>CM056395.1:4717442-5190964 GCA_029718625.1 Synaphobranchus kaupii | reverse complement strand
AGAGGGGCTTAGTAGGGAGGGGCTGAGTGGGGAGGGGCTTAGTAGGGAGGGGCTGAGTGGAGAGGGGGCTTAGTAGGGAGGGGCTGAGTGGGGGAGGGGCTTAGTAGGGAGGGGCTGAGTGGGGAGGGGCTTAGTAGGGAGGGGGGTGAGTAGAGAGGGGCTTAGTAGGGAGGGGCTGAGTGGGGGAGGGGCTTAGTGGGGAGGGGCTTAGTAGGGAGGGGGTGAGTGGGGGAGGGGCTGAGTGGAGAGGGGCTTAGTAGGGAGGGGCTGAGTGGGGGAGGGGCTGAGTGGGGAGGGGCTGAGTGGAGAGGGGCTTAGTAGGGAGGGGCTGAGTGGAGAGGGGCTTAGTAGGGAGGGTCTGAGTGGAGAGGGGCTTAGTAGGGAGGGGCTGAGTGGAGACGGGCTTAGTAGGGAGGGGGTGAGTAGAGAAGTTGCATGCAGGCCAGGGGACCCTGCAGTTCTATTCTTCGCTCTCTCGACCCCCGCCTCTGGGAATTTCTTTCACAATGTTATCGGCGACTGTACCAAGCCAGAGGCAAACAAATCGATTTCCGTTTGTGTGTGGTTTTGTGGTATAGGATGACAGGGATGTGTTTTTCCACTGATGTCAGTGTCAATAATCCTGACGACATTTGAGACGATGAGAGATCGGAATACTGCAGCAAGAGCGGCATGAGCAATGTCATTTTCACTGTGGGTATGCATGCACAATATTGTTGATTAATTGGTGGAGGGTCACTTTAAGAGAGTCTCCTTTAAAACCGTGTGGATTTTCATGGGTTGGGTTGGATTTGCAATTCTTGGATTTTGTAAATAAAATAACCAGTGTTCTTCTTTGGCAAGATAAAACTGTCTGTTGATTATTTAATTTTCCCTTTAACTGCTGCAATACACCAATAATATATACGCCAGTCTATCAATATTTGAATAAATCTGAATGGCTCAAATAGAGCTGGTCACAACCACAATGATACAAAATGATATGAAATGCTAATGATGGGATCGCTCTTGGTGGGATTTTTTTTTATACTGCTTAATGAATGATAAAACGTGGTTGGCCAATCACTGCTATTTCAAATAGATTCAGTGGCCTGTTTGAAAGGAATTGATTGATCTGTTGAATGCAACATCCTCTGGGGCTTCTCAAGAAATTATGAGTGTCTAATGCAATGTACAGTTTACAGTTATAATCATGGTTTATAGATACAGTATGGCCATTTCGCTCTTCCTTTTGTGCATAATCTGTGATCTATGACATCACTTAGTATGCAAAGACATAGTAACCCTGATCCCCTTTACTGTTCTATTAGAAGTGTTATGTGCTGCATTCCTCATTAGGAATTGGGAATAGTCTTGGAGCCGGCGGGAAATTGGGTGAGCCGGGCATCACTTCACTCCTCCACGCCCCCCTCTCCATCATCAGCAATCACCCCCCTCCCCTCTTCCCTTGCTGCTACACAAACAGTGGAAAATGAAGATTAATTGTTTATTTCCTGGAAACGCAGTCTGCTGTCATGGAGTCCTTTCCATTAATTACAGACCCCCCCCCCCCCCAAACACACACACATACTCACTCACTCACTCACTCACTCACAGGGTGCTGCTGACGAATGAACTGGCGAGCCAGCCAGGATCCCCCTCTCCCAGGCGTGGGGGCCGAAAAGGAAAAACAAGAAAAACGAGTAAATGCAAACGGCAAAAATTGAACGGCAGAACCCATCAGGCCGAAAGCTGAGTGCAGTTTAAACTCTTCGTTGAACTGCAAGATGGATTCGTGACTGCGCTTTCACCCTAATACCTCTGTGACCCCGTATCCAGCACGGTTCCGCTGGGAAAGAAGAGATGAGCAGGCGGAATGTGACCCCCCTTTTCGCCCGTTCTGTACACCCGACACGAGTCTGCATATTTTCATATCTCATACTACTATAACGCTATATCCCTGTACGTGGTGGGGAGGAGACACTGCCCACAACCCCCCCCCCCCCCCCCCCCCCCTTAACAGTCCTCTCTATGCTTAGGAGACGCAGCCCTCCTATCCTGAAGAGCCACGTACTGTACTGTGATGTAATGTAATGATTGCCAATTCCTTTCATGACGGTTGTGACCCAACTGATAAGAATAATAATCACCTTATGTACACTCAACAACTGAAATTCAATTCATGAAATTAAAAACTGGTCACTATGCCCAGAGACGGTTCTAGGCATAGACGACATAGGCGATCGCCTAGGGCCCCATCTCTCTGGAGGGCCCCCCCTGTTCCGCAATGGAAACCCCACGGTCCACAATCGCAAAGCAACCCCCCCACCCATGCCTCCAAAGAAAATTTTGCCTAGGGCCTCAACAGTTTAGAGCCGGCGCTGACTATGTCTTCTGGGTATTTTTCAATGAATGAATTTGAATTCATTTTTGAAATGATATTGCCATGGTAGGCCGTCTAACGGACCGTGTGTGAAAGTTCCTGATGTGACTGGCAACCATTTGCATGCCAACCTTTCAAATGTTGTTATATGTAACTCATCCACACATACACATTTCATATGTCTGCCTCAACTTAGAATGATTTTGGATTGGACTAGGATTCAAATTTGGATAGCGGATTGGATTTGGTTGCACCTGGAAAACCTCCCAAAATTGAAAGAGAAATAGATTAGTTATTGATGAGTTATAGAAGTGTAGGGTGGATTTTTATGTGACGATATGATAAAGACTAGGATTTGAATTTGGATTGTGGATTGGATTTGGTTGTACCTGGAAAACCCCAATACAGTATGTAGAAGTAAATAGAAATAGATGAGTTATTGAAGTGAGATGAGTTAGAGTGAGGAGTTAATGAAGTGTAGGATGGATTTAAGGTTATTTCACGATTAGGACTGAATTAAGGTTATGAGAGTATGAAAGGTTGTAGGTTATGTGACGATTAGGAAGGTTAGGAGAGTACGTAAGGTTGTGTGAATGTAATAAAAAATATAAAAAAATGTCTGCCTCGACTTCCCTAGCCAGCACCGGCAGAGTCCCATCCTTGTTTTTAAGTCTGTAGTTGGTGATTTAAAAACATCCATGTTTGTCTCTGTGTCTTGTTTCCTCAGTTGTTTTACACATTGAAGTGTAGACAAGGCCAAAGCACATGTCTCAGTTTGAGGTTTGAGCGATTGACTCTTCGGGGGGGGGGGGGGGGGGGGGGGGGGGGGGGGTCAGTGGTAAGTACAGACCCCACCCCCCCACCCCTGAGTAAATTCTCCTGGAGATGGAGGGGGTCACAGAGCTGACCCTACAGAGCCAGCATGGCTTAAATCACACTGCTTTCCCTGGGTGGAGACAGACGGCCAGAGGCAAGTAATGAAAGAAACATGTTCCAGAGGCCAGGCGCACGCACGCACACACACACACACGCATGCATACACAAACACAACCTCAACTCCACATAGTACCACACACACCCACTCACACACATAACATCAAACCCACAGTGATACACACAAGCACACAAAGAAACACACCCACACACCACATACAAATACTCATACACACACAAACATTTGACTTCTCAGTAACATACAAGCATGTATGCATGCACATACTGTACATAGCCTCGTTTGTACAGTAATGCAGAGTCAGCCTTCACAAGCATGCCAACAGAAGCATAGTGAAAAACATTATTCCCAATATTATTCAACATCCTTGGAACAGGGCCTGAACAATATAACTAATTCAAGGAGAACACTATAGGATTGCCTGGCTGCGATTCAGTATATAGAAAATTAACTATTTGATATACGTACATATGCTTTTTTTATATATAGGGAGAGGTACACTCAAGAAATGCACTCTGAGGGACAGGCAAACTCAGATTAGCTTGCAGAGAGTAGTGCACTCATATAAGTGTCCACTTATAGTGCCATCAGGTATGTGTACACTGGGGAAGTAAAAGTGCACTCAAATAAGTGTGTACCATGCAGGTAGAAGTGCCCTCAGGTAGGTGTGTATTGCGGAAATAGAAGTGCACTTGGGTAGGTGTGTAGTGTGGAAGTAGGACTGCACTCAGGTCAGTGTGCAATGTAGAAATATGAATGCACATAAATAAGTCTGCACCATGGTAAGTGTGTAGTAAAGTAGAAGTGCACTCGGGTAAGTATGTACTGATGAAGCAAAGTGCACTCAGGTAAGTGTGTAGTGTGGAAGTGCACTCGGGTAAGTGTGCACTGGTGAAGCAAAGTGCACTCAGGTAAGTGTGTAATGTGGAAGTAGAAGTGCACTCAGTTAAGTTTGCACTGGGGAAGTAAAGTGCACTCAGATAAATCCGTAGAGGGAGATGTCCGCCTCAGTGGCAGCCAACAGTCACTTCTGCAGTTTCTCCCAAGAAGGGCTATCTACCCCAGAGAGGGTTATCTGCCCCAAAGAGGATTATCTGCAGCAGTTTCCAGCAGCATATGTGGGTGGGTGGGGCTGGGAAGATCTATGAGGCTTCTCTCTCTCAGAGGCGCAACCCCCCCGATGACATGCTGTTCCTCTCCAGACTCCTATCGGGCAGACCGGAGGGGCCAGGAAAACAACCAGACCGATGCCAGATAAACAGACTCCAGCTCTAATGAACATCCCACTACAGAGGGGGGTGGGGAGGGCAGGGGGGGGAGGGGGTCGTACATAACTCAACAACCAAGCCACACTCTCACTGGCTGCATTCAAGCGTCGACAGAGCCTACAGCATTAGCTCTGCAACGGAATAAGGTGGCTCGCATTTTCTCAACTGAGTTCTGCAGGTATTCTTGACCCCAGATACTTGACCCTCTCTCTGACAGCATGAGTGGTTTGCCACCCCCCTCCCCCCCATGCCCCCGAGAGCCAGCTGTTAATAATGTTGAACAGAGAAGTGCGTGAGAACCCCAAATTATTATAACCGCCATTGCTCATCTCCATCATTTTACATGCACTTCTGGGAGATCCCTGTTGACTTGTTTCAATTAAAAGCCATAAAGAATGGCCCCCTGGAGACGCCGGCCACAGCCAACCAATAGCACTTACCTCACTCTTTTCACAGAAAGCGTTAAATATGAGGAACACGTGGAATCATAACTTGGTTAATCACCGGGGGAGGAATTCCATCCTCCTCCCCGTTTTGACTTTTACTCTCTGATAACAAAAATTTACCATTTGTTAGATTTATTTCCAAAGTGCTCACAACGAAAATTTCCTCCTATTTCAAATCTGAAATGAATTTTTAAAAAATTGATGTTAACAGCAGTGTGTGCATCCTTCAGCCAAATTCCAGCATGAATCATAATTTCTAGTGCTGGGAATTTCTGCAGAATGGGCTAGAAATCATATGCTGTTCTCTCCTGTTGTCTGTGACAAATGTCGGAAGTGCCAGAAACCTGCGTCGACTGAATTAAGCAATCATGATACGTTTGCATTACAATGATCAATTGTAATTAATTTCAACAAGCGAACCACACAAAGTCATGGCCAGGTTGAGAGAATGACTTTTGAAACCTCCTTGTGTATTCAGAATCTAAAGCTGCAGCAGTGGTTAAACTAGGCCCCAGAGCCTGAGCCTGGAGTGTCAGAGTTGGCCCTGATGGTGGTGATTGGATAGGGGTAAGCCTTGTGGGATGGGAGGGCCTGTGCTCGAGAATGAGGCCAAGAACACACAGGAAGGTCGTTCTCCTGCGACGATGTGCGTGCGTGTGTGTGTGTGTGTGTGTGCCCACGTTCTGAAATAACACCACAAAGCCAGTTTGTCTTGTTGAATGTGTTTTAAGTGTAATTATGCGGTTTTTAATATTTTGTCCAACATCTAGTTGTTGATGTTTTATTTTAACATCTACACACCTGTGGGGATCATATTGTGACATAGTGACATCAGCACACTTTAGGAATGACACACACACACACACACAAACACACACACACACACACACACACACACACACACACACACACAAACAAAGAAACAAATACAGAGAAGCATGCATTTGCACAAGCAAAAACACATAAGCATGCACATAGATACACACACATGCAACCATACACACATTGTTACTACCATGTCCCTGTGCAAATGTGAGGCTAAGTAAGCTATTGAGAATTAAATGCTAGAACACTCTTGCTTTACATAACCTAAGACTATTAAACAGCCAAATTCCTAAAGCACGAGTCAATATAATTAGCTGTTCTGCCCTTTGGGCTCAAACTATGGATTGAGCAACAGGAGAAGGGGGGGGGGGGGTTAACCTTTATTCAAGCTGTCAATTAACCAGGAATCCAACTGATGTTTTTTTTCATTTAAAAAAATGTTTGATTATAATAAATACAACTTGTCTTCCTCTGACCCTGGAGTTTTTTTTTCTAGTGACCCCTGATGTCAAACAAAAGTTTATATTTTTTTTAATCCTGCCCCCTCCCTTGCCACTCTCCTGTTCCCTGTAAGTAAAGATGAAAATTACGTTTTTGCTGGCTAACAAAACAAGCAAAAAAAGAATAATGTTGAATTTATCTTGCTGATGTCCTGCTTGGCAATGTACTGTGGCTGTAAAAGATGTCAAATTTACCACAGACTAAACAAAGTGTTAAAAAACATAAAACTCGCACCATGCAAATCTTCACGCGTTGTTTTTGTTGTTATTGAAGGAAAACGTCAGCGAAACAGTACCTAATTTTTTTAAGCGAAGCTGCGCGTTATATTTATGCGACCAACATGTTTGCATACTTCTTGATAAGTATGCTCCCGAATATACTCAGCGAAACCCCGGAAGTAAGTAAATCATACGGGGGTTTTAACTATACTACATTTAGGCTGTGTCCGAATCAGAGCCCTATCTACTGCGCCCTCTCCTGCGTACAGCACTGGCAGAAGTGTGCTGTTTAAAGTGCACTGTGTAGCACAATTGGGCTACTTTCAAAGTGCAGTCACAGGTAAAAATGAAAAGTGGCAAAGCACACACTTTACTTTAAAAAGTAAAAATATGATGATTTCTATTTAAAATATGCTGGTTTCAGTTATATATTTTGGGCTAGTTTTGAGTTGCCATTTGGCTGGAAAGTTTTGCAAGATCTGGCAACCCTGTGCCCACCCATGTCACGTGTTGTTTTGCTGTATTTCAAGGAAAACGTCAGTGAAGCTGCGCCTCATTTTTTTGCGGCCAAAATGTTAGTGTGCTCAGCAAAACCCCGGAAGTAAGTATATCATACGGGGGATTAAAGTATACTATATCAGATCAAAAATGTCTACGACGTAAAAAAAGCCAAGTTACTCACGCATAGCCTACATAGCGCTGTCTATAAGTCCTTAATTCCAACTTGCAAAAACTAGGCCTGCCTTTAAAAGTCTTGATATCAAAATGTGGCCAAGTTACAACTAACAATATTGCCTATCGTAGCTCACACTAAACAAACTAGCTTTTTACCTAGAAAATAGCGTACATATAGCATTTTTACAAACGTATCCAGACATGTTTGTGGGTCAGATGGTGGCAAATAAGTAATAGTAAACATTTTCTTAACATAATAGTATTTATGATATTTACAAACAGAATTTTGTGAATACAAGGATATCTATGCTCTGTAGGACCACAAAGGTTTTGATAGAAATCCAAATAAATAAATCAATAAATACATAATAATAATAATATTTTATTCATTCTGTGCTTTTCATAGACCCAAAGCAGTGGATGCAGACAATTGTTCAAACATGCCCTATTGTGTAGTCATTTTTCTGTTTAATTTCTAAGTGCAACACATCTGAATCAGAGTATTTCCACTATAAATTATTTTCATTTTGCAGTTTGATGTGGCACATACAGTTTCATTGACCACATTCTCTTGAGATGGTAAGATGAAGAAACACAGGGCCAAGTTGCATTAAATAATTTAGGAATGTTTGGATAGCATTGCTTTGGAATAGAGCTAGTTTATTCAGTGTGAGCTACGATAGGCAATATTGTTAGTTATAACTTGGCCACATTTTGATATCAAGACTTTTAAAGGCAGGCCTAGTTTTTGCAAGTTGGAATTAAGGACTTATAGACAGCGCTATGTAGGCTATGCGTGAGTAACTTGGCTTTTTTTTACGTCGTAGACGTTTTTGATCTGATATCACTTATTTTTTTTATAGCTAACTAATGATGAATAATGAAGATAAACACGGAGAAAGACATGCATTCCAAAGAAATGCATGCAGGCATTCACGTAACTATAACGCCCTCTATTAATGAGAACAGTTATCCTATTACAGACAGCACACAATTACATTAAAAGAGTTTGTAGATGAGCAGTATTTAATGTGTAATGAAATACAATGAACAGCACCACCTGAGCTATGGATCATGAAGAAGCATGTAAATTAATGAACCAAGTCTACATGGAGACATGCATGCACAATGGGCTAGATGCAAACACATTCTAGCTGAAAGACATACAGCCTAAATAGCTAGTACAGCCTAAATAGCTTGCATCAGTAAAATATGGAAATACAGTTTTAAAATAGGGCTATAAGTATTCTATAGAAAATGAAATACATTTAACATTAGGCTATTCAACACTGGATTGCCGGATGCGTAACTCCAACCTTCCATGTGTGGGCTACAAGCAAGCGAGCGAGTGAGTTCATTCGCAGAAATTCCTTTTCCGGTAGTGTAGAACATTACCTGCGGGAAATGTTTTGGTACCGGACAGCTAGGTTTAGTTTAGTTTTCTGTAGTGCAATGAATGTAGGCTATAAGGCATGTTGATTCGCTTCGTAGTAGCCTAGCTTGTATCTGCTTCCTGACTAGAAGCAGACTGACGCTTCTCTGGCAACAGTAAGGTTGGCTAACAAGCTTAATTGGACAACGCATATTTCCCAGGAATTTTAGCCAGAAAGAAAACAATAGATACTACTAAGAAAGTACATACCAGAGATTCTTCTTCTTCTTCTTATTATTATTAAAAGTGTTTGTAGTAAGCTACATTATCTGCAGAGTAGCATAGACTAGAGCCACATTCGGAGACTATTGTTGTTTTTCTTTTTAAGTGACTAACCATAAATGAGATATGTTTCGGGAATTGGCGGTTTATAAATCCGATCTCTTGAAGGATTGCAGCTTAAATGAGGCTATCATCAATTCTTAATGTAGGCTATTATCGTAAATTCTTAATTTTCCTAGTAGTTAATTTTATGGTGACATTGTGTTATGTGTGAAAAGGATAAAGTGAACAGAGCTGAAGTGAAGAAATTAATGAATAAAGAAATGTTGGCCGAGGCAAGGGTACGTTGAGGTTCGGTTCCACAGTCAGTCAGTCATGACCGCAAGAGCAGAGCGTAACACCCTCCCCAAACCAGACAAGAGCGAGCGTCAAGTGTCAGTGAAACATTCCCATAAAGGAGGTCTGGAGGCTCTGTCATACTACCTCTCCACACGCCCGGAAGACCTATTACCCCCTTCAAGTTTCCTTATCACCCTTACGGAGATGGCACTCACCATGAACTATTTCCAATACAATGGCTGTTATTATTTACAGACTCAGGGTACAGCAATGGGAGCAGCATTTGCACCGAATTATGCTAATCTGTTCATGGGTCACTGGGAAGAGAAATTTATCCATAATTCCACTAATCCCTTTCTCACCAAAATCTCCTTGTGGCGTAGATACATTGACGACATACTGCTCGTGTGGGATGGTACTGTACTCGAATTTGAGGATTTCTTGAGATATGTGAATTCTAGAGACCGTCATTTGTCTTTTACAGAGGAACATGACGTGAGATCCATTAATTTTCTAGACCTGACTATTTTTAAAGGTGATGACGGTAAACTTGAATCTACCATCTTCCGTAAACCCTTAAGCAGAAATACTCTGTTAAGAGCAGATAGCAATCACCCCCGTCCACTGATACGCAATATACCGATTGGACAGTTCTTGCGCTTGAGACGCAACTGTAGCACGGATGCAGAATTTGAGAGCAACATCTGTCACATGCGTAGCAGATTTCTTCAAAGAGGCTACAGTATTGTTGACGTTACTGCCGCCATTGACCGTGCCCGCCATACTGATAGGAAGTCCCTCCTCTGTAAAAAGCCTAAGCGTGCTACCCTTCCTCGTATTTGCTTTTCCACTGAGTTCAGTCCGGTCGCTGGAAGAGTTAAAAACATTGTCCGTAAACACTGGCCCATTCTCCAGAGTGACCCTCTTTTAAATAAATTTAATTCCGAACCTCCGCGAGTATATGCTCCAAAATCTACATCGGACAGACTAAGAGAGCCCTCAAACTTAGAATTGTTGAACATAAGACCGCGATCCGGTCCAAGAATATGGACTATGCTATTGCGCGACATTACGCTGAAGCCAATCATGGTTCTGTCTCTTCTCTAAAATTTTGGGGTATTGAGAGAGTCACTTTATCATCCAGAGGCGGAGATATTATTAAGCAACTGCTCCGCAGGGAGGCGTACTGGATACATACACTCAATAGTGTGGAACCCAATGGGTTAAATGAGTCGCTGAATCTTTCATGTTTTTTGTAACTTGTGTACAGGCTTTTTGATTTTCATTTTATATTGTTTTATGCCATGTTCACAATAGACAACTATTCAGTTTATTTACCTATGACATTTGTCGGTCTTCTCTTTACCCTGTTAAAGAAGATAACATTGTGTATGTGGTATCTATGACGAGATATATTAGTCCTACACATGCGCACCTTACTTTGTGTAATTGATGGGAGGGTATTTATATACCTCCCGGTGCATTGTCTGTATTTTCATTTGACTCTGAAGAAGACGTCGTTGACGTCGAAACGTCAGTCGTATTAAAATATTTGTTTTTGCTCTGAGCTCTGTGTGCTCCAGTCCTCCTTATCTCAGGTTAGTCCTAGCGAAGTAGTCCGGGTTTGGTATCCTTTCTATTGAACAGTTAATATTGGAAACCTCTTTTGCTTTTGTAATAAAAATATGTTAATGTGTTAATGTGAAAATAATAACAGTCTAATAAATGAAAAGTACTTAACAGGTGCACATTGTTTTTGTGGAAAATAAACATGTGCCCTGCTGGGCTTGAACCCACGATCCTCTGTGTGAGAGACGGCACCTCTGTCCATTAGGCCACAGTAACTTCTTGGAAAGCATGAAGCTTTGTATTAACATTAGAAATCATTAGTATGAAGCGTTTTTATTGGGCGATAAGCTTGATGAGCAGGTGTACGGACCATACCCTCAAAGAATAATTCTCCCCATTGGATAACATCGCGACGGAGGCAGGCAGTTTGGCAGGAGAATGGGAAGAAGAAGAAGAAGAAGCGGAAGAGGAAGGAGAAAAACGGCAAAATAACCCAAGTTTGGGGCTTTTTTGTGTGGATGTGTGAAGTTGTATCTGAATGCTGTGTGGTTACATAAGGTCAGAACATACAGAAGTTCATGTTTTTAAGGGCTCAGAGTCTATGGTCATTGTGGTTACTTCTGTAGGAAACCCTGAAAAGTGCCAAACTCTCTGTGCTGTATAGGTATGGGGCATGCCCCACCAAGCCGTAACTTGGGGGCTGGCATACCTGCCATCCCAATTTAGAGAAAAGTCTACTCAACAAGCCTACCTAATAGTATGGAAGGGTGCTGATTTGGACACAGCCTTAGAGAAAATTTTGCCTACTTAACTACTTTCTCGTCCTGTCTACTCAAAAAGCATACTGAATAGTATGGAAGGGTGCTAATTCGGACACAGCCCTAAATTACATCACAGCAGACCCAAAATGGGCCCTTAGCGGACGTCCGCCTAGGCAGTGCACGCAGCAGTCATTTTTTGTGTCTGCACAGACCTGTCCGCAAGGACCTGTTGCTTCACCTACAAGCATGCCTTCTGCATACTGTAATCCTCTTCAATGATGGAGACCATCGTTGTAACACTCGGTAACCACCTTAGCCTTACTATTTATCTATTGGTTTTTACCAATTAAAAGGCAGGGTCAGTACAATGGCTAAATAACAGCTTCGTAATTTGCCAAGACTGTGAGCCAAAAACTTTTTTCAAATGTTTCCGCTAACAACACATTGAAAGTATCTTTGTTATGCATTTACTATGATAAAGAACACCGACTATAAATTAGCAGCTTTGTGTACTTTGTGAGTTATGTATTTAATGCTGTTCCCTTTTAGCCATTCAGCCCTGACATTTATGTAAGACAGAGAATTCTGTAGGCGCCTCTTGGGTTCAAACTGAGTATTAACAGTGAAGTGGGAGGGTGGGACAGTGCAGTTCTGAAGTGCCCACGCCCGTTGTTAGCGGCAGATTGTTTTGGCTCAAGTATATCATTTTTACGGTCAATGCTGGCGTTCTTTAATCACTTTAAACTCACACTAAACTTTGTTGTTATTTTTTAAGACAGTCAACTCACTGGCAGCTACCTACGGTCTCAAAGACCTTTTCAGTGTATCCATTCAGAGGAGAAATCTAAAACAGATCTCACACTCTCACACACGCCCTCCAATCCCCCTGAGGGTCAGTTTGACATTGTAACACTTTGATTGGATTCTGGAAAATAAGAGAGATAATCAGTGCATTACTGTGGAAGACCTACGGTGGGTACAAAAAAAAGAGAAATATTTATGGAAAAATTAATTTCACAAATTGGAAAAACAGCTTCTTGGCAAGTGCTTTACTGGATAACAGTGATGTTTTGGAAACAAAGCACGTTGGTTTAATGCGAATAAAATGTTGGGAATTGATACACTGGGGATGGACTGCCATGTGCAATGGGAATCACGTGTGCTTGTGTGCGTGTTTGTATGCATGTGTGTTTGTGAGAATGAGCTGTGGTGTGTGTGTGAGTATGCATGAGTGTGTTTCCGTGTGCATGGGTGCATAAGTGTGTGTACATTCATGCGTGAGTGCACATATTAGTGCATGTGCATTTATGTGTATGTATGCATGTGTGTGAGTCTGCGTGCTTGTGCATGTGTGTATGAGTGTGTGTATGTGCACGAGAGTGTGCGTGTGAGTGGAAGTTGTACTCCCTCCTCAGGTTGAACAGCAGCCTCCGGCTCTCTGGATATATGGCTGCTCTAAAAGGCTCATGGGATTTGGGCTGATATTATTCCAGTGTCTTTATGGCTTTCTCTCACCTCTCACTCTCAGCGACAGGGTGGACACTCTGCTCTCTGCTGCTGTCTGCACTGGGTGGAATTTCACTGCGTTTCATTCTGAGGTTTGGAAGAACATCAATAATATAACTCCTTAAAAACCTTCTGGAAAGAAAGTGATTCATACCATAACTCCAACATTATATTTCAGTCTCTGACTTGGAACCCACTTCAACAGTGCTTAAGAAACTACGAGCTGGCCTCTCTGTTTTGTAAGATGTTATGTGGAGAAATTAACTTGTAACCTCTGGAAAGATTAATATATATATTTTTTTTTAATTTGGCCATTGTATGCAAGATTCCAGATTAAAATTGGTCTTACTTTACCCACCTTTTAGAAAAGTGGGAGTTCAGAGCTGTTTTCCCTCCTTCCTGTCTTGGCTTGGCTATTTATTTTTCTTTTAAATATCTACTGAGGGATTGTAATCTTCTGTCTGAGAGAAAGGAGGAACGCCTATGAGAAGCACTCACTCTCAGTCACAACGGCACCACAGCATGGAGACACAGAGTCACACTAACAGACCTTCCATGCCGTCCCTCTCTTTCAGCAATAATCCACACACAATTTACTCTACAAAACATCCTGTTGTTCAGCGACGTAAAGAAGGCTCGAGGAAAAACCTACCTCCTCTAAAGACAGAATGGTACTGCACATGGTTTACCCATGAGGCGAGGCTCAGGCTGGCATGGGGAGATTAACTCATTTGCCCCATCTCAAATGACAGAAATGGACACGATTCACTTTGAAAAACGTGAGGATAGTTTTCCTTCCGACCATGTATTGCATACCTAAAACAAACACATTTCGTCACCATTGGCTCCATCAGGGTATACAAATTAGGTGCTCTAGAAAAACCTTTAAAAATTCCAGGACTCCATTTTTCAACCATTTTTTCTTTTTCTCCCCATTTTCAGCACCATCCTAAATATTTATGATGTTACACGTTTAGTACATTTCATGGTAGAAATATTTGAGGCTCAGAGAGATCTAAAGCAATAATATGTAACTTTTGTTTGTGTCTGTGATATAATATGTTACAGTAACTCATGTTACAGAATGAGATCAATGGATTGCTATTTGTTGTGAACACTTTCAGAAAAAAGGTATGAAAAGTACCTAAAAAGGCACAAACGCTTGCCACTATAGGTACATAAAATTGTACCCCAGAAATAAATGATTAATTTCTACCTTTTTTTGCTTGAAAGGGTACTTATTAGTACCCATATAGAACATTATTGTACTTTCAGGGTAGGCCTACATTCTGGAAGTTTGTACCTTAAAGAAGAAAAATCTGCCTCCACTGTAGCTACCTTTATTTCTGAGAGTAAACAAACTGGCTATGCATACAAATGCTGAGCGCTATAGTGGTTAATGTACATGTGATTTACTGTAGGCTACAAAGACATGTGCGCTATACAGTAGAGGCTACCAGGAGAATTTAGACTCCACCCCCCATCAGATTTACTTGTGCACTTCCGAGCTAGCGGGCAGCATTTTCCCTGCTGCCTGTCTGTCTGCGGGCGGTACGCACACGAGCGACCTCGCAGCTTTGCGCTAACGGTAAGCGACACGTACCTCTCACTGGGACATAAACAGTCATTGTGTTATTCTCCGGGGAAACCTGAAAATAAAACATTTTCCAGTCATTGCCATTGGGGGGAAAAGTCACATTTAAGGCACTGAAAGTGAAAATTATCTCATCAAAGGTTGAAGCCCCACAACATAAGAGGATATGTGAAAATGACAATGTAGCTCTGATTCGTTGATCTGTAGGCACCTGAGTTGGCTTTTGTTTTCTTCTCAAATTAGCCCCATCGCATTGAATGGGATAACATCCCATGAAAGGAAGTAGCTATTCAGAACCCGGTGGACTGTTTTATTCATTTTGTAAAACGTGACCTCGCTCAACCTTCTGCACGAATTTAATCGTTTCTCCGGCTTATTTTCTTTTTATTCTGGTTTCTCAGTCCAAGCTGGATTTTAATTTCAGTGCTTCATGGTGTCAGATATTGGTCGCTTAGTGCTGACCGCGTGCCCGTAAAAAGGGAATTTATTTTCGTCCATTCACTGTCAATCACAACCCAATCTTGGGCGCGTCTATTTTCCTACTTGGACCAATCACATTATTAGATGGGTAATTTACGAATACTTGAGATCCAATCGGTGGTTCACATTCCTGAACTTTTTCGACTCAAGAGCAGGTTAATACGTGGGGGGCGTGGCTCCGCCTCACTGACTCCACCAGCAAAACGGATTAACTCCTAAAGAACCAAATTGTGAAAGCTGTACCACAACTGGGCTACTCAAACTACTAATAATAATCGCCTATGATTGTAAATGGCAATAACGTTTCAACTTAATAGCATAGCCTACACTTGACTTATCCGAGATCAAGTTTTCATTGCATCAATTAAATGAAGTACTAGAAGCAAACAAAAATAGGCATTTTAGCTACTCAGTCCACGACATTGGTTCTCAATTGTAATAATTGTCATATTGGAGCCGATTAGAAGCTAACTTCGGCAGTATAAATATTGAGTGGACTTTTACTTGAATAATACCTTACAGTAGCCTATTATATTTACAGTCACGCACGCACGCACACACACACACACACACACACACACACACACACACACACACACACACACACACACACACACACACACACATATATATATATATACACACTGTATATAGGCTATACACACACGCATTAATATGCAACATGTTTCAATATGCGTTCTTATGGTGCACAATCATGAATACACAGTTGTGTCGTGGACCTTCAGATTGCGACCTCAAAAGAACATGTGCAGCTTCACAGACTGGAGGTCTGCAGCTGGAACGCTCACACAAATGAGGGCCATCAGTGGGACACGAGGTCAATCGAAATTTTGTGGTCGTGGAGGCTACGCTTGTGCGACAATTAAAGGTGTCCTAATCGGCTCCCTTTGGGTACAACTGTCCCATTGTACAGTAAAGGCGCTTTGCAACCAAACCACTGATAATTCAAGTTTTGTGGTAATAAATGACAGTATGATAGCAGGAAAGCATTGCCGATACAATTCAACTGTAGCCTATTTATAAGGTCGTTTTAGGCGGTTCCTTTATTTAGGGTACAGACGCCCTATGCAAATCTGGATAATTGAAAACGGTCTTGAAAATACCATATATAAAACCTGAGAGGTAGCTATTACGCCTTTAAGAGTTAAGAAACTTGAAACCTTGTTTGCGCAACAATCAGTGCAGCTCGCAGCCGCCAAAGTGTCTAGACTAGCACATGATATGAGCCAGCCAATGGCTCCATCGCGCTCAGAGGCCCCGTGTGAGTGTGTGTGTGCGTTTCAGAAAAAAGAAAAAGAGGAGAAACAGAGAAAGAAATAAGTTTAGGGTGCTGTTTGAAGAGATCTGAACAGGCAGCCAGGGGCACGTTAGAACCCAGGGATTCCTTATTAACAATCTTCAAGGCTATGATATCGTGACTTTGGGATTATAAACGATTGTTGTAATATCATAGAAAACAACTGTTCTTGAGTTTACTGCAAAGGACTTATCATGGGATTAATTCGCAACGGATCAGCTCCATTCATGTGCCGAGCGGCGCTTTAAAAAAAGAGGGATATTGGGGTGTTTCAAAGTCCGGAAACGGACGAGAATACCGGGCGATCGGCTTCTCTCCCACATTTGCATTTGGGTATTACTTGTAATGTACTTTATGTGTGTGTTCAGAATATTACGGTATTATTTAATATTACATAGGCTATGCATGTTACGAATGCCGTTTTCCTGTGAGGTAGGGAAGACAAGTGGCTATCCGTTTCTGTGCTCCCAGGGAATATAATCCAAGTTAATGCATTTTGACTTTAATGTAGCGGTGCAGTTCTGTCACTGTGTTCAACTTCAATGCAACATAGTATAGATCCTTATCTAATGTTGCGGTTTGACCACAGACTTACAGAACTCTGCTGTGCATTCATTGCACGGCGTATAAAAACATTGATGTTGTACGTCGACTTAAAAACTAGCTGGAATCCACGTAGATCTGAACAAGAATAAAAAACATCGAATTTTAAACTGTCGTATGTTCAGGTCGAAACGCTCAGGCCTTGTTCGGCGACTTTGGAGAAGCCGTTTGATCCCAGGTAGAGAGGAGGGAGATGGAAGTAGCAGAGCCCAGTGCGAGGGGGTTCGGGACAGTATTAGCAGCAATAACCCAGAAAAGGTGCCAAAAACAGAACGCAGAACTGTGGCTCAGGAAGGGGCGTTCGTGGAGGACTTCGGGTTAGTGCGCGAGAGAAATCCCACTGGTGGCTCGGGGGTCACGTTGGACCAAGACGAGGGAGCTATGTGTGTCCTGGAGTATAACTGTCTGAGATCCGCGCAGGAAGGCGAATGTAAAACGGTTACGTGCTGTTTGTTCAAAGATCGGGACCATTCTGTGCCCGGGAGCCCTGCAGCGAGGGTTAGGAGTAAAGAGTCCGGGTCGTGTCAGCGGGTGACGAGGAATCTTACGTCCAGGGATTCAGCGGGGCGTCAGGACTCCTTCCCCCCCTCCGTAATCGAGCAGGAACTCCAGGCCGCCACCTACTCGTTTTTGAAGAGATTGAAGGAAAAACCGCTGGATACCTTGTGGGAAGCCGTGGAGTCTAAAGGGGGGATGCCGAGCGATTGCGTCATGGTGTCGCGCACGGAGCTGTACCTGGGCGGCCACACGGCGTCCCCGCAACTTCTCCTCTGCAAGCTTTACCGCTGGCCCGACCTGCAGCACGCAGCCCAGCTGAAACCTCTACTCGACTGCCAGAGCTTTAGGGTTCAGGACGGCCCCGCGGTCTGTTGCAACCCCTATCACTACAGTCGACTCTGTGGGCCAGGTAAAAAAAATCCCCTGTGTTGATCCATGTCTTAATGTACAGGCAGTTTCAGACATGAATGAGTGAAGAACGTGAGGAGAGTGAAGAACGTGAGGATGTGTTATCAGTTGCTTAAGAGCAAAATATAAAACTTTACTGTCCATTAAATTAACATACAATTGAAAATGTCATTTGACACTGCCTTAAAACAATAAAAAAAACATAACTGCACAAACATTGCATATATGTAATTATATTAACACTATTCCAGCATTCCAGACCAGACATATAATGTTTTCTGTGTTGAGTTTCAGTAGTCCTTAAGGCAGGGGGGTGTGAAATCCCCTTGGGCAAAGCAGCTGTTTATTGCCTGAGTGGACTACTGTTTATTGCCTATGTTTTTGAAGAGTTTTCTGAACATATCTGAGGTACCTCCCCTCCACATGTTTCAACCAAACTCAATATTCCTCCTAATTGCAGAAATTTGCTAAATTTAGCTTTGCTGCTGAAACTACTCAGAATTAAGTGACCAACCTTCTTCTCTGATCCACAGCCGTTTCCCAAACAAACACCTATATTTAAACATATACTACACAACCTCATTCATACAAACTGCTAAAGGTAAAATGTATGAGTAGTTGTAGTTATTACTTGACTCCAACATAATGGAAAATATTTTAGTAAGTACACAATTTCGCTATGCAGAGTTCAGTATCATTTACCTTTCAGATTACATAATCAGTTTAATAAGAGAGTTGCATTTTGAGTTAGTATTTGAACTTTACTGCCAAAAGTTAATATGTTGTACATTTTTTTAAGTACAAGGGGCACACCTAACGATGGGGTTAAATGTCAGGTTGGGTAAGATGGCCACAGGGCAACAGGGTGTAACTCAGATTTCTTCATATACTTCCTGAGGGCCAGATTCTTTTTTCAAGTGGAGCATACGGTGCAGGCCAATCATTTTCCACATGCCATTTACAAAATAATGTATGAATAAGATGTATTGTACATGTGTTAACAAATTAGATGCCTTCTTAAAATATGCACAGATATTGGTTACCATACTGTAACTAGTGGGAGGTATGCTGTTACTGTGCAGACACACATCTGGTCATAGGCTCAGTTTTTGATCCATCTGAATAATAGTTTTTTCTTCTTCTTGATGATCAAGGGCCAAGAGTATGTCAATGGGGAGACCCTATTTGGCTCCCAGGCTGCTAGCTGAATCATCCTGGTGTAAACTCTAGGCATAAATGTAAAGAATGGTGTCCGGGCTCACGGCAGTTTGTAATTACACACTTAATTGACCAATTTAAGCAGTTGATTACAGTTAACTCCCCTCACCTGGTTTCTTTGGTCTGAACAGGATGCTGATTTTAAAGTGAAAACTAAAACCCCACGTGTTGCGGCTCTCCAGGGCCAGGGTCGCAGCTTTTGGGGTTGGCTGTCACGCTGGAGCTGCCTCTGGGTGTGAAGGCATTTTGGCTTGTGGTAATCTGATCAGTTTAGAGCCCTGTACCCTGCAGTTGTGGCAGGACCACACAGTCCTGGATAGGTAAAGTCCAAGATTTACTTTTTTTGTTGCATTTAACTGCTGCTTTCCAAAGCTGGGCCTGTATTCACAAAGCATCCTGGAGTAGTAGTGCTGATCTAGGATCAGTTCTCTAACCATATCCTAACCTTATACACTATCAGTTTAAAATGTAAAACTGATCCTAGGTTAGCACTACTCTCCAGCACATCCTGTACTTAGATGCTCAAATGAATACCAGCCCTGGACCCTAAACGTCATGCGATTGTTGGGAGATATCCTATGTTCTGACCAGTGAATGTTTGTCCTGGATCCTAAAATGACAGTTCTGCATGCAGTAGGCACACAAAGTGGTATTTGTTGCATTATTTTTAGTGCACTTCCAGTATTTGAGTATCTGGTCAGTACATAGAATATCTTTGCAGGAACCCTCCTTCAATCAGGTCCTTTCCAGGATCAATATTTTCCAGACCTACAGCTGACTGTGAAACATTTTCAGCAAAAAGTGGTAAACTATTCTTCTTTACGTTGGCAAGAATACGCCTACTGTCAGGAAAAATAAGTTGATGATTTTGAGAGATTGGGAGTGGTGGAACCTTCCGCATTCTACGTGTTGAATCACATGAAGTGATTTTTTTTTTGGCGTGACCCCTACCTTGTGCTGTGCAATGTTTGTTTTCATACATTGTAATTGATGTTCTTTAATAACATAGTGGCAGTTTTTTTTTTTCCAACAACAAAACACAAACTTACTCAGCCGGCTGACTGGTCGTTTGTCCAGCTTGTCGCTCTGCCTTGCATTCGTGTCATGCGGGGGGGGGGGGGGGGGTGGGAGAGTTTCCTATGCCTTGCTTGATGTAGGGTACAAGTGATACAGCTGAAATGCAATCATTGGGCCTTGACCGTTGTAACCAAAAGCAAGCTGGGACATACCAGTGCCATGCACTTAGCCAGTTGGTCTATAGGGCCTTAGTCAAGGTCCAGGGCAGGGTTTTCACAGGCGACCTGAATGCAGAAGTTAGCAGACATCTTTCACTGGGGATATGGTTAACACCAAGAACTGTATGGGCGGGATCTAGTGACACTGGCAGCTCAGTGGCCCGACAGTGCAAAAGCAAACGATGCCAGTAGTTTGAGTCTCTGACTTGAGGCTTCTGGTGCGAACTTGTATGAGCTTTTGTTTTGACTTGGCTGGCCCAAATGTGGAAATGTAGCTATTTAGATTTCACAGCCATGGCCTGAGAGATCTTGGTTTGCTGTGTGTTTTGTGTCATTGTAAGATGTCCATTCTATAATGAAAATAATGTTTGTATTTGCTTTTCAACCTTTTTTTGATAATTAATAAAAAATGATATCCTTTTCATTTGTGAAAGCCTAAGATAATTTTGAATGGTTTCCATCTGTTCCACCATAAAACAAATGTATATTTTCCTGAATGAGGGTTGTCATCTTGGTTATTCATTTCAGATTTCAGCAGCTAAAAAAAACTTGCATCCCAGGAGGTAGTACAGTACTGTCATTTTAAATACAGGGGTATATAAATCTGCGCTTACCCATTTCATGCCATTTTATCAGTTGCCATTTTAGGGCAATTACAGTAATTTTCTCCACCTGCATATCATTCTATAAAGTAGTCTGGAATAAATGCATGCATTTAAGTTAAACTGTCGTAAATGACTTTAAATTAACCGGTTTCAACTAAAATTACACGTTTTCGTGTTTGGACTTTGCTATCTCTTGGCTGTCGTTTACGGTTTGTCAATAGGCTACGTCACTTTAGCAAAATGCTCAAATACCCAGACCCCACATTTATGCTAAATTACGCATATGAAATGAAGTTGTTATATTATTATAGCCTATTACCCAGCTAACAAAATTAGGCCCCCAGGACGTCCCCTGAACGTCTCGAAATGTCATCAGGACGTCGCCTCGACGTCTTTTTGTAGGGTTTTCTAAACGTTACGTGGACGTCACAGGGAACGTTCTCGGGACGTTCTTGTAACCTCCCCCAGACATTAGTTATATTGTAACCAATAACAGACGTTGCAGGAACGTCCCTGAATGTCCCATGAATGTTATGAGAACAACGTCATATCATAACCGGATAGTGACGTTGCTTGAACGTCCCCGAAAAATTCCAATTAAATGTCATGTTGTAACCAAACGGTGACCTTCCTAGGACTTTAATAACGTTATAGTAATGTTTTTAGGACATCCCTAGAGAACGTCACATAACTTTGAGGAGACTAAAATGGGACGTCCACTGTTTGCTGGGTAGCTACGCCTACAACAATTATTTTGAGTGAAGGCTCGGCTAAAATGTAATACCCAAGCGTTATCAGATGCATTATGACCCATGTGGTTGTGGCTGACCTTACCATTCCGCGGGTGGGCGCCATTCCATCTGTCACCTGGGCGATATGCTTGCGCTAGCCACGAGGCGCACGTGCTGGGTTGCTTGCCTTTCGCCTCCGGTCAGAATTTCTGTCACGTCGCCCAATCGGCGTTTTGATCATTTTCCACAACATCCGCGTTCTCAGGAGCCAGCTAGCTGCGACTTGCCCATCAAAGACGCCGATTTTAAGATTTCAGACTTGATAGTGTGGGAAATGCATGTTGCCGTGTTACAGAGGTCTTGTATGACTGCATGTCTGTATATTAAGCCTGGAAGAATGACATTTCCAAGTTGGTAACATAGATCATTTGATGAAGAAAATAGGTTAGCTTTTTTTCTTTTTTTTAAACCAAAGGTTACAGCGTGTTTCATAATCATAATGGTAGCTTAGTATGCTATAATAAGTGTTCTTTTAACAATGTTCTATAAAAGTGAATTGACGGTTTATTGTGGATTAATCTAGCGTAGGCTATTTCTTTTAAAATGGAAATTCAATTAACCGGCCACAACCCGAAAACAATCTTTACGTTTTGCAAAATGCACTGAGGTTGAAAGTGGTTATGTAAATTGTTGGTTGGGGATGAAAGCGAACCAAAAGCGAACATTTTGTTTAAGCGTTTTTTTTTTTTTTACCGTTTTGCACTAGTGTTTTGGTCCAGTCATCTACATTCAATCATGCGCTTGGGACTCACTGGCACGCAGATAGGCTGTGCTGCGATTCCAAAACCTTCTGATAAAGGAGGTAGGCTTTTGTCATCTTGTCGATGTAAACGGGCGTCAGACATTTTCTCCAAACTTTTGCACTTCCATTTTCTCCAGTTGCAGCACTTCCATCTACATTTTGTAGAAGACCGAACGGAATATTGTGCCTAATATTAATTAATGACAGTTTATTCCTCGCAAACTAAAGTTATTTCTACTTCTTGAAAAGTATCTTAGTGGAACACCTAGTCCGACATGCGCAAATTACGCACGCAAGCACACAAGACTGCGCATAGTCTTAAATAAACAACAGTCAAGCGGCAGTGTGCTCGCCTGCGGGAGTGGGGTAGGAATTTAAATGGTCTTAGCGTTTTTTTCTCTCGCTCTTTTTTTATTTGGACAGCCATTATTCCTTTGAAATGAGATCAGTTTCAAGTTGCTCTTTTAAAGCCCTGTTTTCCACGAGAAGGTTGCCTCGTGCTGTTTAGGCGAAGGAGTGGCGATAATACACCGTTTGCATACTGCTGGCGCCAGTCTAGTGTATCTGAGTGACTGAGTTCAGATCTTACTACTGTAATTACCGCCACAGCTCTTAAAGAAGCCGCTGCCTGTTCCCTTTTAGGATGTCACTGCATTATGTAGAATATATCCATTTGCATTTTCGCCGTTTTGCCGTTCTTCTCTTTTTCATTTAACGTGGAATCGGATAATTGCTTTGAGAAAGCAAAAATTACCATTATGAACATGCACATAGAAACAGGTTTTGTATTCGTTCTGAGTCACCCTTAATGCTATTTTTTCCGTTCATAGTCACTAGTTATTGTTTTTTTTTCTTTTATCCTAAGTAATGCTGAAGTCCCAACCTGTTGACACACAGGTCATTTACAGTCCAAGTAAAGAAAATTTAACATCAGAGGGATTAATTTATTTATTTCTTCCAGAAACTGAAAGAACAAAATAATAATCCATCTATTTTAGCCCTGGCCATCTAATCATCCTCTTGTTTAAGTGGCTCTCTGCTGATGTGTGGTGAGTGTTCAAGTGCAAAATGGCTGCTCTGCTTCACCCAAGCGTGCTGCACATTGATGGTGGTTGGGATGACATAATTTTTACGTATACCTCTACCACTTCCTTGTTTTTGAAAGTCTACAGTTTGTCAAGTGAGCGTGTAAATTACATAGGCACGTAGGCGGAGCCAGCGAGGGAAGAAATGCTCCATGACCGTCTGTCACTGTTCTGAGTACCGTGGTAGGGACACATTGTAGATCAAGCCAGCTATCATTGCTATTTCATTATAATGTCAGAAAATTACATTGATAGGCTACGTTATTTCCTAAAGATGTTTTGGGAAAGTAAACCAAACAGGACTCGAGTGCTGCCGGTTACTACAGAGTGGACAAATGATAGCCTACAACTCAGTGGCCTCTGGTCTCATTCCCTGACATCTTCTGCCTTATTGATTCACCTGGTAAGGAACCATGCCAACTACATTGTGATCAATGACCATGAAAAGTAGACTAACATTAGCGAGCTGACCATAATCGAACGGTTTCACTTTGAACATACGATTAGAGAAGCAAAGTTAAACAAAGGTGCTATACACACGTCAGCTTTTTGGCATTTCGAAGATAGCAATGTTTTAAATATAGCCTATTACTAGATTTTGTCATAGGTGGAAAGCTTCTGTTTTGAGCCCGAATACACTGCGCTGCCAAATAGGACAGCTTTGACAAATAGGACTGCTTCCCGGTAGCGAATTGCGGTAGTTACCGGCTAGCTACACTACTCGTTTACCTCGGTTACATGTTAAAGTTTAAAATTAGAGGACAGGGATAAGAAATTAATAAGTGTTTGAATTTGTTGTGTTTGAACTAGTATGTGCAAGACGAGCAGTAAAATTCCCAGTCCCTCCGCTCCGGTCGTAACGTTATTCAGTATGACCGGCGTTGTCTGACTCCGCCCATAAACTATAAGCGCTCTTGCCAAGGGTCTTGGCTATTGTAGTTCAGAGTAAACCAAGTACCTGGTACATGCACAGTAGTTTGGGGCTATATGTCTGCTCTCACTACAGGTAGAAGTTGGCTGAGAGCTCATTTTAATCAGGAGGAGAGCTACTTTTCTACAAATCAAACATCATTTATGGGTGGAATTACCCATTAAAGCAAATTGAAGCCATGGAACTAAATGCATTAAATCCAGACCATGCCAGAGCCGACCGTTGCTGGCAGCCCTGCAGGGAGATGCACAATTGGCTCCATCATCGCCCAGCCAGGGATGGGAGGGTTTCAGTTGGCTGGAATGACAGTGTCTCTACACTCATCAGCAGCCCCTAGTGGTCGGATGCCTGCAAGTCCACCTGTTAAGCTGCACATGAAGTGTCTTCCTATAACTGAATTCTGACCTGCTGTCAGCTATGTGACCCTATTTGTCACTGTAATTCTGAATGATTGGTAGTTAAGGATCAAGTGCAACATCTATATTTAAAATATCTTGAGTATTGTGGCTGGGGCTAAAGAGAATGTAAAGGAGGTATTTTTTGTCTGTAAATATGCACAGTTGCACACTATGTTACACACAGTGCTGATGTCACAACCAAAGGATACCTATTACAATACAAAAATACAATTTTGCATTCTCATAACTCAGCAAAAAAAGAGCGGCTTCCTGTTAGTTGAGGCCTTGCCAGCAGTTGAATCGTGATCATGTTTATTTGGCATTTAGACTAAAGGCTGAAGTAAATCTAAATGCAATTTAAGTGATATACGGTCAGTGTAAAAACACGCGGGGGCTTTTTGAGCCTAGTTGGCTTGCAAGACTACATGTAAAACAATGCTGAGTTTGTGTTACGCAGGCTGACAGAGGTTGGGAAACCCTGTTTAAAGTTGTTTTAAAAAAGTGACATCTGAATCTGAATCTCACAGGGTCTTTGTTGAGGAATCAGTAAGCATGCACTCTTTGGGGCTTGCACAGAATTCCAAGAGTTTGGTCTGTTCAAACATGGTAAAAATTCTGTGTCCTATTCTTGATGTATGGGTATAAAGCTAAAATATTATTTACAGGAGTGTCTACTCTGTAGAAGCTTGGCTGGATTAAATTTTTTTTGAAAGGATACAATGACAATGAGGTTGAAGTGCAGACTGTCAGCTTTAATTGGAGGGTATTTTCATCCATATCGGATGAACCGTTTAGAAATTATAGAACCTTTTGTACATAGTCCCCCCCCCCCTCCCCATTTTCGGGCATCAAAACATATTGTACAGTTTAACATAATGTAGAATAAAGTAATAATTTTTAATATTTGGTTGTATATCCTTTGCATGCCATGACTTCCTGATGTCTGTGACCCAACAATATCAAAAGACTCTTGATATCTTATTTTCTGGTACTCCTACAAGCGATACTATAACCTCTCTGCATTTGAATGGGTCTCTATGGGAATTGGACTAGAATTAGCTGTAAATTACACTGGAACATTATGGAACACATGGTTGGCTAAATGGCTCTAAGTCATCAATGGTCTGACGTATCAAACAAGTGTTAAACCATCACTCTGGTTTAACACTGCCAGATATGCAGTAGATGTGTGAATATTTCTGTAATCTTGTGGTACTATGTAATATGTGCCATAATTTTTCCATGATATTACACTGTACTTTTCTACAAAGGTTAGAAATGGGATATTAAAGAGTGCCACATTATTTACATAAATTGGTAAAGAAATCATAAATATTATATGGGTGCTTTGTGTTTCAGAGTCGCCTCCACCCCCCTACTCAAGGCTCTCCACCAGCGAAGAACTCAAGCCACTGGGTAAGTCTGCAGCTTTCTGTGCTCCCCTCCCCTCTGTGGGCTCCCCTGAGATACCTGCTGTGTTTTTTGGGGTTCACTGTGCATTATACTGTATATGTACAGTACTGTGCAAAAGTCTTAGGCACATGGAAAAAAAACAACTAAAAAAACAAAACTGCATCAATTCTCTTAGGTACATGTTTGTGCACTTTTATAAGAAAATCAGCTGGTAGGTTGTTCCAAGCATCTTGGAGAACATGCCACAGTTCTTCTGCAGACTTTGGCTGTCTCGATTGCTTCCATCTGTCCAGGTAATCCTAGACAGCCTCGATGATGTTGAGATCAGGGCTCTGTGGAGGCCATACCATCTATTGCAGAACTACTTGTTCTTAATTTTGCTGAAGATAGTTCAATAAATTTTTTTTGGAAAATTAATGGTTGGAAATCTAAAATTTGCTATTTTCTACTGACACACTAATGCAGAAGACAAGACAATAAAAAAAATAATATAAAGAATCTACGGTGCCTAAGACTTTTGCACAGTACTGTATATCAGATCAAAAACGTCTACAACGTTAAAAAAAAGCCAAGTTACTCACACATAGCCTACATAGCGCTGTCTATAAGTCCTTAATTCCAACTTGCAAAAACTAGGCCTGCCTTTAAAAGCATTGATATCAAAATGTGGCCAAGTTACAACTAACAATATTGCCTATCGTAGCTCACACTAAATAAACTAGCTCTATTCCAAAGCAATGCTATCCAAACTTTCCTAAATTATTTAATGCAACTTGGCCCTGTGTTTCTTCATCTTTGCATGTGAAGAGATTGTGCCTCATGGAACAACATATGATTTCAATTAACAGTTGGTGAATAATTACACTCCAGAAAGGATATGGTTGTACTTTGTTGGCAAGTTTACTTTAGAAAATGTACAGGTTTTAAAATGTTAACTGCTCCTACAGATTTCTTTACAATTCACAAACAGACATTTATATCAAGAAACATCGTGTACAATAGAGAAAGGGGTGATGAATAAATAAATGCAGATAAAAATGAGTAATATTTTTACCTAGAAAAAAGCGTACATATAGCATTTTTACAAACGAATCCAGACATGTTTGTGGGGGGGCAGATGGTGGCAAATAAGTAATAGTACCAATTTTCTTAACATAATAGTAGTTATGATATTTGCAAACAGAATTTTGTGAACACAAGGATATCTATGCTCTGTAGGACAACACAGGTTTTGATAGAAATCCAAATAAATAAATCAATAAATACATAATAATAATAATGATAATAATAATAAATTTTATTAATTCTGTGCTTTTCATAGACCCAAAGCAGTGGATGCAGACAATTGTTCAAACATGCCCTATAGTGTAGTAATTTTTCTGTTTAATTTCTAAGTGCAACGCATCTGAATCAGAGTATTTCCACTATAAATTATTTTCATTTTGCAGTTTGATGTGGAACATACAGTTTAATTGACCACATTCTCTTGAGATGGTAAGATGAAGAAACACAGGACCAAGTTGCATTCAATAATTTAGGAAAGTTTGGTTAGCATTGCTTTGGAATAGAGCTAGTTTATTTAGTGTGAGCTACGGTAGGCAATATTGTTAGTTGTAACTTGGCCACATTTTGATATCAATACATTTAAAGGCAGGCCTAGTTTTTGCAAGTTGGAATTAAGGACTTATAGACAGCGCTATGTAGGCTATGTGTGAGTAACTTGGCTTTTTTTTCACGTCATAGACGTTTTTGATCTGATATCATTTCTTTTTTATAGCTAACTAATGATGAATAATGCATGAAGATAAACATGGAGAGAGACATGCATTCCAAAGAAATGCATGCAGACATTCGCGTAACCATATTGACAAGAATGAGAACAGTTATCCTATTACAGACAGCACACAATTACATTGTAGATGAGCAGTATTTAATGTGTAATGAAATACAATGAACAGCACCACCTGAGCTATGGATCATGAAGAAGCATGTAAATTAATGAACCAAGTCTATATGGAGACATGCATACACAATGGGCTAGACGCAAACACATTCTAGCTGAAAGACATACAGCCTAAATAGCTAGTACAGCCTAAATAATTTGCATCAGTAAAATATGGAAATACAGTTTTAAAATAGGGCTATTAGTATTCTATAGAAAATTAAATACATTTAACGTTAGGCTATTAGACACTGGATTGCCGGATGCGTAACTCCAACCTTCCGTGTGTGCTACGAGCTAGCGAGTGAGTTAGTGAGTTCATAAGCACAGCAGAATTCCTTCGCAGTTTTTTTTCCGGTAGTGTAGAACGTTACCTGCGGGAAATGTTTTGGTAACGGACAGCTAGGTTTAGTTTAGTTTTCTGTAGTGCAATGAATGTAGGCTATAAGGCATGTTGATTCGCTTCGTAGTAGCCTAGCTTGTATCTGCTTCCTGACTAGAAGCAGACTGACGTTTCTCTGACAACAGTAATGTTGGCTAACAAGCTTAATTGGTCAACGCATATTTCCCAGGAATCTTAGCCAGAAAGACAACAATAGGTACTACTAAGAAAGTACATACCAGAGATTATTCTTCTTCTTCTTATTATTATTATTATAATGAAAAGTGTTTGCAGTAAGCTACATTATCTGCAGAGTAGCGTAGACTAGAGGCACATTCTGAGGCTATTTTTTTTTTTTTTAAGTGATTAACCATGAATCATATATGTTTGGGGAATTGGTGGTTTATAAATCCGATCTCTTAAAGGATTGCAGCTTAAAGGAGGCTAGCATAAATTCTTAATGTAGGCTATTATCGTAAATTCTTAATTTTCCTAGTAGTTAATTTTATGGTGACATTGTGTTATGTGTGAAAATGATAAAGTGAACAGAGCTGAAGTGAAGAAATTAATGAATAAAGAAATGTTGGCCGAGGCAAGGGTACGCTGAGGTTCGGTTTCCACAGTCAGTCAGTCATGACCGCAAGAGCAGAGCGTAACACCCTCCCCAAACCAGACAAGAGCGAGCGTCCGGTTTGGGGAGGGTGTGATATAGTACAAGTGAAATACAAGTGAAACATTGAACAGTTAATATTGGAAACCTCTTTTGCCTTTGCAATAAAAATATGTTAATGTGTTAATGTGAAAATAATAACAGTGTAATAAATGAAAAGTACTTAACAGTTGCACATTGTTTTTGTGGAAAATAAGCATGTGCCTTGCTGGGCTCGAACCCACAATCCTCTGTGTGAGAGACAGCAACTCTGACCATTAGGCCACAGTAGCATTAGTATGAAGCGTTTTTATTGGGCAATAAGCTTGATGAGCAGGTATACGGACCATACCCTCAAAGAATAATTCTCCCCATTGGATAACATCGCGACGGAGGCAGGCAGTTTGGCAGGAAAAATAGGAAGAAGAAGAAGGAGAAAAACGGCAAAATAACCCAAGTTTGGGGCTTTATTGTGTGGATGTGTGAAGTTGTATCTGAATGCTGTGTGGTTACATGAGGTCAGAACATACAGAAGTTAATGTTTTTAAGGACTGAGAGTCTGTGGTCATTGTGGTTACTTCTGTAGGAAACCCTGAAAAGTTCCAAACTCTCGGTGCTGTATAGGTATGCGGCATGCCCCACCAAGCCGTAACTTGGCGGATGGCATACCTGCCATCCCAATATACTTCCGTTCTGTTCTGGAGAAGATTATACCTGAATATATTTCTTATTTTCCTAGCAGGCGTTAAACACTAACCCTTGTCTATGATGATTTACACACATTCTGGACTTTATCCAGGTTTTCAGGATCTTTCCTGAAGCAGTTTAGGTTGAGTAGCTTGCTCGGTGACACCGCAATGTTTTGCCGGTGTATTGTGGGCCTCATACTTCAATTGTGTTTGAAGCCTGGAAGAATATCCAGTGCATACATCCTCCTTTGGAATTGGAATCCTTGAAAGTCTTCAAATTATTATTATTATTATTTTTTAAAATAAATTTCACGCACAACGTGGGCCTGTACATATACAAATATCTGCAACCACAGCTGCGTTCATGCGTGAACCCCACTGCCAATTCAGGAGAGTGTAGACATCCACGGTTCTCCTCTGAAACACGTAGTGTGACCAGCTGCTACTTTTCACATCGCAGACTACAGTTAAGCTCGCATAGAGTGGAATCAGAGGAAGACCTTTCATATGCGACTTTAACATGTAGTCCACGGGCGCCTGATCAACCAGCAGGGTTGCATTAAAACGCAGGACCACTAACCGATTGGACCTTCCCATACCCTAGGGGACGCAATCGGCAATTGCAGGTCGCCTTAAATGGACCTACCGGCCACAGTTGGCACTGGCATGTTCCAGATTCGATCTACGACCACGGGGCTCATTCATGCACCACAGTGTGGTGCATTGACCAAATGAGCCATCCAGCAGCCCCCATGAAATAAACTAAATACAAACACTCGAAAGTTATTAAAACTGAAAAAAAAAGTTTTTTGATGAAAAGCTCAAGATGCTTATGCGTTATAATAATTGTCTGGATCCGAATCCACGTTCTACTTAAATTGCTATGGGGCTCAATTTGTGTTGAAAAAGGATTGTGTGGGAACGGTAAACATCGTATGTTGCACCATACAGCTCTGTAGTCTGTTTGGGATCCACAAAAATGCTATGCGGTAGTTAGTTATCCCACATAATGACTTTTTTCTGTTTTACTGTAAAACACTCTGGTCCTAGCTCTGTGTTTTTAATGAAGGCGTTTGGGGTTTTGGCAGAGACTGAAAGCATTTGGTGCTCATTGGACGAGCCCCCGGCCCACTTTGAGCTGGAAAGGAAGCCAGAGTAAACAAGCCCAGGAATTGTAACGGTGGTAATTAGACGTAGTGAGTGGGGATTTTTTTTTCATTTTCCCCTCCTCTGGGAGTAGCTTGTTGTGCAGGGAAAACCTCAGCCAGCGACCACCGAGTCTTGACACGTCAACGGAAACGGGACCTGATCTGGGGCTCCCGGTGGAAGGGCCCGGAAGAATCTGGCCGGGGCATGTCATGAATCCCTCTCAGCAGCAGAACTGAAAACACTGTGGGGATTCAATCTCTGCAATGGGGATGGGCTTCATTACCTGCTATTGGGCCAATGATTAGTTTTTAGTTTTTTAGAAACATTTTCCGTGTTAGGTCCTACATAAGAACTGCCTTCATAAGCACTGCTCAGTGCCTTCATAACCATAGCATAAACATTTATAAAATGCTTGTGCCTAGTGATGTAGCCTGTCATGACCTGGGCGTGAAGTGTCACCTCCCATCAAAAGAAACTGAAACCATGACACACCAAGTGAAAAAGTGATGGTGAACACTCATCAGTTTTTAATTCTGTCAGGATCCTGCTCCTGCTTATATGCAGCTCTACCGTTTACACATCTGAAAGTCATTGTGCGATATGTACACTACATGGCCAAAAGTATATGGACGCCTGCTCATCCAGCATCTCATTCAAAAATCCTGGGCATTAATATGGAGTTTGTCCCCATTTTCTTCTATAACAGCCTCCAGTCTCCTGGGAAGGCTTTTCACTAGATATTGGAACATTGCTGCGTGGATTTGTCAGAAGAGCATTTGTGAGTTTGGGCACTGATGTGGGGCTATTAGGCCTGGCTCGCAATCGGCTTTCCAATTGATCCAAATGGTGTTTGATGGGGTTGAGGTCAGGGCTCTGTGCAGGCCAGTCAAGTTTTTTCGTACCGATCTTTCATACTGATCTATTTGTGCATGGGGGCATTGTCATTCTGAAACAGGAAAGCGCATTCCCCTACAATGTTGCCACAAAGTTGGAAACCCAGAAATGTCTAGAATGTCATTGTATGCTGTAGTGTTAAGATTTGCCTTCACTGGCACTAAGGAGCCTATCCTGAACCATGAAAAACAGCCCCAGACCAAGGGGTATCCACGTACTTTTGGCCATATAGGGCCCTATCTTACACCCGGCGCAAAGCGGCGCTAACGCAAACGCAAAGTGTCTTTGCTATCTTACACCCGGCGCTAGGTCCATAATAACGCCTAACGCTTACACCGTCAAACTAGCATTGCGCCATTAACTAGTCTTGCGCCATCATTAGTGAACTGGGCGTGTTGGTCTTAAGATGAGGAGTGGCCAGGATTCTTTTTGGCGTATTGCTATCTTGAGCCAGCAGAAAGCGCTTGCGCTAGAACCACCACAAACCTGGTCTAAAGTCATGTCGCAGTTGTTTACATGCTATTTTAACGGCGCATATAAGTGCGTCTACATAGGCGTGTGCACAACGCGCATACCCTCCTGTCTGTTAGCTACACACAGGGGCGTGCACAGGCATGACTAAAATATCTAGATCACAATGTGAAATATTATTATTGTGTAGGCTATATCAAAAATGCATAATAATAAAAGGTTCCATAGGTCCACATACCTTTCCCTCAGCGAAGGGAAACAATGCCACATTACATTGCTCTCAGCCCACTCCATCAACATCCAGGCGATGTGCGATGGTACGGGACAATGGCTATCCATTAAAAAGGAGCTAATAACACCTATAGCTATCAAGCCTAATGCGCAAATTGTCTTTGCACCTAATGCGTGAATTGTCATTCAATGGAAAACTCGCGCACGGCAATAGACGGACATTTAAGTTCTGAAAATGCGCTTCAGATGTCATTACAATACAGCTCTGTTTATCTATGAATGCAGCTTGTAAGTAAATAGAATGGTTTGTGACTGAAAAAAGTTCAAAACCTTGTCCAGTGAATATTGCATTTATTGTTTTTCAAATAGCCTAGGCTACAGCGTGCATAAGGTTTTTTTCGATAGCCTATGGTTAAAAAACGGAGATGTCACCATGTTAACTAAATTGTAACCTTAGCTATTCTTCGTCCTTCATATTTTTTTAAATTACAGTGACCAGGTTTCCATACTCTCACCGTTTAAAACCCAGCTGATTTCACCCGTTATTCCTTAACTGAGCAAAACGATTTTAAAGAGAACTAAGCGTCTAATTAGAAACTAAAACAAATTTGCAGCACGTTTCACAATTAATTCACAATTAATTTTAATGCCATTCTCTGCACGTGAGCTGCATGTTCTCTGTTTCCAAGTCGCACGTTTCACGGTCTTTCTGGGAAAGTGGATTGTTTTAAAGGATTACGCTACGAGTAAAACAGGTTGGTCACATTTCCATAAACAGGATGTATTAAACAAGGGGAAATATGCGTGAACTTATGGGTTGCGAACCTGACAGCTTTATTGTAGGCTATTTAGTGTCATCATTAAGGCAAAATAACGGTATGTATGTTATTAATCAATATTAGCCTACTATGCAGGTAGCCTAATGCACTTCGAGAACTCCATGAGAACAGCCTCTGGAATTGATGTTTGACACTTTCATTGCATAATCAAACGAAATTCGCTGAACAAGCAGGCTAATTTTTGCGTTTTCTAAGGTGAGACTGAAGCCATTGATAGCTTATTCTCAGCTGTTGCAGGTCCTTTTAGCGAATTTTAGCGAAATTTAACCGCACATATTTTGTAAAATAACAGCCCTGTCTGGAATTACCGGGAACTCATAGGCTAATGGTTAGTCCGAATAATATTGATCATACTCCATTTAGCCTATTCCTTGATCACACTAAACACGCACGAGCATGTCTGTTTCGCCATCATAAGCAATCCGCCAAGGTGGAAAAGCAGGCTTTTAAAGGGAATGGGATATGACATTTTGATTGGTTTATTGAATGTCACGCCCAAGACACACCTATAATTAATGAAGCGACTAGGTTCAGCCCAGTTGCGCCATGCGCCGTGCTTAGCGCCAAAAAAACACGCCGTTAAAATAGCAAAAGTGGACTTGGACACGCCCTAAATGGACTTAGCGCCATGCGCTTAGACTAAGCGCCAAGATCGCCAAGATAGGGCCCATAGTGTATGATCTTACATGCATTGGGGTGTGTGATGTTTACAATATCTGCTAATTCTCTTTTGGATGTTCAGTATGCAGTTTGTCAGAGCGATATTCTTTTGTTCTCTCATTAGGAAAGAAAGCACCCACTGACTGGGAAAATGCTTGCCAAAAAATTTCACATTTGGATATTTTTAATGAAGGAAGAGAACCTTTGTCTTCCATTCAACGGGTATTTGAGTGCTGATCTGAGTAATTGATTTGTGATATCATGGATGGGCGTTCGAATTTCGTAATGACGGAACAATAGTAATTCGCAGAGATTGTGAATCTGTCTTTTCTGCGCTGTCTCGTAGATCGGTCGGATTCGATGCTGTCGTGCACTGAAACAGAGGTTACCAGTTCCCCAAACGCCATGCCTGCAGGTGAGTGGCTCTGCTTCTGTTCCCTTCAGAATGTGCTCAGTATTTGGTTGGTCAGGCTGTTTTAAACGTGTTCAATGCATGTCTTTGCACTCCCTTACCTCTGAGATGCTCTGATGTGTGTGGAGTTGGCGTATGTGTGCTCAGTCTTTGTTCAGTAGGTATTTGGAGTTTGGACAGTGTTTCGAGTGAGTAGTTCTGGTCCCTTCACCTGTATACCATCAGAGGCCTTGTGGCTGGACCATGCTGGGTTAAGCACGGTCATCCGTGTGTACTCATGTTCTTGTGCTTGTGGTCATAGTTCTAGTCATGGGTTGTATGGGTGCAGTTGTGGTTAAGCTTGTAGACACAACCCTTAACTTAGTCAGTAGACTAACGTTTTTTTGTTTGGACAGGGACACATTAAAAAGTGGAATGAAGACACTTGGGTGTTGAAATGCATGCAGGAGCCTTATCCCACTGCGTTAAGTTTCATTTTGTGTTAGTTAGTGTTGCACCAAGGTATCAAACGAGCCTCAAACCATCGCTCTGCTGCCAGATATGCAGTAGATATGGATGGGTCACTTTAAGGGTTGTTTCTCCTGACGTATTTTCTTATTGAACTCTATGGAAATATAAGTCAGGAGAAATAACCCTTAAAGTGATCCATCCATATCTACTGCATATCTGGCAGCAGAGTGATGGTTTGAGGCTCGTTTGATACCTCAAACCCTTGATGACTTACAGCCATTTAGCCAACCATGTGTTCCATACTATTCCCGTGTAATTTACAGCTTAATCTAGTCCCACCCCCCAATTCCCATAGAGATCAATTCAAATGCAGAGAGGTTGTAGTATTGCTTGTAAGAGTACCTGGAAATAAGATATCAAGAGTCTTGTGATGTTATTGGGTCATAGACATCAGGATGTCATGGCATGCAAAAGATATGCAACCAAATATTAAATATAATTACTTTATTTAAATTTATGTTAACTACTTTTGGTGCCCGAAAATGGGGGGGGCTATGTGTAAAAAGGGCTACAATTGCTAAAGTAGAAATAGAATGAAATAGAAATAGTAGTTTATAACATTATCAATGTCTGGACTGTATTTGATCAATTTAATGCTACCTTGGTGAATAAAAGTATCAAATTCTTTCAAAAACAAGGACATTTCTAAGTGACCCCAAACTTTTGAACAGTAGTGTATGTATGCTCAGTTGCCTGTGTGGGGGTTGGCGTGGGTGTGTTTGTTGACAATGTGTGTGGGCAAGGAGTGTATGCTCTGAGCATGCTCAGTTTGCGATCAATAGGAGACTAGTGTGTGTTATTCAGCTCACTTTCACCAGTTTAGATGTGTCCAGTGTATTCTCTGTGCATGTTCTGTGTGTCATGACTCATGTGTGATGTTCTGTGGGTACTTAGTGTCTGTCATACTTGGCAGGACAAAGGTCACATATGAAGGCTGTGTTAATTCACTCTCCAGCATGACTGTGTCCCTGCAAATCTCTCCTTGCCCATCATTGTCTTTGTGCGCGAGAGAGATGTACATTCCTGCACACAGCTTAATTCTCCCAAAACACTCCACTGCAAACACATTTTGACCAAATAGGCAGGCTTTTGTCAAATGAAAACATGATGAATATATAGGTATGATCCATTACAGTATGTCTAACATGATTTGCTATCTTTCAAAATAGTTGTCTCCATATGTTGATGTGTCTAGATTAGGGATGCAGCGGTTAACCGATTTCACTATTAACCACGCTTTAAAACGTCAGTGTTTTGAAACCGTAAAGCCTCAGCTACACCGAGTGTTTCTGTTCTCACTCTCAACGAAGGGACATTATGGTACATTATTTTTCTATGAACAACGGTTGCATAGTGAGGAAAATTGAATAAACATAGACAATTGCCGGCGCAACCTGCAGACTGCAGACGGAACGAAAACGAAAGTACCGGTGGTGCACCAGCTTAAAATGCCGTGCGGCACATGCTGTCACGAGAGCGACATTTGTGTTTGAGTGGGGCTAATAGGGCTACGCTACATTAGCTAAACAATGGCCGAGGGACCAAGCATTGAAGCTTTGTATCCATCAAAAAAACGCCTGAAGTCGTCAGTGTAGGAGCATTTTGGATAACCAAAGAATGACCAGGGGGTTGTTCAAGACGACGGATATCCAATCTGCAAAACTTGCCGAAAAAAAGTCGCGGCTAAAGGGTCCAACACCTCAAATTTACTGCAACATCTTCGAGATCACCATCCAGCTTTACACGTTGCATAGTCTAGATAGTCTAGATAGTCTAGTCCCTAGTCTAGATATGGTTAGTATCATAATTTGGACTTCATCAGATGAAGACCTACTTGGTTGAAATAAATTTTAAGAGCTTTAAACTGTCTTCAGTATATTTTTCTTTTTTGTAATTTACCCTTTTGTCCAGCAGCCATGTGGGTGTGTGTATTACATACCCTGATGTGATATGATGTACGTAGATTATTGGCCTGTCTTGCAGTTGCATTACATTACATTACATTGGATTCATTAAGCAGATGCTTTTATCCAAATCGACATACAATAAATGCATACCGAAGGCCATTGAAACAACTACAAACAGGTCAGATAAAGTACAGTTCTATCATAAAGTAGCAGCTATCCACAGCCATGGAAATCAAGTCTAGTTCACACATAACATCAAGTCTAGTTCACACAGTAAGCTATGGCTAAGTCTTAAGGCTAAGTCAGTAAAGGACAGGGCTGAGGGTTAGGACAGTGTCCCTTTGCCCCAGTTGCCCCCACATGCCCCATTAGCTCCCTGTAGAGTACACAGACTCCACACAGGCACAGCGGCAGGGGGAGGTGGAGGTGAGAGCCCCTCAGTGCTAATGACACTACTGAGGACAGATAAGGAAGCGCTCCTCCTGCAGGGACAGGCGGGGAATTTCAGACAAACTGCAGCTTGAAGCAAAAATGTCAGGCTGAACAGAAATTGTTTTATGGTGGGTTATATTTTTGTATATCATAAGGAATATTAACCAGTATATAGCTGCTAAACAAAAGTGCTCAAGTAAATGAACTCAGAAGTTCTCTATTTGATAGTAGACCTAGTTTTGTAGTGATGTGATTGGCCCACAGCAGAACTGTGATGTGAAAATCAGAGGTTGCAATATCACATTAACTGCATTTTTCATGGCAAAAAAAATTTCTGGCACCTTAGACAACATATTTCCACACAGTCCTGTCCTGTTCACTCATAGGCTGGGTAATGCAATTGTGCTGATTGTGTTATTGAGCCTGAAGAGCAGCCGTGGATGTGTAGAATACATACCCTCAGGCTTTGCCTGCCCCCCACCCCACCTCCCAACTTGCCTCAGTGCCTTGAAAGTAAACACACATTTGGTACTTCATTTCGGGAATAGTATGTGTGGTCCTCATCCCCTCCCTCCCTCCCTTTCTGCAGCCCATAAAGGAACTAGTTAAGTATTTAACAGCAAAGCCTGGTGCGGGGGTTAGCTAAGTGTGTGACTGGCTCGAGCCTGGAGTGAAAATCCCAGGTTGAATTTTTCCTCTACTCTATCAAACTGCAGCCTTCAAAATGCCCACAAACCCGAGGAGCTCCTGTGAAAAACCCTAAAACCATTGGTTTTACAAAAAATGTGGAGATCCTGTTTATATGAGGATGATGGAGACTAAACACTGTACACACTACAGCCTGTATACTCCAGAGTGAACTGAGCAATGACTGAATTCAAGTCAGTGTTTTTTAGTCAAGTCATGTTTTGAATTAACGACAACTTGTATGAACAGTGCAGTTCCAGAAGAAAGTTGTGTAGGATCTTAAAATTAAAGGTTGTATCAGCGATTTTTGGTCGAAACATAAATGATCACATTCATCTGATTTTTCCTCACGATCCGCTAGCTGCCCGCCCCATAAGCAGGCCGTCAAAAAACCGCGTCTCTGTAGGCAGCCTATGCTCCGAGATCGTACACAAAAACAAATGGTACTACCAACCACTCAAAACCAAAATAAACAGCATTCCAACCAATCACCGACAAGGGGTGGGTGATACTAATACGCTAATACTCTTATCTCGCTGAAATCTTGACGGATTTACAAACGGTTTGGTTTCTTACAAACGTTATTAACGTGGTTATAATTCTGGATGCTTGAACACTATTTTTTAAAACATAACATAATTGGCTCTGAGCTGGAGCTGGCTCTGTTTGTTTGGGATTTCGCTTCAGAAGTGACGTCACCCAAAATCGCTGATACAACCTTTAAGGATTGCTGTTAAAACTCCATGGCTTGTTTCTTTGCGAATGTCTGTCTCCGCCTGTGACTTTGTTGAAATGTGCGACTGGGTTTGTCATTCTGCTTGGATTTGTGCGGTTGTGCTTGTGTATTTTCCTGTCTGTCTTTGTCTGTCACTCTGTACACTCTGTATATGTGTGTCATTCTGTGTGTGTGTGTACAGTATGTCTGTGTGTATGTATGTGTCAGTCTGTGCATACGTTTGTGTCTTACTGTTTGTGTGCCTGAGCCTCTGGCTGTCTCTCTGTTCTGGCGGGCAGTCTGGCTATGGCTATGTGTTTGTTATCCTGTATTTGAGAGTGAGAGAGAGCGAGCGAGCGAGAGAGAGAGAGAGAGAGAGATAGGACTATAGGAGCAAGGTTTTGCTACTCAGCACTTAATTGAACAATTAAAGCAGCTGATTACACTGGACAAGAGACTGCTCCACTTATGGTGAAATTATACTATGTAGGTTACGAGGGTGGAGTGAGCCACTGACATCAAGGGTAAAATGTAAAGTTGTGGCAATAATCACATGATGTACTTTGTGAGGCATGACCGTAGCCATGTCAAATCAGAATGCCAATATGAGAGCGCCGCAGCGGTAAAAGCGCTGACTTTGAGTCTGTGCAGTTGCGCACTGAGGATCAGGGGTTCGCCCCCTGGTCCTGCCAAATCCGAGTATGGATCGGTGCCTTGAGGGAGCAGCAATTTGGTGGCCGGGGTGGGGGGAGGGACTCGCCGGGAGAGAATCGTTGCACACAAGCCCCGAGTGAGTTGGAATCATGGTCAGGAGCTTGAGGAGTCGCGCCCTGAAGAGGACGTGGCGCCCTCCTTCCTACTACCGGCTGACGGAGTTGTGTAGCGGTGATTTCTCAAGCGGTTGCTACACAGGGAATTGAATATCATGGGGTACAATTGGCTACCAAATTGGGAGGAAAAATAGGTTTGGTCAAACGGTACTGCGCCTTACAGTGTGTACTAGCATCCTCCCTCCCTCCCCCTCTCCCTCCCTTCCTTCCTCCCTTCCTCCCTTCATAATTTCACTGATCAGAAGTGATTACAGATTGACTAGCTGAGGTTTCTGTAATATTGCTTTCACCTCTCCGTTCTCAGTATATCAGGTGAAGGAAGGACGCAAGGTTGTGACTTTGTACTTTTTGGACACAGCCCCTACTCTGTACTTCCTGCTCCCTGCCGCTTGATCCCTACCCCCATTTCCTACAACCTACTTCCTAGTTCCTACTCCCTTCTCCTTGCCCCCTACCACCAGCCCCTACCCGTACTTCATATTCCCTAGTACCCCATTCACTCTCAGAAATAAAGGTGGGGGTACATTTTGGTTCTTTAAGGAACAAATTTCCCAAATGTACCTTGAAAGTACCCTAATGTTATATTTGGGTGCTAATGAGTACCTTTTACAAGCAGAAAAGGTCTAAATTAATTATGTTTTGCTGGCTAGGGGTACAATTTTATGTACCTATAGGGTACCACCCCAGTGACAAGTGTTTGTACCGTTTTAGGCACTTTTTCTTACCTTTTTTTCTGAGAGTGTATTCGCACATTTACGTATAATAAGATATTCAGCCGATCGGGGAAATGTCCCCAGCCAAGTAACATACATTGAGCTGACCTGGGAACAGTTTTGGGTCAGATGGTACTGTACACGGTGTGTGAGGGGAAAGTCTTCACTGAATGATACGGTGTAGTCAAAGCATGTGGTTGGTCTGTTGATGAGCTGTGATTCGATTTCAGGCACGGGGTTTGATCGACCTGATAAGCCGACATGTGATTCTTGATTCAGATTGATTAGACTGCTTGTATGCAGAGGTGTAAAGTCCAGGGGACATAAAGTAAAAGTCCTACCATGTGTTTCTTCCACCCATAGACTCAGCCAGCTGATTTCACAAATTAGTTCTACCTCCTCGCTGAAGAATTATGTTAATTAGCAAATCCAGGTGATTGGAGCAAAACACTGGGGAGGACTTTTACTTTATGTCCCCAGCTTGTATGGGGCCAGACTAGTAAGACTTAAACTGAGTAGTTCTTTATTGGCTGAGCATTTCTGATTAATGTTTAGCTTACAGGTATATACATACATGCACACACACACGCACGTACGCACACATGCATGCACACAGACACACACACACAAACAAACACAGTGCTTTCCAAAATAATGTTTTCAAAATGAAGTGCTTTCCAAAAAAATATTCGCACCCTTGATAAAGATGAGAAAAGAAGGCTATTTAAAATAAACAAGACTATCAATGGGCTATATTGTATGCTCAACATGTGGGAACATTACATTCTTTATTACCAATTCAATTGCAGAAGAAGATATTTTTTTAAATCATCATTTAACAAGTAATACATATTATTTCTCTCTATTGCCTCTATAAAGTGCAATCAACAAAAATTAGCATCTGGAGCTGTCTAAACTGCATTGAAACTTGGATTGGAACTGGGTGTTATAGACAGATGGGACCAAAATTTTGCTTCTTGTCCACGCAAATCAGTGGTCAGTTTGGCGTCAGAAGAAGGACGCTTATGTTGACAAGACTGTGAAACCTACAGTGAGATATGGTGGTGAATCTGATATTATGGGGTTGTTTTGCATCTACTGGCACTGGGGCTCCTGGTAAAGTCAATGGAATCATGATGAAAGCCAATTGAACCAAAGCAGGTACCAAAGTATTTTTGCCAAAAACCTCCTCATGTAGCTTGCATTAGCCCCCAGACAGATCAAATTAAATCAAGTCTTATTTATATAACTTTTTGGTTTTACAAATATTACAAAGAGTTTTTCCCAATATGCCTCACAGTAAACCCCAACCTAAACTCCCTGAAAGCAAGCCAGAGGTAACAGGCTGTGTCTCCTTTTGCAGAAGAGGCCTGACTGTACCAGGGAAGAGGATGTGGAAAAACTATGACTCCAGCAATGGGGAAATTATGGGATATGGGGGGGGGGGGCTGAGAGGCCCTTGCCAAACATCCTGTTTTAAAAATCTTGCCGGGTCTTGGAGCGACTTGGGGTAGTCAATTGGGCCTTTGATTCTGGGGTGATGGTGACAGGGGGGAGGGTGAGTCTCAGGGGAGGGGAGGAGGTGGGTCTGCTCCCCAGTGATGCGTTTGTTGTACGTAATCAGAAGAAAGCAGGTTATGTATGCGCACACACACACACACACACACACATATGTACAGACGGGGTACAAATTAAAGGGAAAACCAACATAAAGTGTCTTAGTAAGGTGTTGGGCCACCACGAGCCGCTAGAATAGCTTCAATGCACCAATGCATATATTCTACATCTAGTCTAGTCTAGTCTAGATTCTAGTCTCTGGAACTCTACTGGAGGAATGGAACACCACTCTTCCAAAGCACATTCCCTCATTTGGTGTTTTGGTGATGGTGGTGGAGAGCACTATTTAACACTGTCTAATAGGTCTTCAATTGGTTTGAGATCTGGTGACTGCGAAAGCCAGAGCATATGATTCTCATCAAACCATTCAGTGACCACTCGTGCCCTGTGGATGGGGCCATTGTCATCTTGGAAGAGACCGCTCCCATCAGGATAGAAATGTCTCATCATAGGATGAGGTGATCACTCGGAATAACCTTGTATTGATTTGCAGTGACCCTTCCCTCTAAGGGGACAAGTGGACCCAAACCATGGCAGGAAAATGCCCCCCCCCATATCTGCATTTGTTATGTTTTTCCATTCATTTATTCAGGTTTTTCCTTTAATTTGTTACCCATCTGTATATATATATATGTATTATATATGACAAAAAGGTTTTTGATAATTTTTTGTAAATAATATTTAATAAACTGGAGGTTAAGTGGTTCTTTTGGTCCCTGGTGAGTCAGTTTCCTGAAATCCCCTGCCCCAAAAGTGAGTGTCCCACCCCCTGCTCAGACCCCCCCACCCCTCATCACCACAGTGTCTTCCCAATGGCTCCATTCATTCAGCTACAGGGCACAGGGTTACACCAACAAATAACTGCCAGGCAGCACCATTAAATATGTACGGAATGTCCGTGTGTTGGTTTAGCGTTTTAATGCCCCGGTTCTGCAGTGAACAATGAGCCGTTTCAGCCGTTCTGATCGTGGTCGTGCTGCGGCACCAGGGACCGGCACCCGCCCTCAGAAGGGTTGCCAGTTACTGATCGCCTTTGATATATGTATCAGCCAACGCTTTCGACCGCAGCTACGAGTCTGTGTCAACCAACCGCTTTCGACCACAGCTGTGAGTCTGTGAGCAGGTCGGTCCAATCTGGTGGCGATGTAACGGCAGCAGGTTCTGCTTGGGGGTTAAAATAAGTTTGAGAATGTTTGCTTTTTTAGGGGTGTTTTTCAGTCCTGAGGAGAGACATTGGCAGCAATGTTTTTATAGCTCCTTGCGGGGAATGTGGAGCAAGCATCCCGGGAGGGTGAAGAGAGCAGGTCACATGGGCAATCCTGGTTCTGTGTTTCACCTGCAATGAGCTGGGGTATCAAACTAAATACCCAGGGGGCTGCAGTGTCTGCAGGTTTTTGTGGTTTCCTTTCAATCAGATGCCAGTTTAGACATGTCTGGATTCTTTATCCAATCAATGACTTAAACGAACCACTGGTGCTGAGAACTCCCCAAAGACCAGCAGGCACTGCGACCCTCCAGGACTGGTCTTGGACACCTGCGGTCTAGAGGTAACCAAGTTACCTGTGTCTGGAACGACGACAGCAGGACCAGGGCTGGGAGACCCTGCTCTACACTGCGCGGAAGTACTGAGTTACTTACGTAAGGGATGAAAAACATTCTGAGGATATTGAGGTTTCGATGTTTCACAGCTCACTGCATCATGTAGAACCTTTTTTGCTTTTTTTTGAAGGGAGGGGGCTCTGTATTTCACAATCTACACGTGTAAAGCGATTATTCAGTAACTAATTGGCTTGGTCGACTGTCAATCAAGCAAATCAATTTTGCATTATTGTTACTTCACAAAAATCTCCAGTGAGTGCTGGTAAGCTCATAAATCATGTAGAATTGCTAGTTAATTCCTAGTATGAGTTCTAAGGTGCTTGTGTGTTCAAAGGTTTGTGTGAGTTCTAAGGTGTGTATGAGTGTATGAATTGGCTGTATCGGTCTCTCCTGGTGCTCACAGAGATGGTTAAACGGGAGAACACAAGATTATGTATTCTTACCCACCTTTTTCTCCAAGGACAGGGTTATTAATTCAGCAATAATACAGACCATCTGTGAAACGTGCACGTAATACTGCCAGACCAGTACTAAACAATACTATTTCTTTACATAGCTAGTTTACGTCAAGTTTGGCACCAATGGTAGATACGCTGCGGCCTGTCTGTGAGAACAACACCCAAGGCAGTATTCTGTTAATTGGATATCTTTGTTGTTTAATAGAGTATCTGTTGTGCTGAAATCGTCATTGGCAATAGGATATCTCTGGTTGAATCCACAGGTGGCTGGGAGTGGGAGTGGGAGTGGGAGGGGCCTGATACGGCGCTTGTGTCCTGTGGATCCACCCATTGCACACCCCCAGGCTTCTTGGTGTTGACACAGTTTTCATGTAAAAAAAAAAAAAAATGTTTTGGCTTCATGGCGAGTTCAGTTTCCCTACATCTATATTAAAATGAACACACAAAAAGAACTTTGTGGATCGCTCAAAGCAGCAGGGGTAAAACCATTGGATGGCCCCTGCGACCACCCGCCTGCCATGGTTTCCAGGAACTTCTTCGGTAAACGTGACAAAAGTGGGGAGATGTAGTTCCCCCTGCCATCACTACAGGGAATGGGAACTTTGTTGTCTGTTTACAGGGAGAGGAGATTGTCTTTCAGTGTGACATAAATCATAAATATGTTGTATTTTTGTGTGTGTGTGCGTGTGTGCGTGCGGCATGTGGTTCTGTGTCTGTGCCGATGTGTTTGCTTGTGTGTGTGTGTGTGTGTGTGTGTGTGTGTGTGTGTGTGTGGATGTGTATGCGTGCGTCTTCTACTCTGGAGTGCAGTAAATGCAGGCAGCCTGTGGCATGTTAAAATAAGGTTTAAATTACAGGCCTGGCTGTGGCTTTCCTGCTCTCCCTTAGTGCTTCAGCTTAATGAAATCCTGCCCTTCCCCTCAGCAGATGGTGACTGCCAGTGACTATGAATTGACCCTTTGTTAGCCTTTTGATTGACTAGTTGACCACAAATCAGATCGCCCGTTTGTTTAGCAGTTGTTTAGCAATATTGACTCCATCAAGCTTTTACTTCAAAGCATAGAGAGCATTAACTTTTTGTATATAACGTATGATGTACCTAAGGCTTGCTCATTTAAAAAATAAATAAATAGTGAAATGGTGCACATGGGGCACTTGTAAGAGTGACTCAGGTATCAGTGGATTCTGTTTTATAAATCACGGGTTTTGTTTGGGGAAATGGATTAGACAACCACACCACCAGGCTCAACATCTTCATTCTTCACCATCAGTAAACATAGCTACTTTGCTAAATCTGCTGAAGTATAAGCAATATGTTGTGCCAAGCGAACAATTCCATTTCTGAGTGTGATGAAACTGACACTTGCCATAGTTCGACAGCTACATTACATTAAGCTACATTTTTGGTATTCAGCGGTATTCCTATCCAGCGTTTTTTTTTTTAAATTTTTTATCTATTTATACAGCCAAATATTTTACTGAAGCAATTCAGGTTAAGTAGGCTACCTTACTCAGAGGTACAACAGCATTGCTCCATCAGTTTATTGGTAAGCAATTGCTTTTTGCAAATAACTTTCAATGGAAAGTTGAAAAATACTTTTCTTAGATAACCTATAATCAAGGTGATGAAGAGTCTGATGATGATAGTAAAGAATTTTTTTTCTGATCATCTTAAGTAGTGATTATGTGTATGATTATCACAGTTTTGGAAGTATGCTTAATTTTTATCATTAATTCTTGACAGCCTTAGCAACAGTAACTAAGGACCTTGGGGGCAGGGGGGACTCGACAAAGGGTCAGAAAACTTTTCCCATTTTCCTCTTTTTTTGGAGTTCTTTTTTGTTTGTTTGTTTTTGTTTATTTAGAAAATCACTTTTAGAGGAGAGACAGTTGTTTGAGGGGAAAGTAATGTGCTTTTCCTTTTGAATCAGGGTGCTGATTTTTAGATGGTGTTGTAAATTCCTAGAGCAGCCAGCTTAAAAAGAGGCCTGTTGGTTTACTCAAAAACCAATCTTTACCACAGGGGGGGTGGTTATTGTTTACTCTTCATAGTCCTGGCACTGTGACCCCATGATGAAACATTCTCTACAGGGTTCGGGAATGGAACACTTGGACATACAATGTTCTTTCCAAAGCTAAATTTTAACCACCAAAACTTCACACACATGCTTGCGCACGTGCACACAAATACACATACACACACACTAATCCTAGGCAGAGTATGAAAAAGACAGCCCCTCCCTATCTCCCCCTGTGTTGTGTAGGAGCAAGGCTGGATGCAGAGATCGCTCCATTCTCTACATTAGTAAAGGAGAAGAGTAGTACTTTTCTGAGAGGACTTTGAAGATTTGGGAAATGGCAGAAGACCAACAGGAAACTGTTTATTAGACTCACTCCCACCCTCTCTCCCTCTCTCTTCAATGCACCTCTCCCTCCCTCGCTCCCTCTCTCTCACTCTCTGAGTCACTCAGCAACACAGAATAATTGCAGCTTAGTACACAAAGCAAACTCGGGAGTTTGAGCAGCAGTCATCGGTTATCATGTGGTAATGCTTTTTAAAGCAACAAGAGAAGTATGACAAAGAGGAGGAAAGGCAGAGCTTGAGGGCAGAGAGATCTGTGAATCCTCACCAGGAGGGGAGGGAGGGAGGAGGGAGGGGGAGAGGGTGGGGTGCATTGTTTACACTAGTTGGGTTCTCTTCAGTGGTGTTTTTTTTTTGGGGGGACTAATTAGATATGCATTTGCATTTTATCTGCATCTTTTTTGGCTTGACTTTTTTACTATACTGCCTATCAGGTCGCTACCTAGTCATTACACTACTCCTTAAGGCCCCGCCTCCTCACTACACTGCTTATCAGAGAAGGACGTTGCTATCCACTTAATCATTGGTAGAATGATGATGCAGCCATGTTTATTGTTTTCGTGGGATCATTTTCAGTTTGTGTGATTTCCTGTAGAAATGTACTCTCTGTAAATGCTAGACTGATCAACACTATAACTTTACTAGCTCAGGTCTATTGCTCAAAAATCAATGAAATCTCAACACTGATGCCTCAATGATACAAGACAATGACACAGTTGGGTAAGATACTAATGATATTTTAGCAACCCTCGTTGGTTGGATCAAGTTATTGCTTAGCACATCCTGAATCTTCTGGTGGAAGTGTGCAGACATGTTTATAGATTATAAGTATAATTGGGAAGGGTGAAGTGTAGGAACAGTACCGAAATTTGATGTTTGTCTGTTTGCTCTCTCCTTTCAAGGGGGAAAATTCCATACATCAGCCCAGCTACTTGGAGGTGCTCAAAACAGAACTGTAATCAATAAAGTTTCCAAACCAGTCCAGAACACTTGAGTGCTATGGTGAAAACCAGAGCGTGAGAATGTAGTTGCATGTACAAAACTTAATTTAACAGAACAGGGACAAGTAAGCCAGACTGACATTTCAATGCAGCAAGCATTTTCTTCCTTCAGTCTATAACTGAGTTTAACTGCCAAGCTAGCCAGCAGCGCCTACTCTGCATCTTGGTTTTTGTTTATGCCACTCTCGATCAGTTATGTGATTTCCAGATGTACGTTCCCAGATAGCCATTCCTGTTACCTAGCTAGCTAGCGTTAACAAAGGGCAACTGATCCAGAGTGCTGTTTGTTCGAGGGGACACGTGGAATGAATAGAATGAATGTATGAATGGAATGAAAGTTTGAGAGAACAGAGAGAGAATAAGCAGGAGAAAGAATGATGGCTGTCACGGGAAGGTCTGTACCGAACCAGATTGGGGTGTGGAGTCTCGTTTGGGGCTCGCTGGTATGCGCTGTGGACGGCAGGCAGCAGGAGGAGGAGCAACAGAAGCTGCTTCCCTAATGGCTGAATAGGGCTGTTAAACAGTGGCTGGGTTAATCAGGAGCAGAAGCACTGTAATTGTTTCCAGTTTTTACCCCTCCCTCCCTGCTGTACACCCCGATATTCTATAAACATGGCTGCATTGTAGGGGGCTCATTTGAGTCGAACTTGACCCAAGAGTTTATCAAACTGCCACACAACACCAAAGAGAATGTGGATTAGCTACCAGTGCAGTGCAGTACAGTTATGGTGTGGAATGGCGTTGGGATGGTGTGTTTTTTTGTGGGATGGAGTGGAATGGTGTGGCTCAGTATATATCAGCAGAAAAACAACGTTGCTATGGTAACACAATTGTATTTGCCATACCAGTGAACCTGAGTTTGAATTTGAAGAGCACAAAGCTGAAATGAATGATAATAATTAAGCATACTTCCAAAGCTGTGATAATCATACACAGTCACTATTTAAGATGAACTGTAAAATATTTCTTATTAAATATATCATCATCAGGCCTATCATCACCTTGATTATAGGTTATCTAAGTAAAGTATTTTGCCATTATTACTACTATACTATTATCCCAAGATATTCACATATTATAAATCAATTCTGTATTTTGAGTGATTTCTTTCTATATGGTCTGCATGTATCACATGCCAGAAAAGCATGATTCAGTAAGACAAAAATGATAAAAGTCCATTCTTGAACCCAGCCATTTTCATTCAGCAATCAAAAAATGATCAAAATCCAATGGACAACCTGATCACTCCACGAATACAAGATTTTCTTGACAAACGCATATTGTGATGGAATCCTCTGCCATCCTGGAGGTTTATGAAGGCCATGGCATAATTCACTCAGTGCATGTGGAGATGTGGTGAGTCAAACTTGGCAGTGAAAGACCATAATTCCTCACACAGGGGTGAGGACCTATGCAAGGTTGCAGGTTTGAATCCCATATAGTTCATCTTTTATGACCCCTGAGTTCCATGCAACTGGAGCAAACTAGAGCAGCTTTCAATTATACCACACTGTGATTACTCTTTCTCTCTCTCTCCCTCCTTCCATCTTAGTTCAACGTGCTTTACTGGCATGAAATTGCGTCAGTAAATATTGGTTATAGTGTATACATCTGTAAACCATGAATATCCAGTGGCTTTTTGGTTTTATATTTGGGATGTACTTAAATGTATAGCTCCTACCTGTTTTGATTAAATTGAGTTGCTTTAAAACTCTCTCTCTCTCTCGCTCTCTCCCCCTCCCTCCTTCTCTCCCTTTCTCTCAGACTCTAGCACATCTCCGGATGCAGTGAAGCGGACTCACTGGTGCAGTGTGGCTTACTGGGAGCTGAGGTCACGGGTGGGCCGTCTGTACGCAGTGCACGAGCACTCGGTCAGCATCTTCTACGACCTACCTCAGGGAACAGGCTTTTGCTTGGGCCAGCTGGGCCTGGAGCACTGGGGGAGCGGGCCTGGGGGCGGGGGCAGGGGCAGGGCCAGGGCCAGGGCCAGGGGCACTGTCTGCCGCACGCGCAGCAAGATCGGCTTCGGCATCCTTCTCAGCAAGGAGCCGGATGGCGTGTGGGCCTACAACCGGAGCCAGCACCCCATTTTCGTCAGCTCGCCCACTCTGGACCCCCCACGCTGCCGCGGCCTGGCCGTGCGCAAGGTCCCGCCCGGATACTCCATCAAGGTGTTTGACTACCACAGGTCCCGCCCCCCGAGGAACACCAGTCCCCCAGCCTCTACCGCCACAGACCTTGCCCACGCGGAAGGCCCCTTCGATCCCAACAGCGTCCGGATAAGCTTCGCCAAGGGGTGGGGCTCCTGCTACTCCAGGCAGTGCATCACTTCCTGCCCCTGCTGGCTGGAGATCCTGCTTAACCACGACCACCACAGACAGCAGAAACTGCAATAACCCTAATCTGCAATGACTGCTCTCTCTCTCTCTCTCTCTCTCTCTCTCTTTCTCGGTGCAAAAAAATTATCCTATCCCAAATAAACATCTACCTTAAATTTAATATAAAGTTGTTTATTATATTAAAAAATATATATATATATATTCTACTTGTAAATACTGAGTCATTTTTACAATGTAATTATTTATATATGGTGCAATGTTTCAGCGTACAAGAGAAAAATAAAACAGGAAATGCACTTGTATATATATTTCAATACTAATTTCAAATACACATTGATAATAGAAAGAGAGTGGTTTAGGGTATAATTTTCATATACTCTTACTGCCTACCATCCACAGACTGGATAATAAAGTACTGGTATTAAAGCTGTTACATTTGTTTGCGTCTGATTTCAGTTAGCGATTGAGAGACATGGGAGGGAACGAGCGGGAGAGAAATGAAAGGAGAGAGATGAAGAGGAGAGAAAGAAAGATGAAGAGAACTGAGGTGTACAGAAGGGAGATGGAAAGGGAAATGGAGAAGTGGCAGATCAATGGAGGAAAGAAGGAGAGGGACAGTGAGATGGGACAGGATGACAGTGGGATGTAGGTAAATGGGGAGATGGAGAGAAGTTAAGGGCTTGAGATGGAGAAAAGAGGGTTGATGGATGTAGAGAGTGATTGAGGTCGGAGAGGCAGATTAGGGATAGCATGCAGAAGTAGAGAAATACAGACAGATGGAGATGGAGAGAGCAAAAGTAAAGTGGGGGATAGAGTTGAAGAGAAGGAGAGGCGGTCAGAGTGAAGTTTCGCTGCTATTGGAACTCACGACCCTTCCTGCTCAGCTTCTCAAAAATGACTCAAGCAAAATGGATCTCATGTTTCTGTTTGGACTGGCGACATCATAAGATCCTGGGGTCGGTTTGGAGATCCAGAGGCACGATGACCTGGCTCAGTTCTGTCTACAATAGGCCTGCCAACCAAACACAGGATTTCCACTGGGTTTTATAAAGGAATTTTAAATCGTAAACATTTCCACAGCACTCCTCCCTGTAACCGTGGATCATCCAAAGCTTTTCTCACACGGTGGTTAAGATCTAGAGTGGGCGAGCTGATCTTCGAACAGTTCTTAGAAGCATTCATAGACTACAGTAACCCCACCTAGCAGCCTGGTCTGTGTGTGTGTTTTTTATTTTAATTTTTAAATTTTTTAAAGCAAACCCCTAAAGATGTCCCTATTGCACAATATGAGACTAAGGCTGTGTCCGAATCAGAGCCCTATCTACTGCGCCCTGTCTCCTGCGAACAGTGCACTGGCGTGCAGTGTGCTGTTTAATGTGCACTGTTAAGCAGTCCGCGACAAATATCCGACATACTACTTTCCAACCGCACTGTGGAAGTGTTGTAAGCAGGTCAGAAAATGTCCCACCAGTGTTGCCATGTCCGCGGTTTTAAAGCTAAATTGGGATACTTTCAAAGTGGAGTCACGGGTAAAAATGAAAAGTGGCAAAGCACGCACTTATTTTTAAAAGTAAAAACATGATTTATATTTAAAATATGTTGGTTTCGGTTAAAAATAGCCTATAATTTGGGCTAGTTTTGAATCGTCATTTGGCTGGAGAGTATTACAAGATCTGGCAACCCTGCGTCCCACTCTTGCGCTGCCATGTCACGTGTTGTTTTTGAAGGAAAACGTCAGCGAAGCTGTGGCTCATTTTTTTAAAACGAGGCTTCACGTCATATTCACGTGACCAAAATGTTTGTGTACTTCTTGAAAAGTGTACTCCCGAATGTACTCAGCGAAACCCCGGAAGTAAGTGTGTCATCCGAGTGTTTGCAGTATACTGCAATTAGAAAAATATTTGCGTACTCTGACTTTCTCGCCCTATCTACTCACCAAGGCTACTCAACAGTGTGGAAGAGTGCTGATTTGGACACGGCCTTAGTGGCTTAAATTGCAGCCTAGCCTACCACTGTGTGTGTCCACGGAACTGGGGTCATGCAGAGAGAAAATCTATTTATCTAATCCATATAACAGTAGCCTGAATGTCTGGGTTGAAATGAACATCCTGTTTTGTTGCATTTGGTTGTCTGAATGCAGGGGGTGCATCCCAATATTCTTCACTCCCCACCTCCTTTCTTCCACTCCCCCACTACCACTCCTCTCCTACCCAGAAGTATGCAAAACTGCCTGAACATTTTGAGTACAAGTATTTGCATGTGCAGTATACAATGTACCTGACATTGCGGTTTGCGTCGCAACCTTAATTAATATGTAACCATTAATACGTAATTAAGATGTAATCAGCAACATTAGATTAAAACCCAAAGATCCGGGGCACGGAGGAAATCGAGGAGGTGGTAGTGGAGGGAAGGAGGGTGCATTTTTCGAGTATTGTGTTGGGGAATGGGTAGGGAAGATTGAATGGAGGCTAAGGCGTTCTGAAGGCCTTCTCCATAGTGTATAGGCGTTGTTCGAGATGTGGCTGTTTATGGCTTGTACAATAAGCCTGAATGAATGATGAATGACCGGTTAGGAGCTATAATGAGATTTCTGATCTTTGTAAACAATTGTACATCCTCCTAAAGATATAGTTTCCCGTTGTGGGATATATAGCATTTGTGGTGATTATCCAACACATCCAGGAAAGAGCTGCAACTTCTCGGCGTAGCATGTAGGCTAGTTAACAATCACAGCAAAAGTGGGGACCGGTCTCTCTGTTTCATAGGACTAGAGGGGAAAAAAAGCATACATCACCCCGCCCCCAATACCCTTATGTCTATGGTGATGGAAAAGAGCCCAGATTACTGCTGGAAACTGGCTGGCAGGCCAGAATATTGGGTAGCAAGGAACTGCAGCGCATAGCACACCGATTACACAACAAACCGCAGTGCGCGAGCGAAGGGGCCTCATCCCGACATACTTCAGAAGGTGAGGCAGGCTGCAGGCTTTTATTTGCGCGCTCGGGGGCATCTGTGAAAAAAACATCCTGTTTTGTCCTTTCAAGTAGTGAAAACAACTCAGCTCCACGTCGTAGCTTCGCTGGGAGCGCGAGAGGGCGGAGACGCGCGTAAACAGCTCGCATTGATTAGTGGACTGTAGGCCCTTCCCCTTTCCAAAAACGTCTTTACCATTTAGGCTGATTGCCAGACTGCCATTTATGTCTCTCTGAAACAAACGCCAATGCAATCAGACCAAATTGGAAAAGAGCATATTTTATACCGATATATAGATTCGTTAGGTAGGAAATGTTATGATGTCGTGCATAGAATGATGCGTAAATAGAATGGAAGGATGAGCTGGGGGACAGTTGTAAACTTTTAAAATAATTTGAACAAAGAGCAAACTACAGAAGAGTGCTGACCATTGACTAGGTTCAGCCTCTTGTATCTTTTAAGCTTTGGTGACCTCTGTTGGTAATACGCAATTACTACACCTTGAAGACACGAAAGACGAGGAGCTTCATGCATTACCCTAAGGCAGGGGTTCCCAAACCGGTCCTGGGGGACCCCTGTGTATGCTGGTTTTCGTTGCAACCACAGTTGCAATCCCAGAATTTTAACAAGCTGTTAGTTTTTCTTAATTAGTTGCTTTTCTTGTTTGGAGGAATTATTCGCCCTCTTAAGACACATTATGTCAGAAATAGCTATGCATGCCATGTAGAACAAATTCCCCATGTTCACATTGTGCTTATTGTGCTATATTGCAACAATTACATAAAAAGAGGTTACAAAATAATGTATTTTCACTCAAATTAAAGAGTGAAGTGAATCAATAGGCTCCTAATTAGGTTGTTGAACACGTGTTTAACTAAATTTTTTCTTTCTTTAAACTTATTAACACAATGCAGGTTTGGCTCGTTATCATTTGCTTTGTGTTTGAATTCTTCATTAATCATTATCTACCAAATGGTTAGTTTTAGTGGCCATGTGTCCACACTTTCACCAATTAGGAGCCTATTGATTCAAATCAGTCTTTAAATGGATCTGTTCAATAATTTTCTTATCTTTTTAAAATAATATAGCACAATGTGAACATGGGGTGTTTATTCTACATGGCATCCATAGCTATTTCTGATATAATGTGGCTTAAGAGGGTGAATAATTCCTCCAAACATGACAAGCACCTAATTAAGAAAAATTTACAGCTTGTTAAAATTCTGGGATTGCAACTCTGGTTGCAACGAAAACCAGCATACACAGGGGTCCCCCAGGACCGGTTTGGGAACCCCTGGTCTAAAGAACCTGGAAGTGATACAAAGAAGTAATGTATTGTGATAAAAGCACAAAAAGGTAATGTCAAATCATCTGGGATAGTATCGTTGGGTCATAACAGTGTTGTAGAGGAAGGCATTGTGAATGCCAAATTTACTGCGTCCTGTGTACTAGCATACTGCTTACTGTAGTCTATACTGCAGTGACATGCAGTATGCAAAATATCCTCCATATAAAGCAGGGGTGTCCAATCTTATCCGGAAAGGGCCGGTGTGGGTGCAGGTTTTTGTTTTAGCCCAGCACTACAACACCTGATTCAACTAATTAACTAATCGTGCTCTTCAATCAAGACCTTGATAAGTAGAATCAGGTGTCATAATGCTGGGCTAGAACAAAAGCCTGCACCCACACCGGCCCTTTTCGGGTAAGATTGGACACCCCTGATATAAAGGCTATATCAGTTGCCTTTACACTCTTTGGCTATATCATCTGGGGATATTCAGAACACTCAATTTGGCCGCGCAGGTAAGGCTAGCCTAATTTAACAGCTTTTCAAAAAAAAAAAAAAAAAAAAGTATACTCAACTGGCATACTCAAATAGTAGTGTGTGCTGATTAGGTTTTAACCATCTACTCATCTACTGATTTCTCCACTTTATTAAACAAACTCTGATTCCGATTACAGATCTCACCATTTTGTGAAGTCCAAACCACATATCCTGTGCTGAATTCAGCATTCAATTTAGCCTACCTAGCATGCAGCTATCTAAAGCAATAATTAAACATAGGCTATCGTTTGGCTAATAGTAACTTAGTTTAACGTTGTTGACTCGCATAAACTTGAGATTATAACCAAATCATGTGTAGCTGATAGTTTATTTGTTGTCTATGTCATAGTCGATTGCATTTTGCTAACGTAGACTACTGGCACCTTGGCATTTTCATGCAGAGTGAAAGGTTTGTTTTTCCTGGTAATTAGCTTAACCACAGTAGCCTTATGGCTTATGCTTTTGTCATGTTTTGTTAGGAAGTTGTCTGTGCTAACGTTATTAAGACAAAAATCAGAATTCGTTGAATAATGTTGAATGGAGTGATTAGTAGGCTAGATGAGCATTTAGCTAAAATGTAGGCAAAAAATTTACACAGCGCTAAAAATATATTTTGTTAACAATTCAATTGTGGCCTATTTTGTAACTTAGACAACATAATATTATGTGACAGCTTTTGGATTTGGATCAGAGACGGGATGCATATTTGCTATGTTTCATTCGTTTCACCTGAAACAAGTCTCTCAACTGAAAGGGGCCTCGCCTCAATCATAAACTGAAAAAAGTACATATATAATTTTAAAAAATTTAAATCAGTGAGGGCGGCATGGTGATGCAGTGGTTAGCACTGTCGCCTCACAGCAAGAAGGTACCGAGTTCGAATCCCGGCCGAGGACCTTTCTATGTGGAGTTTGCAGGTCCACGTGTCCGCGTGGGTTTCCTCTGGGTAGCTACTCTGGTTTCCTCCCACAGTCCAAAGACATGCAGGTTAGGCTAATACACCCAATTCACGCGAGACGCCATCTTGGAATTATACAAAACGAAAACGAGGCTGAGGTGGGAAAATACAGGAAGTGTTTGAGCGTAGCAGTATTTCAGGCCATTGTAGCCTACTGTATATTGACTAGTTGCCCAGTTTTTGTTGTTAATGAGACACTTGCAGTGTACTTTAATCAGCCAAACAAGAGCGAGACTGTAAACGTAATGCAGACAAATATACTTCTTTGGTCATATAAATTTTCCTTTTCAATATGGTTTCGGTAATGGGGAGTATAACACTACTTAGTTTTTAATGCTAGCTTGTGGTGATTCATTAACTTGTGGCCAGAATAACGGCATACCCAGCTGGTAAACAGCGCAAACATAATGAAAATACAGACACGATTGTTTACAATGTAATGGTAACTTTATTTTGGGGTTGATAGTTCACTGTAAGTTATCCAATGCTGCAATGAATATGTTCATATTGCCTTCCACTGACCCTTCTTCTGGCATACGAACGCTAGCATAAAGGAGAATTCATATTAACTGGTTATACCGGCTAAATGTTGCTGATATGTGGTTATATTTGAATATTTCAGTAACAGCTACATTTGTTAGCTAACCAGCTACCTGCATCATGTAAGGGGTCTCATTTTTTCGCATTGAACGAAATGATCTCACAGCACATTCCTCACTCCTGACTGTAAAACCATTGTATGGATGATCTAGCATTAGCACACAAAGTAACAAGCAATACAAACACAACACAATCGCAAGCCAGGTAGAGACAGAATGAGCCGTTTGCCCCGTCTTGCACTTCGCTTTGACTTGACTGCCAGGAGATAGCTAGCGTTACCGACCTAGATAACAAGCTATAAGACCAATACGCGTAGTACTAGTCACCTTCGCAGCACCCGCGGTGCGGGGGTTCCCCCAGGCACGGAGGGCCATAGTCTGATTTATTCATTTGAGATTTTAATATTTGACTGTAAGCTATGTGTTCTTCTTCTTCGTTTGGGTAGGATCTTCTTTTTTCCCACATCCCCAGGCTCGGGGCCGAAGGGCTATCCTTTTACCACCCCGAGCCTAGGGGGGGTTCACCCGGACTATATTTCGGGGCACACCTCCAGTAGCCACGTCACCGTGTCATCATCCAGAACCGACAGACCATGCATCCCATTGGGTGCCCGATAAATCGGGCAGTCCAGGATGACATGGTCTGCGGTTTGTTCCTCCGCGCCACACTCGCAGGCTGCGCAAGAAGCCAAGCCCCATCTGTGCATCGATGAGCGGAAGCGCCCAACGCCGGTCCGGAGGCGGTTAAGCCTCACCCATGCCAGTCTAGGCAGGTCCACCCCAATAGGGGGAAAACCGACGTCTGGGATGAAGTCACGGAGTCTAGAGGTGTTCTCCTCCCACTCCGTGCTCCAGATGTAATCCGCCCACCGTGCTGCACTGATGTTAACATCACTGCATTGCTGCAGGAATTCCTGTGCGGCAGGCACAAATTGGTGTCTCGACTTAAGGCGCCGGGGAGGCTCAGCAATTACAGCGAGCCTTTCGTGGAGCAGATGGTTTGGCTCCACGGCCCGGCACGCGAGACGTGCTGTGGCTCCCGCACGGCGAAGCCCAGCGGGCTGGATGCCTGCAAGAATGGGAAGATTGTCCACGGGAGTGGGACGCAGGCATCCTGTCACGATGTGCAAGGCTTCGTTGATGGGCGTATCGATGAGGCGCATTTCTTGGCCGCTTTCACTAACATGCCGCAGAAGTCCCAGTATGCCTCATCCACGTTGTTGGTATTAGGCGATGGGAGACGCCACGTGGATTTGTTAGTGAGGAGGCGGAAGCGTTTCCAATTGGCCTTACGGAAATTCCATCGCTTCACCGGCTCACTTGGGATAGAGTCCACGAGTTTAGGCACGGTTATCAGCGATGGTCGATGTTGGGACCGCGGGAACTTTCCGAGCACACGTCTGTCCGGGAGCCGGTTGTCTGCACCGACACTCGCAAATGCCACGTCAGGATTTGTCCCAGTGTTCCAGCGACCGGAGAGAAAGCTGGCTGCACCCTTTGGATCGTATAACAGGGCCAGGCAGTTGTTGGCTGCCCAAGCAGCCAGGTTCTCTCCGTTGAGTGTGTTGGTATTGTACCCCCAGTCTTCATGCTGACAGTTAAAGTCGCCAGCATAGAGACAGGGGTGGGGGAACACCGGGACAGACACCGGCGTGAATCGCGAGGGGGGAGGCTTGTAGACGTTTACAATTTTAAAACCGGCAACGTCCACGCCACGCACAACCACTCAATCTCCGAGTCAGCCGGAGATTGGTCGGCGAGAGTCCAGCTCAGCCTTTCATGGACAAACGTGGCAAGCCCGTGTTTCCTGCTTAGGATAGACCCAGCTAGTGTGAAATTTGGTAATACTAGCTTGTCTGCTGAAACGCAATGGGTCTCCTGGAGGAGGATGACGAGGGCCTTGGTGGTATAGGCCAGCTGCTTGATGACGCTGATCTTGTTGGAGGTGAGTCCTTCGGTGTTCAGCTGCAGTATTCTGGGTTGGAGGCCTGCGGAGTAAGCACCACCGGCTCTCCTCCCCGACTGCAGCCGAGCACCAGCCCGGGTGAGGGCCCTTAATTGGCAAATTCTGTTTCGCTTATGACTGCGATTGGCAGTCGTAAGTTACTGACGGGGGACACCACGAGAAGGTGTTTGCCATGTGCCCCGTCTATGTGTTGATAGACAAGCAGGGGCTACAAGGCAAAAAGACAACTAACGTTAGCCTCACACAAAATGCGCAGCTGAATAAAGCTACCCAAAATATCACTCTGGTCACTGCTGAAGCAAGTTGGAGAGTGTGGATTCAGATTGAGTGGGACACTTAAAAGCTTGTGGCTACGTTACAGTGTCAATTTTGAAAGGCAATCACAACAATTGTTATTGCTCAACATCTACTTCACATTAAATAAAGGTTTTATTGGTGTGCCATCATAGTTGTGGGCGTGTTGTTAATTTTCAAACTGCCTGGCACAAGAAAGTTTGAAAGAAATTGTAAGCATGATGACAAATTAAATATATTTTTTAAATGATTCGGCTGACATTCTGTCAATTATTATGTAAAAATCTAGCTTATAGTCTGAAAATGAATCACTTTTGGCAAAGTATTAAAATAAGTATATATCCCTATCAGATTTCATGAAAATCAAATTTACAGTTCTGTCTTAACCTGAAAGTGGGACACTAGCCTACTTGTAAATAAAAAAACAGCAAAGAGAAAACATTTTATGAATAAAGATGCTAAAAAAAAAAAAGAATACGCTATTATTAATTTGTTATTAAGGTGAATAAATACCTAAATATGTACATAAATACAGGCCAAATTGTAGCAGCAGCTCCCATCTTAAATCAATTACAGAAAATAGTGCACCCACACAGCAAGGGAAAGAGAAGAGGGAAGTGATGGGAATAAACAAAATAAAGAAAGGTGAGCAGCACACAGGTAGCAAGGGAGGAAGACTTAATCTGTGGAGGGAGGAAGAAATGAGAGGAGCAATAGAAGAGTATCCAAAGCAAGTGGAGACAGGCCTGAGTCCTAAACTTAGATTTTTGCCAAGGGCTTTGAACATCCCAAAATCCACACTCCTTGATTGGGGGAAAGGGTGAGAGATATACATTTCAGAAACTGTTTCCATCTTTCACTTACATTTAGCCTAGTAAAGTCGCCCCCATCCCCTTTCTTATACAGTTGAGGTCGGAAGTTTACATACACTTAGGTTGAAGTCATTAAAACTCGTTTTTAACCACTCCACACATTTCATGTTCGCAAACTATAGTGTTGGCAAGTCAGTTAGGACATCTACTTTGTGCATGACACAAGTAATTTTTCCAACAATTGTTTACAGATTATTTCACTTTTAATTCACTATATCACAATTCCAGTGGGTCAGAAGTTTACATACACTAAGTTGACTGTGCCTTTAAATTTTTATATTCGGTCGCATATCCTTTGCATGCCATGACTTCCTGATGTCTGTGACCCAACAACATCAAAAGACTCTTGATATCTTATTTTCTGGTAGGCTACTCTTACAAGCGATATTATAACGTCTTTGCATTTGAATGGATCTCTATGGGAATTTGGGGGGTGGGACTAGATTTAGCTGTAAATTACACTGGAACAGTATGGAAACACATGGTTGGCAAAATGGCTAAGTCATCACGGGTCTGACGTATCAAACAAGCCTTAAATCATCACTCTGCTGCCAGAAATACAATAGATATGGATGGATAACTTGAAGGGTTTTTTCTCCTGACTTATTTCAATAGGAAAATTTGTCAGGAGAAACAACCCTTAATATATATATAATATACACTACTCACAAAAAGTTAGGGATATTTGGCTTTCGGGTGAAATTTATGGAAAATGTAAGTTCACGCTACAGTGATATTATACGTATCATGAAAGTAGGGCATTTAAGTAGAAGCATGCAATGGTGATTTCCTCATCTCAAACAATTTATTGGTGGGTATACCACAACAAAAATGTCAATGTCTCAATAACTTGTCATGTGCCCTTGAGCATCAATTACAGCTTGACAACGACGTCTCATGCTGTTCACAAGTCGACTTATTGTCTGCTGAGGCATGGCATCCCACTCTTCTTGAAGGGCGGCCCTCAGGTCATTGAGGTTCTGGGGTACAGAGTTACGAGCCTCTACACGGTGAGTCAGCTGATCCCATAGGTTTTCTATGGAATTCAGGTCTGGAGAAAGTGCAGGCCACTCCATTTGAGGTACCCCAGTCTCCAGCAGCCTTTCCCTAATGATGCGACCTCGATGAGCTGGAGCATTGTCGTCCATGAAGATGAAATTAGGCCTGTGTTGTTCATGCAGGGGCACAATGACTGGATTAATGATGTTATTCAGGTAGTATGGGCTTGTCACTGTACCATTCACAAAGTGTAGGGCAGTTCTGTATTGACTAGACACACCTGCCCACACTGTAACACCGCCACTACCAAAGGGTCGTCTGGTGACAACAGTGGCTGATGCATAGCGCTCTCCTTGACGTCTCCAACATCGTTGGCGGCCATCATTTCTGCTCAACGTGAATCGACTTTCATCAGAGAACAGCACTGAGGCCCACTGGTCCCTCGTCCAGTGTAAATGCTCCCTGGCCCATGCAAGACGATGACGCCTGTGCCTGGTGGTGTGGTCAGGTACCCTTGCAGGTCGTCTAGCACGCAGACCACGCTGATGTAAACGGTTTCGAATGGTCTGACGTGACACTTGGGTGCCTCTCACCTCCCTTAAATGTGCCTGGAGTTGAGTGGCATTCATCATCCGGTTCCGCAGGGCACTGTTCACAATGAAGCGGTCATCAGTGTGGGATGTGGCCAAAGGACGTCCACTTCTATGCCTTTCTGTGACTCTTCCAGTCTCTCTGTATCTCTGTTGCAACCTGCTGATAACACTCTGTGACACTCTAAGCTCAGTGGCCACTTCCCTCTGAGAACATCCTGTTTGAAGCCTCGCAATGGCGAGGTACTGTTGATCAATTGTTAGGTGTCGTCTTGGTCTCATGATGTCAAAATGTGAACAGCATGATGAAGAGGACTGTTTAAATACCAATTCTAATTGAACCAGGAAATGTATTGGTCGATTCATGGATCAAACACCTGTTGTGAATTTTGCCGTTCAGCTCCTTGTTAGAGAACAGCAAGTTGTGCAAAAAGTACTGAAACATTGAATAGTTGGACATGTGCATTCAAAAGTTTAGAGAAGGTCAAATTAATTTCACCTGTAAAGGTTATAGTGCATTTTAGGTTCATCCTGAAATTTCACCCGAAAGCCGAATATCCCTAACTTTTTGTGAGTAGTGTATATATATAACGTATATAGTTCTGTGCTCGCTCCAACCAGATTAGCCTAGGCTGCCAACTAACGGACAGGGCGAAAAGAAGTCGGTAAACGCGCTTATAGTATGTAAGCAAAGACCTCGCGTACGTCCCGAATATGCGTTGGCGTTCATGTTCCTTGCGTAGAGTATGTACTAGGCCTTAGGTACTTAGGTGGACCAGCAATTCCGAATCGGGAGCCAACTTCAGCCTCGTACGTAAATCGGCTCTAGCCGAACACGCCCATAGAGTACTCAAGTGACTACGTCACGCTGGTTTCGGAAGTAAATTTCCCATTCATTTAGAGCGTAGACATTAACTAAAGCTTACTTTTAAACCATTTCTACTGATTATGTCTTACCGTCAATTTCCCGGATTGTTCAATATAACGCCCGTTCGCAAATTATGTCGTTTTTCTGGACCAGCTTCGAGTATATTTTACGTTTTAGTATTTTTTTGTGTGAACATCCCAGCGCTGGCACTGTTTAAAAACTACACGTCCCATAATTCCCTCCGAACGAGCAGCCTTATCTCCAGACGTTTTCATATAACGTTAACCAGCAGTAGCACACAGCTCCGTTTTTAAACACTTTTTTCTAACGTTAGCTAGCTAGCTAGCTTGAAGGACTTAAAGCTAGAATTGCTTCATGTGGTTAACCGTAGCATAGTTTCTGACCTTGTCGGGCGGGCTTCTCTACTTAGCAAGCTAACGTTAGCTTGTCTTGAGCGGCACGAGCCTACTCCCATCTGCCACAGAGCAGACAGACCCCCCAACAGGGGATTCCTGCAGAACTGCAGAAGGGGCTTACAGCTTGCTGGGCGGGGCTTAAGGGTCCTACAGCTTGCTGGGCGGGGCTTAAGGGTCCTACAGCTTGCTGGGCGGGGCTTGAGGGGCTTACAGCTTGCTGGGCGGGGCTAAGCACTAGTGCGCATGCGGATGGACTGAATTTGGGTTTCCAGATTCTTTATTTAGTTTATTTCAGGGGTAGGCAACTCCAGGCCTCACGGGCCGGTGTGTATGCAGGTTTTTGCTGCCACCAGTTACCACGGCTCAATCAGCTAATTAGTCATACACACAATCACGATTCACTCGTAAATTACAGAACGATAAAACGCTACAATACACGCATACCGGTACAAGAACATTCATCAGCTGTTGTTCTTATCGCGGATATGTAGATTAAAATATCAGATCATGTAAACGATTGGGCTAATTAAATAATTGTTAACTGGTGGCAGCAAAAACCTGCATACACACCAGCCCGTGAGGCCTGGAGTTGCATACCCCTGGTTTATTTAGTATTAACATCGCATTAATAGATATTCTATGTCCTTCTGTATGTATTAGTTTGCATATATACATGTATTCATCAACTAACATTCAAAGATATACATTCAGAAATTATTAATACATTCATTTTTATTTTTTATTTTTTATTTAACATTTATTTATCCAGGGGAAACCCATTGAGACCAAGGTCTCATTTACAATGGTGCCCCTGGTTACAACAAATGTCACAAGCAGCAATGATACAGAAGGTATACACAACTATACACAAGGTAGCCTACACAAGGTACACAGTACTGAAATATAAATACTAAAATGCAAGAGTAAACATAGCAACAGTCATACATATATGATGCAAATATACAAGATACACATAACATATTCAGATAATATGGTGCAAATACACAAGATACACAGGACATAGTGGTGTATTAAAATACTAAGGATACTAAATACAGGAGAAAACATAGCAGCAATCAGGGAAAGGGATACGAACCCAGGTTAGGGTAAGAGATGACAAGAGAAAACATAGCAGCAATCAGGGAAGAAAAGCAATATTGGAACAATGAGTTTTGAGTGTTGATTTGAAAATGTTTGCTGAGGTTGCATCCCTGATGAAAGCTGGCAGTGCATTCCACAATTTGGGTGCACAAAATGAGTCTCCCCCCAAATCTTTTCTTGTGAACGTGTAGTATACAGAGAAGGCCAGCATCAGAAGACCTGATGCTGGTCTATGCTGGGAAGTGATGTTCACTAAGCTGGTAATGTGATGGTCTTGCTGGGAGACCAGCTTGGGTATACTGGTAGTGTGATGTAGTAGGAAGGGTCCCCATGCACCCCATGGGTATATTTTTTGTAAAGTAGACCTACCTGACACATAAACTTTGATTACAATTTTCATTTTAATCATTTTCTGGAGGTTTAAATTGCTGGGGTCAAATTGACCTCAAGGAAACCAAATGTAATGTAAATTTGAGGATAGCAGGAGGTTAAATGCACACGATTACTTTAGCCTTTCCTGAGCTAGACATTATCAAACAGATCTATAAGCAGATTTATGGATGTCTGGTATCTTTATGTCATGACAGCTAAAGCTCCTTTTGGTTTAGTGTCTGTGGCTGTGCAGGGATTTATCGGAAAGGAAACAGGTTGGTTAACAATGGGCTGGAGTTAAAATTACTTGTACCTGTAGCAAGCTGCCGACCCAGCAAAGTGGAAAGATGAAGAGAATCACAGGTACTCTCACTTGTTCAGTCCTTGGCGAGGACCAGGACACGTTCAGCTCTGAGGATGAGCCACAAGAGGTCTGCCTGGACACATGACATCAGTGGTGGTCCACCTGTCACCCCTGACATGTCACTTTCCCATGACTGCACAGCAACCCGGCACACAACATACTTGTTCACATTCCATAGGGTGTTCACACATATCATTTTGCTTTCACTCTAAAGGAAATATGTCTCACATAGACCCCCCAGTACTTTCTGGAGACGAAGATGGGAGGCGCGTCTGTGGACGACCTGATGATGATGAGTACCAGTCTTCTCCTCAGAATGCAGTGATGCTCTGCTACATCATTGCAAAGCCATTGACCCCTCATGATTATGGTGTACAAATTACCTTCACTTCTTACCAGATAAAAAACTTTATTTTGGGAGAGGTATATGTGCTTCTTTGATCTCGGTCATCTTTTATAATATCCTCTTAATGGTTTATTCTGTATATATGGTTTATATATACTGGGTTTGATAAGCATTTATTTTGCGTTTCCCTTATTGTTTTGATAAGGAACTCATGGAGATGCAAAGATTCGATTCGAATCCAGGTACTTTCTGTGTGGAGTTTGCATGTTCTCCCTGTGTCTTTGTGGGTTCACACACAGGTGATCATTACATTACATTACATTACAATCATTTGGCAGACGCTTTTATCCATGATCAGACACACATAACGCACAGGTTCAAGTTGAAGAAGTTTAATTTGTCACGTACTGAATAATACAGGTACTTACATAAAACACTATTGATATATACTATGGCTCCAAAGAGAACAGTAAAAACAATATTTAAACATGCTGAAACATAAAAAGAGAACAGTAAGACTGCCTACTGGACCTGGACAGTTCTTCTCTGCTGGGCCCTGGGTCGGTTTCCACCTCCACTCTATCGTCCTTGACATGCCTGGAGAGATATCAGATGTTGTATGATGAAGAAGAGAATGAGAATACCAACCTGGATTAAGATCAGCTTGGTGTAGTCTTGCAGTTAAAAGTAAATTACTCACATCTGAAAGATTATGTTTGAATCGTTTCTTCATTTCACAGCTGATTCTGTCATCGAATGCCTCCCGCTCACTAATATGAAAAAGCATAAATATAAAAATAAATAAATTTAAAAAAGTTAGACAATGCAATGTTCTGGTAATTCTACACGGTACCACTATACATAGTTAGGTCTAATAGTGATGTGACCAGGACAACACATACAGTTACTGTGACAAAGAAAATGAAAACGAACGACATTTAAAACAGAAAACGGCAGGATAATAAAAACTAATCTCTGGATCTGCATTTTCATAATCTGTAAAACAACAACAATAACAATAAGCGGCCTCTAACTGATTCTGCTGTTTTCACTATGCTATATGAGCATCAAGTCATGTTTCTCATTTTGGACTAAAATAGAGGAATGTTGCTCAAGCTTATAAAACGCAGTTGTGTGCACTATGCACCGGGATTCGTTTTAGCATTACACATATTTTCAAGGTGGCTTTGATGATTGAATAAGCAACAAATTCCAACGTATGTGTTTTTTACAACGACGTTGACAATGTGTATTGCGGTGGACATTATAGAGAATGTGAAGTTGACCACCTTGTGAAAATGGTTCGTGTTTAACATAGCTTTAACATTAGTTCAACATTAATAAGTAGTCTTCCTCAAAACTTGGCGGCCAAAATTATGGCAACTTCACATTCTCATAGTTGGGGTGGGTTGGGTGTTTACAGGGAATATTAGCTAACGTGCGTTAGCTAGCTAGTGCACATGCTAACAAGCTAGCTAATGTTAGCTCAACACTGAAGCAAATGACAGACCGAAAATAGGCCCTAATGTTCAAAATAGCGAAGGTGCCCCTTAAGGTGCTTACTTTTTCACTGGAAGCCATCTTTGGTTCTTCTTCCACCGAATGAACGTTTTAACCAGAGCTAGAGAGACTCTCCCATACAGACTAAGGTCTGCTCGTCTGCTTAAGCTCTGGCAACACAAATTTGGTCCATCCGCATGCGCACTAGTGCTTAGCCCCGCCCAGCAAGCTGTAGGACCCTTAAGCCCCGCCCAGCAAGCTGTAGGACCCTTAAGCCCCGCCCAGCAAGCTGTAGACCCCTCAAGCCCCGCCCAGCAAGCTGTAGGCCCCTTCTGCAGTTCTGCAGATACACCCTACTCCAGACAGACGAGATGATGATATCTTATTGGTCGAGAACCACCCGTGCGTTGCAGTACTGGATATGCAGTCCGTTAAAGTGGACTACAAGTCGAACTACAATCATTAATGCATTACTTTAAAAAATAAAAATTGGAACATGCGATATATGGTCTACATGCTTGTACCACACAGGCTAATCCAGGAACGTTTTGGCTCATTCTATGAATCAGATTTCAAGAAATAGTCGGTAGTCTCCGAAGCCCATTCTATTTTCCATAGAGAATTTACTTCCGAAACTAGACTTCGCCCACGACTGACGTACTCATTTGAGTACTCTATGGGATTTATCATTCATTGGGGCCTGGCGGTTGATCTGGGGCTTCACGGTGGATGTCTGCAGGAAGACTCTCTTTTTGGTTCATAGTAACAGCTTGAACACGCACATGGGCTCATTCGCCACCGAGAATTGCATTTCTGTGTAATTTCAGTTAAACAAACGACAGATCGATTTAGTGAAGTAATTCATTAAGTAATCGAGTCAACGAATTGGGGTAAGTTTTCTCTCATATCTTACTGCTTTAACAGTTCTGTTAGTTTTGTTTATCCTCTTGAAATCGGGGTACTTTCCTTTCATTAGGCTAATGTTAGCACTGTTTGGTAACGTGGCAGTAGCCTAGCTGCTAAAGCGCACGTCATTGTAGAATTAATTTTAGAGGGGAAAACCTCGGACTGACCAAATGTTGCTTCTCCGTGGGATTTAAATGAGTTAAAGATGTGGCTGAATAATGTTAACTGCCTTGTCGGAGCCTTCCGGTGGTTCAGTAAATTAATCCGTGGAACATAAGGAAATATGACGAATTTGGTTGTAGCCTAGGCTACCACTTGTATTTTTCTTTTTAGCAATATTGTACAATAGGCTACAGTTGATTGAATGAATTCGTCTTTAGTTGTGTCCCATTATGCGCCTGCCGGCCATTGCTTGTAAACTAAACAATGCCATTGAAATGTGATTTGGTGAAAACAATACTGCAGAACCTGACATTTTAACGATAGGCTATATATCCCAATAGTTTCTCCAAAATGTGTTCTAACCATAGGATCGTATAAAATAGGTTCTAACAAGAATTGAGCCCTCCTGTTTTATTCGTGTATTTATACACTTGTTAAACTAGTGTTTAAACTAGTGCGTTATTGTTAAACTAAAATATTGAGAAAATAAAATAACTTGTTTTAAGACAAAATCTGACATCATATTAATTATTTAAATATCCTTTATTGTGCATATGTAGGCTATTAGTAGGACATTTGATTAAGGTTTGATTAAGGCTAAATCCCTTCCTGTTTCCCTCCAGGAGGGAATGCAAACTGGCGAATCTTCTGAGGTAGGCTACTTAAGAAAGGACTTTCTTCCACTGCACTAAGAAAACAGTAAAAGAACACAAACAAGGTGACATTTGAAGGTAAAACTGTACATTCCTGCTGCGAATAACCTATTATATTGGGTACCTTCTGTAAAAACCTTCCTTGCTGTGCAAATTGTTATAAATATTATAAAGGCATTGAGGAGTTTTTTCAGGTCAAGTTACACTTACGCACAGCATGGCACACAGTGGCTTTGCTGACGCTCTCGGCATCCCCAACGGTGTACAAAAAGGTGCCACTTGCCAAAAAAAACGCTACTTAATGCACACAGTTTGTATTACACTAATGAACTGACTACAATGCTTTTCATTTGCGACATCGGCCTCGAGCAAGTCCCTCCCTGCAAAATCTGTAGCGTTCATAACTGACTGGATCCAATCTCAGAACACCCCACTCGAAACGCTCTCCTTACAATCTGCGCCCCCTCATCTCCGGGTTCGAGTTGACCGCGTTCCAGTACAAGAAGTCGGAAAACCTAGCTGATCTCATTGTTAGCAATAGCCTACCAGTTCTAGCCAGGTTAGCCATTATTAGCAATACCAGTTGATAACAACGCACTACGCGGTATTTTGCGCATACAAACACCGTAGCAACATGTCCACAGATAGAAGTTGGACAGTTCTGTGTGTACGACTGATTTAATGAGACACAAATAAGACAGAAGTGCTAATAAACAGTATATTACTACAGCTTTAACTTATGTTGATGCATGGAGCAGCCAGCTTGATTTTGAGGTCGGGGTTGGTGAAGTTATCCTGACTTTCCCAGTCGGAAATCCTACTTAAGTGGGCGTTCCAGTTGAAATTTCCGACTGGGAACTCGGAAATTCCGACTTCCCAGATCAAATGGAACGCAGCACTAGTCAAGCTTGCTTTGTGAAATGGAGTTATCCGAGAACCTATCCAGACTTACTGAAATAAAACAGATTTACAGTTTAATCGCGCTTCATGAAATGCCCCCCTGCTGCGGTCTAATCCGTTAAATGTTTTGCCTTCGTAAACTTCACTTGTAAACTTCCCTCACGAAGATGTGACGCAGCACCAAAAGAACACGCGTCGCGAAGACACTTGAACCAGGGCCAAGATGGCGGCGTAGTAAACGGTCTACTGCAGAACTCTCTCTGTCTTGAAAACTTTTTAAAAGCAACAAAACGAACTTTAAGGATAAAAATTGAAGCTGCATGTGATGGCAAAAAATCTAGGCTCACATAAGAGAAACCTTACGACTCCCAGTTCCTCTCCATCCAAACTTTCTGGCAAGAGACAAGCCATGGAAACTGACGCCGCGGAAAACATCATTGCTACGCTCAAGATGGCTATCAAAGAGCAAGGGGCTAGCATTGGGAAGAGTATTAGTGACCTGCAGGTTACTGTTAACTTTATCTCCGAAGACCTCAAAGAGTTGAAAGGTAAGGTGACTCACACCGAAAAGAGAGTGAGTAAAGTAGAGGAGAAAATCCAAACATTGGAAAGCAAAGTGCTGGAGTTGTCACGGTACAAACGAAGATGGAATCTGCGACTTCACGGGCTAGCTGAGGAAGACGGAGAAGACGTTCGCCGAAAAGTGATTGAAATCTGCCAAAACATGGCTCCTGACCACCGAGAGAAATTCCCGGAGGTGCTCGACTCGGTGCACAGGCTTGGACAGCGACGTGAGTCTTCATCGGCACCACTGCCCCGGGTCGCAATCATGCAATTCACTATGAGGCACTTTCGAGACATCATCTGGAAAGCGGCGAAGCGATCCGACTACTTGACGGCCAAGAAACTGCGCTTCAAGGAAGATCTTTCTCCCGAGGACAGAGAGAGGCGCAACCTGCTGTGGCCACAGGTTGAGAAAGCACGCAAGGAAGGGAAGATTGCTTACTTCGTGGGAGCCCGTGCGTTTGTGAACAGAAAGGAGATTCACTGATGTGCTTGTCAGTCATGTAAGCTAATATGACTCAGGATATATTTTGCCTTATTTGTTTTATAAATATACAGTATGCTGTTGCTGCTAAAAACTTTTGTATTGCATAGACAGAGTAGTTCTGTTCTCTCTGTTGTTTACACACACTTTTTCTCAGGGTGAAAAGTTAGTTACATTTCAAAATTTCATCTTTATCTTTTGTTTCTTTTAATGCTCGAGGATTAAGGGACAATACCAAAAGAAAAGCACTGCTGCTATATGCTAAAAGCTTGAATACTGACTTTTGTTTCATACAAGAATCTCATTCGGAACCTAATGATGCTGGATTCTGGAAATCACAATGGGGGGAGGTCTTGTGGATGTCTCATGGCACAAACCACTCGGCAGGAACTCTGACTTTGAAGCACAAGTTCAACGGGAAAATTATTTCTTCACAGACAGATCCAAATGGTCACTTTATTTTGTTGGTTATTTCATTTAATGATCAGGTATTTTTATTGGGAAACATTTATGGATATAACAACAAACAGGAGAATATTACCTTATTGCATTCAGTAAATGAAAAAATTGAGTCTATAATAAGTAAATTTGCGGATCTGAAGATCATATTTGGAGGGGACTGGAATCATTCAATTAATGATATGTTAGATAGATGGCCAAATAAAAGTAATACAAGTAATAGTTATATGTTAGATTTTATAAATGAAAGAGATCTGATTGATATTTGGAGGTATAAGAATCCTACAGTTAAAGAATTTACGTGGAAGAATAGGTCAGGGTCATTACAGTCACGTATTGATTATTGGTTGATAACTGACCCTTTATCTGAATATGTCTCTACAGTTAAAATGTTACCAACACCCTTGACGGATCATAAAACTATTTTTTTGGAGCTGCATATGTCTGCTAGTCATCAATCTAAAAGAGTCAACTCGTACTGGAAATTAAATAATTCTCTTTTATTGAATGAACCTTTAGTAAAGGAGATTAAAATAAAAATAGGCGAATGTTGGAATAAGGCATGTGCTGACAATATGTATGGCAAAAATTGGGAGTTCATGAAATTTGAATTAAGGTCCCTTATAATGAAAAGAGGAACTGAAATAGTTAAAAATAGGAAAAAAGAAGAATCAGAAGTGATCTCTGAAATTATTGCCTTATCATCACAGTCACTTGAAAATTTATCAGAGGATAACAAGAATAGACTTCAAATTCTACAATTAAAATTAGATAATCTATATATTCATAAGGCAAAAGGAGCCTTTGTGCGCTCTAGGAGGAGGTGGCTTGAAGAGGGAGAGCAAAATTCCAGCTATTTCTTCAAATTAGAGAAACGACATAATACATTATGCAGCATGACCAAACTTTGCTCGGATGGTGTCATCACACAAGACCCTAAAAAGATTTCTGAGACTTGCGAATCATTTTTTAAAAACTTATATGAGTCTAAATTATCAACAAATGACATGGAAAGTTTCTTCAACTCGTTGGGTAATATTAAGAGCATCAGCAATGCTAATAAAGATTTGTGTGATGCCCCCATCAAAATAGTGGATATTGAAGATGCGATTAAAAAAATGAAACTCAATAAGAGTCCTGGAAATGATGGATTGACCTCAGAGTTATATAAATTATTTTCCAAGGACTTATCACGCTTTTTACATAAGGTATATATAGAAAGCATTGCTAATGAAAAGCTCCCTCCTTCCTTGAATCAAGGGCTAATCACTTTGATTCCCAAACCGCAAAAGGACTCTTTATTGTTAGATAATTGGAGACCTATTTCACTCCTGAATAATGATTATAAGATAATTGCTATGTGTTTGGCTAAAAAGTTAAAAAGTACACTTGATGACATTATTGATGAAACACAGTCTGGTTTCATGACTGGCAGACATATAACAAACAACATAAGACTGGTGATTGATATTTTAGATCATTCAGAATTAATTACAGATAACAGTTTCATTCTTTTTTTGGATTTTTATAAAGCTTTTGATTCCATTGAACACAAATTCATGTTTAAAGCACTTGATATTTTTGGTTTTGGAAATATGTTTAAAAAATCTGTCAAAACGTTATATGCAGGTGCAAATAGTTCAATCAAACTCCCATTTGGCACTACTAAAAGATTTAACATCAATCGTGGAATCCGTCAAGGCTGTCCGATTTCGGCCTATCTCTTTCTTCTTCCTATGCAATTACTCTCTATTCATTTTAAAAACAGTGATGTATTAGGTCTCTCTATTGTTGGCAGAACATTGTCTATTACTCAACTTGCAGATGATACAACACTTTTTTTAAAGGATAAATCTCAAGTTGGTAAAGCAATCAAAGTCATTAACACTTTCTCAATGGCCTCTGGTCTCAAACTGAACATTTCAAAATGTGAGCTTCTTCCTATTAAAAGTTGCACAGATACTATTATTTCAGGGATCCCTGTTAAGCATAAGGTTAAATATCTTGGTATTATAATTGAAAAAGACCAAAGCTCTAGGCTATCAGGTAATTTTGATCCACTTATAGCTTCAGTCCAACAGAGATTTAACCTTTGGCTTCAAAGAGATTTGTCCATTACTGGAAGATCCTTAGTAGTTAAAGTTGAAGGCCTCTCCAGACTTATATATGCAGCTATGGCACTTGATGTCTCAAAAGACATATGCACAAAAATTGACAGAATATTATTTGAATTTATTTGGAAAAAGAGAATACATTATATTAAGAAAAATGTCATGATAAATAAGTTGTGTTCTGGTGGTCTTAATTCTTTAGACTTCACCTCCTTAAACTCTTCTTTTAAAGTCAAATGGATCAAACTCTTCTTAAAAAATCCCAACTCAATCTGGAACTTTATTACTGCTCATATTTTTAACTCACTTGGAGGACTGCATTTTCTGCTAAGATGCAATTACAATATTCTTAAATTACCGATAAAATTGTCCAACTTTCATAGGCAACTTTTATTATCCTGGTCAATGATGTACTCACACAATTTTTCTCCCCATAAATATTTCATTTGGAACAATCAAGATATTAGGTTTAAAAACAAATCTTTATATATTAAGAGATGGGTTGATAATAAAATCGTACTTGTTAGTCAATTGATGAATGACAATGGTCAGCTATTTACTTATGAAGAATTTCTTTCTGTATATGGTTTCCCTGTTACACCAAGAGAATATTCTATTGTTTTTGATGCAATACCAGAAGGGGTTAGAAGGTTATTGTTGTCTGCTCCTAAAGGTAAAAGCTGTATTATTCCAGGGTTGACTCCTGATGACATATATATTGGTAACTTCTGTCCTCTATTGAGTGATAAAGCCACTAATCAATGCATTAGAAATATTATTCAAAGAGACATTGTTTCTAAACCTGCAGCCGTTTTCTATTGGAATAATATTTATAATGACATAGATTGGAAGAACACGTGGATCTTGTCAAGAAAATTTCTTATTACAAATAAGGTACGAGAAGTTACATTTAAATTGCTTCACAGATGTTATCCAGTCAAGACTCGTCTCGTAAAATACAAGATCAATATTGACACACTCTGTTCCTTTTGTGGCAATATGGATGAAACAATATGTCATTTATTTTGGGATTGTACTTACTCTCATGTCTTTTGGATTGATTTAAATAATTTCATAAACAACAATATTGACCCTTCTTGTAAACTTAACATCCAACATGTTTTATTTGGTCTGTCACAAAATGAGGAAAGAAATCCTGAAAAAATATATATTATCAACCTTCTATTAATATTTGCTAAATTTCATATTCATTGTACCAAATTTGCACACCAGCGTCCAAACATTATTGTATTTAAAGCATTTTTTTCATCTTATTTAAGGTCTTTAAAAAACTGTATGAACTCTAAAGCCAGCAAAACAAGAAGACTATGTGAAGAATATAACTTAACTTAATCCTATACCTCGAGCTCTCTTATTTATTCTTTATTTTATTTTTATTTATTTTATTGATGGATCTGTAGTTTATAATTGTGAAGTATATTATAATTTTGTAACTACCTTTATCCTATTGTGATGTAATGTTTTCATGTTCTTATATTTTGTAATTGTTCAATAAAAAAATAAAAAAATAATTAAAAAAAAAAAAAAAAAAAAAAAAAAAAAAAAAGAAGACACTTGAACCAACGGGGAGGAGCAAAGGAAGTGAGGGGAATTATTTTGAATTGGACCCAGGGGATCAGGGATTGACATTCTCCTTGAAGCTTGCAAACTCCAATGGTCAACGGAGGTATTGCAGCCTCTCATGCCAAAAAGCAAATTTCCCCATTGAAGTCCATTTAAAAACTACGAAATTACCCCGGCCAAATTATACTATTTTGGTCAGTTCTTTTAAACTAAAATTTATTCACACCAAACTAATTAGGCTACTCTCCAGGGACCGATTTATTATTTTTTTCTTATGCACCCACAGAAGAAGTTACAAGATTTTTAAAATTCCAATTGGGTCCGCATGTTTAGGTACCCAGTGCGCATGCTCCTCTGGTTCCAAAAGCCACGTTAAGTACCCAGTGCGCATGCTCTGGTTCCAAAAAACCCCATTGTCTAACATGGCGCGTCCATGAATTGGCTTCATGTGCCAATGAGCAGCTCCCATAGGAATCCATGGAACCGGTAAGCTAAGCTGTCTCCAGTTCTTCTTGTATATCTCGATGATTGGACTGCACTTGCACTCGCAAATTTGCCAGAGACGCCAGCAGACCATTGACAAATTAGTTTGTGCAATAATGAAGGATGATGTGAGTAGGGGATAAAATATTTTTTTAACAATTCAACGTTATGGTAAAAAAGATGGCTCGAATAGCGTTGTTTATATGCTGTTCAGTGATTGGGATATTTAGGTGGCTCATTATCTCATGAAGATCACACTGTAGTTATGAATGAGTTACTCTGCTTGGCTAATTTCATAAAGCCATGGTTTGTAGCAAGGCTACAAGCAAGGCCGGGTTCCACACAGACTCCCAGTGTTTTGACAGCTTGGCTGCACCTGTATCGTTTGCGTTGGCGTCTGTATTATCAGCGGTTTCACTGACAACAGAACTGCTCCCACTGACACATTGTCCCCGATCTCATTTACATTTACATGGAAGAAAGATGAGATCTTTACCTAACCCTTTTTTGTTGGCAAGCTCCTCTCATTAGCTGAAGATGACGTTATCACTTAGCTAGGCTAGTTATTCACACTCCTAAGGTAAATCTTGACTATGTAAAGAAATCCATTCATAGAAATCAATCTCTAATATATAGAACCATGTGTTGCCACCCATCCTGGAATTTCTGGGATTGTTCAGTATTTCGGTCTTGGAAAAAATGTAATCCATTCCAGAACAGGAAGCCTTCTAGAATTGTTATTTTTTGGTGCTGGTAATTATATTGTAGATGAATTGAAATGTACTTGTGTACATGGCTAGTTTAAATGAGCCAAATTAAATTATTTCAAACAAAACAACAACATTGATATGCATTTGTCCTCTACCAAGCAACAACTGTTTTGCTGAAGTGAATGGAACATAAACCTTTATATTATTTATAATAATTCTTTATGCATTTCAGCCTTTATTTGTAATGTTCCTGTCATCTTGTTGAGTCATGTCCTTTAAGTCAGGCCCATGGCATTCATTACTGGACAATTATTTAAAATTTTTAGTTGCATTGATATTGATGATGACAACTGAATAGAACTAACTTCACACCAAGTCCACAACCCAAGACAGGGACATGAATGGACTAGAGATGGGCGTGAGTACTCGAGTACTCGTTCAGAACCTTACTATTTGAAAATAGCCTAGCATTCTAAAGTAGTCTCATTTGCAATTTTTTCAATCTATATATTTGATAGAGGTAAAATTATTAAAATATGAAGTATTAATTACAAATAAATACACTTTTAAAATACGAATAAAAAGTTATTTCAATGAACAATTGTTAAATATATTAAATATATTTTAATGGAGCTATTAACACAGGACTTTTTTCAGGTCAGGACCGCCAAAGACAGAGCTAAACATTATCTGTAGGGATGTAAATAACTAATAATTTGGTATTCAATTACTCTCTCTATTCGAATAGTATTGGGTTACTCGTTTGAAGGGGGGGGGGGGGGGGGGGGGGTAGACAGAAGAAATAAATGACAGTAGCCTATGCTAAAGTTCAGATCAATAAATAATGTTTATTGTATTACTTTTACCATTAAAGGGATAGTTCGGAATTTTGGACATAATGTCTCAATTACGACTTACCCATGATGTAGTTGATTGATGGAAACCATTTTCAGCTAATTTCATGCTGTCCCTTCTTTTGGACATACACACGTTGCTAATGCTAGCGCAACTCTATGGCAACCAGTAGCATCCACTACCAAACGCACTTAAACACTCCACAGTGCACCCAAAGCAAATAAAATACGACGACAGTCTATCGGGGTTATTTTGAGTGTTTATACCATCATTTTGGAAGTCAAACTATCTTTGAATCCTTTACTTTGTGCTGACCTAATATTCTCTGTGGAAATACGGCGGCGGAGCGAACGTGGCCATTGCAGCTTGTTACTCTTCTTTGTTTGTTGTAGTCGACCAGTGCCGGCACGACATTCTTAGGTAACGCAAAGTATCGCTCCCCCAATAGACTGTATTTTATTTGCTTTGGGTGCACTGTGGAGTGTTTAAGTGCGTTTGGTAGTGGATGCTACCGGTTGCCATAGAGTTGTGCTAGCATTAGCAACGTGTGTATTTCCAAAAGAAGGGACAGCATGAAATTAGCTGAAAATGGTTTCCATCAATCAACTACATCATGCAGTGTTTCCCCTAGGATGGAGTTGTAGCAGTGGAGGTGAAGCACACACACACATATATATATATATATATATATATATATATATATATATACAGATCCTTTCCAAAAAATTCGAATATCATGGAAAAGTTGTTTTTTTTCCATAATTCCATTCAAAAAGTGAAACTTATATTAGATTCAGATTCATTACACACAAATTATAGATTCTAGATTCTAGATTCATTACACACAAAGTGAAATATTTCTAGCCTTTATTTCATTTTTCATAATTTTGGCTTACAGCTCCAGAAAACCCTCAAAACAGTATTTCAAGAAATTAGAATAGTGTGTTAAATCAGCATTTACTTCAGTTATTTCAGAGAATGAGTGGAGTGGCTTGACTCGAGGAATCCGACAGTTGTAGCCCATGTCCCGGATACGTCTGTACGTGGTGGTTTTTGAAGCACTGACTCCAGCCTCAGTCCACTCCCTCTGCATCTCAGCCAAATTTTGGAATCGTCTTTGCTTGACAATCCGCTGAAGCCTACGGTCATCTCTTTTGCTTGTGCACCTTCTCCTGCCACATTTTCCCCTTCCACTAAACTTTCTATTGATATGCTTGGACACTGCACTCTGTGAACAACCAGCCTCCTTAGTGATGACCTTTTGTGGCTTACCCATCTTCTGGAGGGTGTCAATGATGGTCTTCTGGCCAATTGTCAAGTCTGCAGTCTTCCCCATACTGAACCAAACTGAGATAAACTTTGCAGGTGTTTTGAGTAAATTAGATGATAGTGTGACACTCAGTCAAAAACATTCATTCTCTGAAAAAACTGAAGTAAATGCTGATTTTCGACACACTTCTAATTTCTTGAAATACTGTTTTGGGGGTTTTCTGGAGCTGTAAGCCAAAATTATGAAAAATGAAACAAATAAAGGCTAGAAATATTTCACTTTGTGTGTAATGAATCTATAATCTGTGAAAGTTTCACTTTTTGAATGGAATTATGGAAAAAAACTTTTCCATGATATTCTAATTTTTTGGAAAGGATCTGTATATATATTAGGGGTGTCACGATTCTCCAAATCCGCGATTTGATTTGACTTTCTATTTTAAGGTCACGATTCGATTCGATTTTTTTCAGCACAATTTTTTTTTCCAGCACTATAGTCTAGCTAATGGCTATGCCATTGTTAGACTATTCAACTTTTATTTGAATAATAACAATTATAAATAATAACAAAAATATGAGAATATTTAAACACACCTAAACAGTTAAGAGCTTTATCAAAACTAGACTCTAGAATAAACAGTTGAACATTTACCACGCTATTAACAATTTACACATTGGTTTTATGCCCTGACAACGGTCATTTACATTTTCAAATTCTTCTTTAAAAAGATGAGCGTGTTCACATTCTTTGAACAGTTAAGAGCTTTAACAAACTAATATCTGAAATAATGAACAGTTGAACATGTACCACGCTATTAACTATTTACACGTTTTATTTCATGCCCTGACAACTGTCATTTCGGTTGTCATTTGAGTTGCCTGTGTCAATGTTTTTTTCCCAGTCAAATCTATTTCTTTGTGATGCCTGCGAATGTGTCCTGCCATATTTGACGTGTTGCCTGAGGTGGTGTATGGTACTCGCGTGTAGCATAGCCGACAAACTGTCGTTTTTTTGTCAATGACGCGTTCGTTGTTTATATAACTCACGGGGAAGGCAAAATGTTGCCACACCGGTGACTTGAGGGAAGCAGGAGGATTTTCCAGTTCTGTTTCTCCATCTCCGACTCCGGCAGTGGCCATGGTGTGTCGAAAAGTAATGCAGGCTACCGGTAAGCTAACGTTAACTAGCAGCTGTGTCATCTTGGAAATATCGTTTTTTTTTTCTTCGGACGCACGCCTGCGTGGACGAACAAAATGCAGTGGAAGGCGTCAAGTTTCGTTTTGTCGGAAACGCTTACATTAGAGATGGCCAAGTAGGCTACTTTTTTTTACATTTTACCCATCACATGAAAGGCTAAGAAGAGCGCGCGGGGGGGCGGGGGTGGAGAGAAAAAAAAAACTTGGAGAATCGCGAACCAGCTTGTGATTTCGAAGTTCGGAATCGAACGCTCATTTCGATCGATTTTCGATTTCGAATCGGTATCGTGACACCCCTAATATATATATATATTTATACCATGGTATGGGTGAATACTCGATTCTGATTGGTCAATGACTGGTCGTTATTCTGTATAACCGGTCAGTCATCCGGGACACAAGTTGAATCACAGTTCTAAATTAATGCGCTGCCTGCCTGGCCAGCTAGTACTACGCAACCTGGGAATGGCAAACATGACCGGTCAATTCAGAGTCCAAGACGTTCTAGAAAATAAGTGGAATAAATAAATTGAATTAATAAAGTAAACGAATGTAGCCTGCCTACTTTATTTCCTCAGTGACTAATGTTAGGCTACTGTAGCCTACGGCAGACGGCTACTTCGCCTCGTAGGTATGCTGCAAATAGTAGGCTAACTTTGGCTACGATACTTTTGTCATTGTTTTTAAGATAATGCAAATGCAATACGTGGCGAGGTAACTATATAGCTAGCCATAGTTACATTATCACGGAGTTAGCAAAGCGCATGGTGTTTATGTGCAATGCGTAGCCTAATCTTTTTTTTTTTTTTACTGCGAGCCATAAATCCGTCTAAGGTAGAAGTTAACGTTGCCGTAGCAACAGCATACATCTGATTTATAAAAATCGGTAAACAACATTAATCTAACGTTACAGATTTTAAAAAGTTTGTATTCGGCAGATATCTTAGTTACAACTACTTAAATCTAGCAAAACATTTTTGTGTTTAGAAGTGCAGTATTTATTCAGTTGGAAATACAAATTTATCATAGTAGGAATTTGCATGTAAATTGACGTCGGCAACACGCTGACTGCTTGTGAATGCAAGCTAGGCTACTTCACAAAGCATGCTAATCCGTAGCCTATAGGCTATATGTGGAAAACTTTTTATCCAGTGAAAATTCCTCGATAAGTTACATCTAACAAACTCCGTAGTATTTTTTAGATGGTCCATAGGACATCATGATGCGAATCTGCTACACACTGCGTGACCAAACCATTTTTAAAAAGCAAGACAGAGAAAGGGAGGTAATGTTGAATCTGATTGAGTTATGGTTTCATACAATTTTCTTAAATAATGTAATGACGAAAATAACCAAAATTGGTGCCAATTGTACGTTATAACCGAGAAGGAACTATTTTTCCCCCCGATAGAATCAATTATTTTCAGAACTAACGACGAGGTTTGCATAGCAACGCACTTATATAGAACTAGTAACGAGAAATAGAATTAGCAACGAGATGTTTTATGTTCAATTAGAACTACCAACCAGCTGTTTTGCATGACAACGCAAAAACAACAAGCCCAAAGAGCTGCGGAAGTATATTTAAATTTCAGCTGATTAAATCGATAAAAATCTATAAATATGAAAGTAACTATATATAATCATTGTTGGTAACCATGGTATAAGCGCAATAATCAACTCCGAGGTGTGCATTACACGGTTTTAAACCGCACTCCGCTGAGGCAACCACCCTCCGCTTCGCGTCGGGTGGTTCTTCGCCTCAACGTCGTGCGGTTAAAATCGTGTAATGCACACCTCGTCGTTGATTATTGCTTACATATATATAAAATAAAAAAATTCCTATAAAAATTTTTTTGTGCACTCACAAAGCGCACCCTACGGGAGGTTTCTTTGTGTCTGCCAGCACCAGAAGGGCTCTTGAGGCCTAAGTACATACAGTACAGTCAAGGACAACTACAGACAGGGGCGTAGGTTTCATTTGAACATTGGGGGGGGGGGGGACCACCAAGAGACTTAGTATAAATGGAGAACAACAGACCACAAACAGTAAATGTTCTTTGTGATGATAATGGAGGGGGACACTAATAATATACCATCCAACAGTAGCGAACCATGACCGAGGCCCTCAACCATTCCTGTGAGCAAAGAAATACGAAGTATCGGGGGGTCTGGGGGTCCTCCCCCAGAAAAATTTGAGCCTTTTAAAACTAATTTCCTGCATTTCTACACAACCTCACCCAGGGCATTTTCTAAAATAAAATGTTTTATTTTAAACGTTTTTATTTTTTATTTTTTTATTTTTTTATAAAGCACTAGGCGACATTTGAGATGCTTTCATATAAATCTAAAGCCATGGTAGGCTAATCAGTACATTAGTGGATAAGATAAGTTTATAACATTTTAAACTCTGTGGTTCTCAGACTCGGTCCTGGGGTTCCCCTGTGTATGCTGGTTTCCGTTGTAACCACAATTGCAATCCCAAAATTTTAACAAGCTGTTAATTTTTCTTAATTAGGTGTTTTTCATGTTTAGAGGGATTATTTACCCTCTTAAGACAAATTATGTCAGAAATAGTTATGCATACCATGAAGACTATGCCATGTTCACATTGTGCTTACAGTGCTATCTTGCAAACAATAATACAAGCAGGTAACATTTTTTTAAACTGATCAATTTAAAGACTGCGGTGAATCAATAGGCTCCTAATTCAGTAGTTGAACACTTGTGTTTTAAGTTCCTTAATTTTTCCTTAAACTTATTAACACAATGCAGGTTTGGCCATTATCATTTGCTTTGTCTTTTGAATTGTTCATTATTTACCAAGTCTCTAGTTTTAGTTGCTAATGTGTCCACAATTTCACCAATTAGGAGCCTATTGATTCACCTCAGTCTTTAATTTGTTTAATTTGATCAGTTAAAACATTTTTACCTCTCTTTGTAATTGTTTGCAATATTGCACAATGTGAATATTTGACTTTTATTATTTATGGGCTATTTTGTGTAGAATCTTGAGACAAAAAATGAACTCAATCTATTGTAGAATATGTCTAACGTAATAAAACGTGGAGAAGGTGAAAGGAGTGTTCAGACTTTCCGGCTTGACTGTATATAAGTGCTTCACCTCCGCTGCTACAACTCCATCCTAGGGTAAACTGTGTGATCATATTATGTCACACCCCTAAAGATAATATACCATTTTAAACAGGATAACTGGAACTTTCCATTTATATACAATAATATGCTTACTTTAACACAATATCATCAATTATTAAAATAATTCACAAAATAAATAATTTAAAAAAACTTTCTAAATGGCTATTCTCCATGAGAAACCTAGGTTTTTAAACATTTCATGTTCAAGATCGAGGGAGACGAACAGTGTGGTATCTTCACTATTTTGTAAGTGATATAGAGTACAAATCAGAAGAGATTTATCATTTACTGCTCAAAAGTTATAACCTCTTAGTGATGTATGGGAAAAGGCAAAAAAAAAAAATTTCTTTTAATTAGAATGTTAGGTTCATTGACATTTCACATTACCACACCTAATGGGCCACTATTGAGAATCGGTTGATATAATTCAAAATTGAAAGACACATACACTGAAATATACAATTTATGTGTTCAATGAAACACACACTTTATTTAAAAAAATGTATAACATAGTGAATGGAGTAAATGGATAACATTGCAAAACAAATAAACAAGAAGCAACCCATGGCAAATATCAGTTTAGATGCCCGTAAAATGAATGCATTGGATTTATTTACAGTAAAATCATTAATGTATTAGTACAGATACAGCAGACAAATCTATGGTCAAGCATAAATACCTTCAATATATTCAAGAATCAAGAAGATAACAGTAAGTGCATGCCCTGATGGTCCTTCGTGTTGTGCTCTGCAATGACCCTCAGCACCTGCTTCTCTTCAGGGACTGTATCAGATGGCTATAAATGTCCATCCTTTGCTGCAATACATAAATATGTAATCATTTACCATTTCATTAATCCATAACATATCATATAAACCATTCCTGATTAATTAAAGGGCTGTATACTTGCAATAACATCATCTTACAGCAAACGCTTCATGCTTATGTCAGGAATAGATAAAATAGCTATTCTGGACACAAGCATAATGTCAATCCATCGCTGTAATAGATAAATATATTATCAGTTGCCATTTCATTAATCCATAACATATAAAACCATTTCTGAGTCATTAAAGGGGTGTATAATGAGAATGACATTTTACAGAAAACACTTTATGCTCCAGAATAACATTAGATAAAAAGCACAACAATAACACAATGTTAGACTACTTAGCATAATGTCCATTCATATAAGATATTGTTTTGAATGAACAGACCTAAATCATCAGTGACATTGGCTCAACTGAATGATGTCTTTTTGTCATATTTGTCTAAACAGGCTAATCTTGCTCAAGTCAAAAACGTGAGTCAGAAAATAAAACGTGAAGCTGACGTTACGTTAGGAAATGTTTGCTGTTTAGTTCTCTACTCCATTCATTTTCGACAGGACTGATCAACAACAACCTTCAAATTTATACATAACGTTATGTTAAAAAACTAGCTAGTTAGTACTTGCTATTGATAAGACTAATAGTTGAATATAACATTTATAAAGCTAGCAAGACAGACAGCAGAGCTAACGTTTCAAATTAGGAAAACAAAAACGCAGAAAAGAAAATGGCTGTTCGCGCGGCGAGAGGATGACAGCTCACTGTTAGACTAACGTTATTTGTTTTAGCTTTAGTTAGCTTTTAGTTATCAAGGTCTACACTAAATACGGAAAATATTCACATCTAACGTTATCACTTCACTTATTCATTGTATGACAGACTTTTTCACAATTTCATCTCGAAACGAGCTGGGGGAAGAATAACACAGTGGCATCATTTGAAGCTAGAGCCGAACGTTAGCTACCGTAGCGAATTTCAAGTGAAAATATGAGAGTCTGCGGTACAAAAACAGGCTTTTATTCAAAATAAAATCGTTTCTGAAGTAATATCTATGGTTAATTATTATCTTAAATATTTCTTACCTCCGGGGGTTTACTGGCTTTCCCTCAGTTGCAGTAAAGTCTTCAGACGATAGTCTTCTGTCCGAGGTGGTCCGCTCCGCCCGCGGTGAGGCAATTGGAGATTTACGAGGTTGACGTGCGGTTTTATTTAGCGGTCTAGAAATAAATCCCCGCCCACTAAGCTCATGAACCAATTATATGCAATTGTAGCTTATTTTGTCATCTGTAACTAGCATTTTTCAAAAAGAAAATCAGTGATTGGACGGCAAAGCTATTATACGTCAAACCATCAGAACAATTGTACTGAAATTAGAACGCTCCGGCTGGAAAGGGTTAAGTCCTGTAGGTAGAAGGGGCCTGACGTTTTGGCTGCAGTGTAGGCCAGGGTCAGAAATTTGAACCTGATCCTGGCCACGACCGGCAGCCAGTGGAGTGACCTCAGCAGGGGGGTGACGTGCGAAAACTTCGGGAGGTTGAACACAAGCCGACCAGCCGCATTCTGGACCAGTTGTAGGGGCAGAATGGCGCAGGCTGGTAGGCTTGCGAGAAGGGAGTTGCAGTAGTCCAGGCGTGAGGTGACCATGGTCTGGACAAGAAGCTGGGCGGAGTAAGTGGTCAGGTACGGCCGAATTCTTCTGATGTTGTACAGGAGGAACCTGCAGGGCCGTGCCGTTGCCCTGATGTGTTCTTTGAAATCCAGCTGATCGTCCAGGACCACCCCCAGGTTCCTTGCAGAGCGGGAGGCGGTCACCATGGTTCCGTCGACGGTGATGGACAGGTCTAGGAGCGGGGAGGTCTTGTATGGCATGAAGAGCAGCTCGGTCTTGTCGAGGTTGAGCTTCAGGTGATGGCTAGACATCCACTCAGAGATGTCAGCCAGGCAAGCAGATATCCTTTCCTTTACCTGTGGGGCAGAGGGAGGGAAAGAGAGGAAGAGTTGAGTGTCATCAGCATAGCTATGGTAAGAGAAGCCATGTGAATTAATGACCAAACCAAGAGACTTAGCATAAATGGAGAACAACAGAGGACCCAGTACAGATCCCTGCGGGACTCCTGTAAGAAGTGGATGAGGTGCAGAGACAGAGCCCTTCCAGGAGACTTGATAGGATCTATCAGTGAGATAGGATGTAAACCAAGAGAGGGCAGTTCCAGAGATGCCCATCTCAGCTAGTGTGGAGATCAGGAGTTTGTGGTTGACCGTGTCAAACGCTGCAGATAGGTCAAGGAGAATCTGGACAGAGGAGAGGGAGGAGGCTCTGGCAGTGGCGAGTGCCTCAGTCACAGCCAGGAGCGCAGTTTCAGTGGAATGCCCGGTTCTGAAGCCGGACTGATGAGGGTCGAGCAGGTTGTTCTGGTGGAGAAAAACTGACAGTTGGTTAAGGGCAGCTCGTTCAAGAGCTTTGGACAGGAAGGGCAGGAGAGACACAGGACGATAGTTTCTAACATCAGAGGGGTCTAAGCTAGGTTTTTTAAGGAGTGGGGTAACACGGGCAGTTTTGAAAACAGCAGGAACATAGCCACAGGTTAAGGAGGTGTTGAAAATGGAAGAAAGATATGGAAGGACCTCACCGGATATAGACTGGAGGACTGCCGACGGGATGGGGTCCAGTGGGCAGGTGGTTGCACGCTGGCACGTTACAAGTTGGAGTACATCTGTGTCCTCCAGAGTCTTAAAGGACGAAAATGTAGCGGTGGGTTCATTATGGGGCATATGAGGCGTCACCGGATGTGTGAAGGAGTTTCGGATCACGGCTACCTTCTCCTCAAAGTGGATCAGGAAGTCATCGGCAGAGAGGGAAGAGGGTGAGGGGGGTGGAGGAGGTATCAGCAGGGAAGAGAAGGTGGAAAAGAGTTTACGGGGGTTAGACATGCATGCATTCATTTTTGACTGGTAAAATGTTGCCTTAGCAGACGTAGTAGCTGATGTGAAGGCTGCCAGCAAAGTGTGATACGAGGCCAGATCATCTGGGGATCTGGATTTCCTCCACTTTCTCTCGGCAGCTCGCAGCGTGGTTCTGCTGGATCAGAGAGAATCAGTCAGCCACGGGCATGGGGGTGATGATCGGGCCAGAGACAGGTGAAAAGCCCTAGAAATGTACTCTGTGTAAGAGGTGGTTTTCCCACACAAGTGCTTTAAATCACCACAAGATTTATACTGGTGAGAATTTTTTGCCCGGATGCAGAGCGGCCGGATGCATCGACCTGCCTCCGCTGCAAGTGTTATTTGCTTTCCATTGGGTTTTTAAACTGTCTGTCAAATATTCCAGCCAATAGCAAAGACTCTTATCTTTCCGACAAGCCCTCATTCAACAGTGTTAGGTTGTCACATAGGTACAATTGTGCATAAGTGGAGGAGGTGTCTAAGCGTAAAGTTCATACCAAGATGGCGCAGAGTGTTTTTAGCTTGTAGCAGCTAGCTACATTCCGTTTAGAAAAGTATAATTCATTAGGTAACGGCGGCTGTTCATCTTTTTACTTTACAGTCTCTTTCATACAGTTTTTGGTTATTTATGTCTAGGTTATTCAGGCGTTTCTCCGTGCAGCAGGTCCTAGCCCGAAGATGTTTTTGCGACGTTGTCTCAGTAACGCTGAGTGGTAAGGCAACATATTTTTTTGCCGGTATACCAGTGCGAATTCACTTATGTATAAAACGAATCCCTCTGAATTAAATGAATATAGCTAACATTACTATATTGTAACAATGGAAAGCTAGCCAGCAAAATTACACACAGCAGCTGGCTATCTATTTGTGTCTGAGACGAGCTGTTCCGAGTTTCTTTTGAATGACAAGGCGTCTGAAGTGTTTGTTTAGAAGTTATTGTTCCACATTAGTAAATTCTGTATGCAGTACAGCAGGCTGTGCAGGTAAACGAATGAGCAATTTATGCATGACGTAACATGAAGGAGAGATAACATGAGGATTAGTTTGTTGTTGATTATTATGCAGGGTTTTATTTTATGTAGGAAAGTGGTGTAGATTTGATCCCGTTTAAATATAGTTGGACTCATTTCTGGCTAATGGGGCTCTGGTGGAATACAAGATTCACTGTGCTGCTACATGGGTTTGGAGAGCTTTTTGGGGACCACTGGTAGGCTAGTTAGTTGTGTAATATGAAACACACCAAAAACACATCTAAAAATTTATTTTTATTGACAATTATCAAATTTTATTGTAAAACTTAAAAAATAAATCATATTGAGACTTTTCTGGAACCTTGCCATTTTGCACAATTTGGCAGAATTTGTGCCAACTTTGGTAACCGAAATGGTTCACCGGAAAAAAAGAATTTGAATGGTTTGAGATATTGACACCATATTTTTAGCAGAGATTGGCAGCATATTTAGGAATCACAAAGAGGAGTTATTTCCTACATAGCTCTTGTAGCTCATCCGGTAAAAAATCAGAAATTTGCATGTAGGTACCTGTTTTTTAGTTTTCACAATTTCTGTACATAAATTGTTGTAATTAAGTAGCAAAAAGTGTATGTATATGAATTATGACTGCTTAGTCATAATAGTGCAGTTCTCTGTTTTAATAAAAGCTATGAACCATATTTGTAGCCTTTACAGTTTTTGAGATAAACCGCTTTGTTGGTCACTAGTAAAAACAGGCGAGAATTGGTATATTTTGCCCTTGGTATTAAGAGGTTAACCGCATCTTTTATTGTGAAAGAAGAGACACATAGACTGTCTGGCTGATGGACTGCTGTTTCAGCCAATTGCGGTGTGAAAAGGACGAAGAAGAAGGAAGTGGAGACAAACATGGCAGTGAGTGTTGTGAAAGACTAGCCTACTGTCTGCAGCAGAAGCGCTCCTCCGCTAAGAGCTAGTCAATAGGAGATGTCCAAACATAATCCTTAATTGGGCATTATTAGGGGTAGAGGAAGAAGTCGCTGTGAGAAAGGTTTAAGTTATAGCGGTCGTCATTACCGAAGAGAAAGAAAGTTTAAGCTTTCAATAGAAACACGGTTTGCTGTTCGCCTGTTAGCCACGTACAAAAGGCCTGACTGGTGGAGTGCTGTCTGGATGGTTGATCTTCTGAAAGGTTCTCCCATCTCCACAAGGATACGCTGGAGCTCTGTCAGAGTGACCCTCGGGTTCCTGCTCACCTCCCTGGCCAAGGCCCGTCTTCCCCGATTGCTCAGTTTGGCCGGGCGGCCAAGTCTAGGAAGATTCTTGGTGGTTCCAAACTTCTTCCATTTACGAATGATGGTGGCCACTGTGCTCTTTGGGACCTGTAAAGCTGCAGAGATTTTTCCGTACCCTTCTCCAGATCTATGTCTTGACACAATCCTGTTTCTGAGGTCTGCAGATAATTCCTTTGACCCCATGGCTTGGAGTTTGCTCTGACATGCACTGTCAACTGTGGGACCTTATATAGGCAGGTGTTGGCAATCCCCAATCATGTCCAATCAATTGAATTTATCACAGGTGGACTCCAATTAAGTTGTAGAAACATCTCAAGCCATATCAGTGGAAACAAAATGCACCTCAGCTCACTTTTGGGTGTACATAGATTTTACATTTAGATTTTTAATAAATTAGCACAAATGTCTAAAAACCTGTTTTCACTTTGTCATTATGGGCTATTTTGTGTAGAATCTTGAGACAAAAAATTAAATCTATTGTAGAATATGTCTAACGTAATAAAATGTGGAGAAGGTGAAAAGGAGTGTGCAGACTTTCCGGCTTGACTGTACAGTCAAGCCGGAAAGTCTCCCCACCCTTTCACCTTCTCCACGTTTTGTTACGTTACAGACTTATACTACAATAGATTGAGTTCATTTTTTGCCTCAAACATCTACACACAACACCCCATAATGACAATGTGAAAAAAGTTTTTTTGAGATTTTAGCAAATTTATTAAAAATAAAAAAATAAAATTTCTCATTTACATAAGTATTCATACCCTTTGCTTTAACATATTTTTAAAGTATCATATTTCATATTTGGTCGCATATCCTTTACATGCTGTTACTTCCTGAAGTCTGTGACCATCAACATAAAAAAAACTGTCGATATCTTATTTTCAGGTACTGTTACAAGCGATACTATAACCTCTGTGCATTTGAATGGATCTCTATGGAAATTGGGGGGTGAGACTAGATTCAGCTGTAAATTACACTGGTACAGTATGGAACACATGGCTGGCTAAATGGCTGTAAGTTATCAAGGGTCTGAGCTATCAAACGAGCCCCAAACCATCACTCTGTTGCAAGATATGGAGTAGATGTGGATGGATCACTTTAAGGGTTGTTTCTCCTGACTTTTTTCCCCATAGAGTTCTATAGGAAAATGAGTCCGGAGAAATAACCCTTGCAGTGATCCATCCACATCTACTCCATATCTGGCAACAGAGTGATGGTTTGGGGCTCGTTTGATAGCTCAGACCCTTGATAACTTACAGCCCTTTAGCCAGCCATGTGTTCCATACTGTACCAGTGTAATTTACAGCTGAATCTAGTCTCACCCCCCAATTTCCATAGAGATCCATTCAAATGCAGAGAGGTTATAGTATCGCTTGTAACAGTACCTGAAAATAAGATATCGACAGTTTTTTTCATGTTGATGGTCACAGACTTCAGGACGTAACAGCATGTAAAGGATATGCGACCAAATATGAAATATGATACTTTAAAAATACGTTAAAGCAAAGGGTATGAATACTTATGTAAATGAGAAATTTTATTTTTTTATTTTTAATAAATTTGCAAAAATCTCAAATAAACTTTTTTCACATTGTCATTATGGGGTGTTGTGTGTAGAATTTTGAGGGAAAAAAGGAATTTAATCAATTTTGGAATATGTCTGTAATGTAATAAAACGTGGAGAAGGTGAAAGGGGTGGGGAGACTTTCCGGCTTGACTGTATATTACAAACAATCCAAGTAATATAAGTACTCACTGGGAAGTGGCTATTTTACATGATTCCCACCTGAGTATTTTTGTAGTCTTTCAATTGTTCTACTAAATGTTTAAATAAAAAATGGCCTTTTCATGACCAAAGACTCCTACAGGTGAAGAGCCTTGACTAATGTACTCATTGTGGGACACGCTTCATGAAAGCATCCTTCACATGATTTACTTTGTGTAGGAAGTGTTCTAGGTGTTCATCAAATTTAAAAGAATAACCTGAAAATTCAAATAGACACCCCTTCATGTTTTTTAAGACAAATCACCCTGTTGTGGTTTGCAAATGTCTGTTTTGAGGTTTTGATGGGTGTTGTAGTTTGAGGTCAAGGAGTGAATAAAAGGTGGGAAGCCAAACATTTTGCAGTGTTTGTAGAAGCAGTTTAAACTTCTCCTGATATTCCTGTCTGATTATATTTTGGACAGATATCTGGGGGAACAAAAATGACAGCAAAATGACTGTGACAAACTGATGCCATTTTCCTTTCATTACAAATGTTTGTGACTGTCATTTTAATTCTGTGTAAAGGTAAAATGTAAATAGATTGACATTTTGTGATGATGAAATTGACACCAGTGTAATTTGATCAATATAAATTATGGGTTTGGGTATACTGTAGAAAGAAGCCAGGTAATGTGTATTGCAAACTTATAAATTAACTTGATAATACTGGCCTTTACAGTTCTTTGTAATAGGCCTGTAATGTGTATGTCAGCTAAAGCTGATAATTATACTTCAGACAGTATGTTTTTATCTGTGGTATCAGTTGAGGCTTTGTTTCGCTCTTTATTATTCAACATTGTATAGGAATTGCACTTTGTGTGGATCTGGCCGCTCAGACTACATTCCCTTGTCAAGATAGTTAAATGCAAAGATATTGGGACAGGCCACAATTTTTTGTTGTTTTCACTCTGTACACTGGCATATTGTATTTGAAATAAAACAATGTCTATAGTGGTGACTCAGCTTTTATTTGAGGATATTTGGATCCAGATCAAGTGATCCATGTAGGAATTAATCCTTTTCATACATACATTTTAGGAGAGCAAAAGTAATTGGAGAATTTGCTCCTCAGCTGTTTCTTAGCCAGCTGTGTGTCTGCATCATTGGTTCATGCACAAGAAAGTTATTAAAAAGGTTGAGAGTTGATTTTGTGTGGAATTTGCATTTTTTGAGTCGGTCGCTGTTGTCTCTGAACATGAGGGACAAATTGTGTCAATGCCAGTAAAGCAGGCCATAAATCAATCAGGGACATTGGGTGTGTCAGAATCAACTGATACATTGGTAGGAAGCAAGAATGCAATGATGAGCTGAGCAGTAGCAATCAATCTGGTAGACCATGGAAGACCACTGTAGTGGATGACACGAAGAATACTTTCAATTGTGAAGAAAAAACACACTTCAACTGTTGAGCAGATCAAGACGACTCCAGGATGTGATGTGAGAAAGACTACCATAAAGACAATAATACACCAGTGTAACATCAGAGGGTTTATATGCAAACCATTGGTAATCCTCAAAAAAAAAATGGCAAAGTTAGTTTGCTAAAAAGTACATTTAAAAAATTGTACAGTTCTGGTATTTGCCAAAGTGACATGAAGCGGAAATTGTGGAGAAAGAAAGGAACTGCTCATGATCCAAAGCACCCCCCTGGAGGCAGTATTATGGCTTCATAGATGGCATTTGCCATTTGGGGGGCAGTTTCAAAAACCAATTGGTGGCGTGCAACTGATATGGCGTGCAGTGTTTAAAGACAGATCACATGCAAGATACGTTCTGTGCATGATGCATTAAACCTAACGCAGCGCGGTGGATGGCTTACAGCCATCCAAAGTAAAACGGTAACACAAACCTTTTACATAACACACATTAACCATCCAATAGTAGTTATATACATCCAGTCACAAACATGTTGCGGTCGCTACTTAATATAATATTGCCCATGTTACAGCCTTACTTGAATCAGTCTTTTTGATGGTTTCCTGCGTTGGATCGCACACTCACAATGAAAAGGGGAAATCCTGTGGTTGCAGTTCGTAGGGTTGTGATAGATAGGGGAAGCTGTCGCATTATTTCTCCTGAACTATGCAGCGTCATCCTACTGCAGACCGCTTGCCTCTTTGGGGACTCACTGGCGGTGCTCTGCTGCAGGATCAGGGGGGCTGCGTGGTCCGATTGGTGGTTCTTCTTGACCACCGGGTGCTCTCGTTGTCTCCTTACCTCTCGCCTGGTCCTCTGTGGCAAATAGCCGGGGGTAGATGAGCCCGCCTCGCTCAGTTGGATCGGTGTCATGGATGACCATGCTTCCTTGTGGAGCGAGGTTCTCTTCCCCGGGCGTGTAGGCCGCGGGGCCGTGAGACGAGACAGTGAAGGCCCTGCCGAGTTGAGCGGACGAACTGGGAAGAACAAAACTGGCATGTGTTGCCCCTTTTATAAACTTTATGGCCAGTCGCGCATTTCCGCCGCGCAGTATCACATTACAGTGCGGACAGAAATCACAACTGGTACAACGTCCTACGTCACTTCCAACGTGGAGGAGGAGCCTCCTGTGGACTGTATGGAATTGTAGTTCCTGTTGTCCCTACAGCTGGATATATACAGGAGCGATTCAGGTTAAGTACCTTGCTCAAGGGAACAACGGCAGTGTCCTACCTGGGAATCGAACCTGCAACCTTTCGGTTACAAGGCCAGTTCCTTCACCATTAAACTACACTGCCTTATAATCATGGCGTATTCTATGTGCAGATGGTATGTTTTTTGCATTAAATACTACAACAAATAAGAAAGTAAATTTGATCTTTTATGGTGAAATTTCCCACTCCTGTTTACCGGAAGTCATATTGTTGTGGCTCTTCACACTGGTCTATTCTCTATTGACCACTTTTTGGTTCATACAGCTTTAACATGCACATGGGAACATTCGCTGCCGAGAATTACATTACTGTGTAATTTAAGTTGAACAAACGACAGATCGTCTTTGTGAAGTAATTGATTGAGTAGTTGACTCACAGACTCCCAGTGTTTTGACAGCTTGGCTGCACCTGTATCGTTTGCGTTGGTTTCTGTATTATCTGGTTTCACTGACAACAGAACTGCTCCCACTGACACCATTCTCCCTGATCTCATTTACATTTCCATGGAAGCAAGGTGAGATCTTTACCTAACCCTTTTTTGTTGGCAAGCTCCTCTCATTAGCTGAACACACACACGCATAATTATTCTTATAGGACAATACTAAGAACCCATCCATCATAATGTTACTGTCAACTTGAGTCGTGTCCTTTAAGTCAGGCCCATGGCATTCATTACTGGACAATTATTAAAATTTTATGGAATGGGCGTGAGGATTCGAGTACTCCATCAGAACCTTACTATTTGAAAATAGTCTAGCATTCTAAAATAGTCTAATTTGCATTTAAAAAAATCTATTTGAGACAGGTTAAATATTTTAAATATGAAGAATGAATTACTAATAAATACACATAATAGGAATAAAAAGTTATTTAGATGAACAATTGTTAAATATATTTAATACATTTTAATAGAGCTATTAACACGAGAAGCACAGGGCTTTTTTCAGTCGGGACCGAAAAAGACAGCGCTAAACATCATCTGCATTCTTTTGTTGTCATTATAGATCACTATAGATCAACAATAAACAATTGTCAGGCAGACAGCTTCTTAAAATCTTACTAGTACACTTTAAGCAGTTTGAAATAGACTTTCCACACGCTATCTATTTTCAGAAGAAACTTTTTCCGCGTTGCCACCCACTGCAGCTTTATAACCACAAGCAGGAACAAAACCGAGATGAGTGGCTCTTTTGGAGATGAGTGGCTCTTTTTCTCCTGTTAAAATTCAGCACACTGAGCACACTAAACATACCTCCGTGCACAAGATTATGTCCGTTTCCGACAGCAGACACATCTGCAAATTTTTACGGATTTGTGCACTGTAGGGTCCGCCCCGTAAATGGAGCTTTCCATGCAGTATCATTATAATCAATTCAGACATTTTTATTTGGGTAAATAAAATAATTACAAATAAGATCGACAAGCAAAGGAATAACCACGCTTTACAGACATAATAGACCACTGCATTAGGCAACAGGTGTGTGGAGCGGGGGGGAGGGGACATAAACATAATATTTAATAAGAAATGTATGTTGTGGATTTATAAAATGAAAAACTTTATCCATTAGCGTTTAAAAAATGGCCAGACTTCCCTATGGTGAGTGTAGCTAATTTGCGTACATGTGCTCGCATCAATTAAGAAACGAGTACTCGAGTACTAGTTTCTAATTCAGTGCGAGTACTCGAACAGGGACATGGGTGAAATGCAATAGAATGGACTGAGGGAAACTGTCCATATGCCACGGCCAGCCCAGTCTTCAGGCTGATGTATTTGCTGATTTTCTCTCTTGTATGTGGCAGGTGTTCATTTTCTCACAGACAAACAGCGCTAAAACAAACACAAATGCAATCCTGCACATGTTTTTTGGCATTTCTTCCACTCTGCAATAAAAATATACCAAAAGAACACAAAAGATGACATTTTAAGTTAAACATGTATTTTACAAAATTGACCTGAGACTTGGTATCAACCAGGGGGAGAGGGAGGTTTCCCCCACCTCATAATGCAAGATCGCCCCCTGTGGTCAGTCAGGCATCTGCAGGACTGCAGAGTGTAAAGAATGTGTCTGCTGCTACAGTAGGACCTGTTTGATTTAGGCTAAATCCCTTCCCCCTGTTTCCCTCCAGGAGCTGCACTTCTGCACACCTTTGAGCAGCAGTATGATGCAGGTAGGAGTCTGTCTGAGACACGAGACTGAGACAACACTACCAGAGCTCACTGAGCAGCAGAGGATCAGACGGAAAGAAGAGGAACTCAGTGGACTGGAGAATGTCCACGTGGCACAGTCAGAGACCGAGTGTGCTGCACCAGGACTCAACACACTGGAGCCAGAGTGTGTTACAGCACACAGCGCGGTCAGTGATGTGTACCACACACACACATCATTGATTAAAGCAGAAACTGATCGGGGCTCCACCCACACAGAGGATTTTATTAAGACAGAGAGTCTGGACAATGCAGAGCTGGGAGATGTAACCCATTTGCTTCCTGTCCAAATCAAAACCGAGGCTGATTATGGAGGATACCTTAAACCAGAACAGTTCAGTGACTTGCAGGACATTAAATGTGTTAATATTAAATCTGATCAAATGAATTGTGAATCCAGTGAAAGTTTAGTTCTGCTGAAAACGGTGATGAGTGGAGCTCATGTTGATCATAAAGATCAGACTGAACTACAATATACAGGAGAGCCAAATCCCAACTGTAAAAATGAAAAAAGTAATTATCTGCCGATTCCATGTGGGGGCGTAACTCAACACTGTGAGTTTAACAATGAAGATAATCAGACCAGAGTTGTGCAGAAAAATACACTCAGTAAAAACAAACATATAAATTGTCTGAGGACGAATGTGATACTTGAACCAATGTTAATTCATTCATGTAAAACCCCAAGCCTTTTGAATTTCTTCCAAAAGAAGATGATCCATAGAAATGAAGGTGAAATTCATACAGGTAAAAAGTGTAAACAGTGTGAGAAGTGTTTTAAGACAAGGTCTTCTTTAGAAACACACCTGAGAATTCATACAGGTGAAAAGCCTTACAAGTGTACAGAGTGCGAGAAGTGTTTTAATACAAAATATGATTTCAATAGACACCTGAGAATTCATACAGGTGAAAAGCCTTACAAGTGTACAGAGTGCGAGAAGTGTTTTAATACAAAATCTGATTTAAATCGCCACCTGAGAATTCATACAGGTGAAAAGCCATACAAGTGTACACAGTGTGAGAAGTATTTGAATACAAAATCTGAATTAAATGTTCACCTGAGAGTTCATACAGGTGAGAGGCCGTACAAGTGTACACAGTGTGAGAAGTGTTTTAAAGCAAGATCTTCTTTAGAAAAACACCTGAGAATTCATACAGGTGAAAAGCCTTACAAGTGTACAGTGTGTGAGAAGTGTTTTAATTCAAAATTTTCATTAGAAACACACCTGAGAATTCATACAGGTGAGAAGCCTTACAAGTGTACACAATGTGAGAAGTGTTTTAAACGAAGATCTTCTTTAAAAACACACCTGAGAATTCATAATGGTGAAAAGCTGTACAAGTGTACACAGTGTGAGAAGTGTTTTAATACAAAATCTCTTTTAAATGTTCACCTGAGAATTCATACAGGTGGAAAGCCTTACAAGTGTACAGAGTGTGAGAAGTGTTTTAATACAAAATCTCTTTTAAATGTTCACCTGAGAATTCATACAGGTGAGAAGCCGTACAAGTGTACAAAATGTGAGAAGTGTTTTAGTCAAAGATCTTCTTTAAATACACACCTGAAAATTCATAAAGGTGAAAAGCTGTACAAGTGCACACAGTGTGAGAAGTGTTTTAATGTGAGATCTTCTTTAAATAGACACCTGAGGATTCATACAGGTGAAAAGCTGTACAAGTGTACACAGTGTGAGAAGTGTGTTAATACAAGATCTTCTTTAATTAGACACCTGAGGATTCATACAGGTGAAAAGGCGTACACAGTGTGAAGTGATTTAATACAAAATCTCTTTTAAATGTTCACCTGAGAATTCATACAGGTGAAAAGGCGTACAAGTGTACACAGTGTGAGAAGTGATTTAATACAAAATCTTTAGAAACACACCAAAGAATTCATACAAGTCGAATGCTGTACATGAGTACACAGTTTGACAATTGTTTTAATACAAGATCTGATCTAAATACGCACCTGAGAATTCATACAGGTGAAAAGCCCTAAAAATGTACTCGGTGTAAGAGGTGTTTTTCCCACACAAGTGCTTTAAATCACCACAAGATGATTTATACTGGTGAGAATTTTTTGCCTGGACGCAGAGCAGCCTGGCCTACATCATCATCATCATCATCATCATCATTATCATCATCTTCTTTTTCTTTGTGTTTTTTGGCAGATTGTAATACCAACTTTAGGTGCATACCGCCACCTACCGTACCGGAGTATGTAGAACAGGATCCAAAAAATATATATATACAGATCTTTTCCAAAAAATTAGAATATCATGGAAAAGTTTTTTTTTTTTCCATAATTCCATTCTAAAAGTGAAACTTTCATAGATTATAGATTCATTACACACAGTGAAATATTTCACGCCTTTATTTGTTTCATTTTTCATAACTTTGGCTTACAGCTCCAGAAAACCCCCAAAACAGTATTTCAAGAAATTAGAATAGTGTGTCGAAAATCAGCATTTACTTCAGTTATTTCAGAGAATGAATGTTTTAGACTGTGTGTCACACTCTGTACGTGGTGGTTTTTGAAGCACTGACTCCAGCCTCAGTCCACTCCCTCTGCATCTCCACCAAATTTTGGAATCGTCTTTGCTTGACAATCCGCTGAAGCCTACGGTCATCTCTTTTGCTTGTGCACCTTCTCCATTTTTCCCTTCCACGAAACTTTCTATTGATATGCTTGGACACTGCACTCTGTGAACAGCCAGCCTCCTTAGCGATGACCTTTTGTGGCTTACCCATCTTCTGGAGGGTGTCAATGATGGTCTTCTGGCCAATTGTCAAGTCTGCAGTCTTCCCCATACTGAACCAAACTGAGATACCTGTCCAATTTAACGACACACCTGTAGAAAAACTTGCTGCTGTTTTGAGTAAATTAGATGATTAGAGTGTGACACTCAGTCTAAAACATTCATTCTCTGAAATAACTGAAGTAAATGCTGATTTTCGACACACTATTCTAATTTCTTGAAATACTGTTTTGGGGGTTTTCTGGAGCTGTAAGCCAAAATGATGAAATATTAAACAAAGGCTAGAAATATTTCACTTTGTGTGTAATGAATCTATAATCTATGAAAGTTTCACTTTTTGAATGGAATTATGGGGGGAAAAAAACTTTTCCATGATATTCTAATTTTTTGGAAAGGATCTGTATATATACATGTAAAAATATGATACTGGAGAGATTTTTTAAAGTGATTTTCATTTGTTTACCAAAGTGTCTTGTGTTTACTTTATGGGAAAGTTTTATTTGTATGTGGTACTTCATATAGCCATGTAATACATAACATAAACTCATGGGCCAGACTTTCTTGAACTGTTGTAAATGTAAACTTTGTTTTCGATTTTTACCCATTAATAGGACACGAAAATGTGACATTTTTTACACTGTCATAATTGATGTGGAAATATATACCTATCCTAATGGCCTACATTTCTTTCAACCAAATATTTTTGAAGACGTTTGATATGCCTTTCTAAACCCCACTTTGCTTTGTGAAAGTTGTCGCTCATATTCATATGGGAGAGCAAAATTAATCAGGCTCATGTACGTAATTCATTGTGTCCTGAGAGTTACGTACACGAGATGCCATCGGCAATCATGAAAAATAAATATATATCGGATCGATCTTTGTTTGTTTTTGTCATGCATAAGCCAAGTAAAAAAATATATGTGCCCAAATTCATACACTCCACGATACTTTAAAACAAGGGGAATATATAGTGCTGACTTTCTTTCCGTGTCCCAATCGTTACGTACATAAGCATGAATCGTTTACCCACGTGTTTCATGGCTGGTGGATTGGTCAACCTAAAAAAAAAAAAAGCATTACCGTCTGGTACGAAACTACTAAGAATTGCTTTGTTTCAATTGCTGCCGACGCTACAGAAGCCTGATAACCTTGCGTGTCCAAGGTTCCTCACGCGGTTACGTACCTAAGCTGTTCACGTTTTACCTCGCACCAGTTTATCAAAATCGTCCAAATCAAAGCATTTACACAGCCATCGTGTTATAACCGTGTCCGCATATTGAAAGGTAGGATTCTGCATGCAGAAACTAAACAAAAATGTATCTTTTCTTGCATTGATTACGTACGTATCGGTGTCCTCTAATCAACCGGGTATTACACAGCCATAAATAGATTAGAGCTTCAAAGTCCAGTTTCATTGTGGACCGCCTCGGATGTATCTGGGTCAAAGACGTGGCATGTCAATTCTGGTGTCCAAAGCACATTTATAATGTAAAAAATAAATAAACATTTTAAAACACTACATTATGTTACTCAACTCTCCCCTCTTTACTTACTCATATGAGTATTCATTGTAAGAAATTACAATTTAAGGAGCTATTGAGCTCAAAAGTACTAAACTGTCCTTCCTGGGTAACGTCCCGGCTTAAAATCTAAGTATCGAAATATGCCAAAAATGTCAAAAATATGAATAAAAGCATTAATTATCTACTTGGGCATAATTGTGTTGATGTTTGCAATGATACCTACAAATATAGTAACAATACTAAGCTTATTTACATTTTTACACAATAAAGACTTTTGTCTCCATATTTGGATTTCCCTAATGTCCTTCCTGGGTAACAGACATTCAAATACTCAATTACCTATAATGCATTTGTATAGTCATGTGACAGGCTATTGCATCATTAAAAAGATTCTGAAGGACCCCCAAGACAAATGAAAAGGTCAGTAAGTCTCTCTTAAAATGTTGATATTTTGACCTTTTCGGTCACTGGTGCATTATGTAGCAAAATCATGTGTCTTTCTGGATAACGCTAATAAAACATGTATAATGTTTTTATATTTAAAAACTTCCTATTTCATGTGAAATATGACATTGATGTGTTGAAGGCTAAGTTATAGTTAGCTACAGTAGGCCACGTTTTGGCCAAGTTTTGGCGGGAAAATAGTTTTTTTGTCCTTCCTGGATAACGATATGTCCTCCCTGGATAACAAACATCTTCTGTTACCCAGGACATGTCCTCTGTTATCCAGAATGGACATGTTAATGAATATAGTTTTTTTAAATTAGTATTTGTAGCTTTTTAAGCGTTGAGTTGATATTGTTATATTATATTAATAACATAATTATGTATTTTTGATCTTTTCTTTTTTAATCTTGAATTCATATGATTCAATGATAGCAACACATGTCATTATCATAGATTTTTGTGAGGTTATTGTCCAAATAATGAACAAATAATAATGCTATAATCTAATTTTTAATAAAGTTTTAGTATAGCTTTTGATGTTTCAAGGTCAGTTATGTCCTTCCAGATGCCGCTGGCTAATAAAGAGAGGCAGAGACCGTTCAGGGCCAGGAAGAACGCAGATCCACAAGCTAGGGCTGAGTTTCTTCAGCAAAAGAGAGCAAGGTATTGGGATTTAGTAGTGAAGTGATAAGGCAGATCAGTAAAAAGGAAAAATTTAAAGATTCATCAAAATAGGTTTACACTTATTTGTAAATGGACTAGATGTTTTAGTTGAGCAATGTGTCAGATTATGGTGGGGGCTATTTCTGAACAGTTGACCGTTACATTGTTGCATGAAATAAAAAATAAAAACATTTTTCAAATCTTTAACAGTTGCCAGTGTCTCTTGCTTTGTACTATGTATGATTGTTGAAAAAAATATGTTCCTGAGACAGCCTTTAATGAAATGAATCTTGCAGTATGTCATTCCTGGCTAACAGCATGTCATTCCGGGTAACAATGACACAGTCAAGTAATTTAACCTAGATTTTCATGTTATATTACACAATTATGTTTTCTTGGGTTAAAGATACAATAACAACCTTTTTACCTTTACTGTAAAGCATTTTAAGACATTTTCCAGCTCTTTTCTCTTTTTGGCATGGAATATTGTGTGATCAACAACAATTAATGACCCTGTTTCAGTATAAATACCCAAATATATTACATTAATTGTGATGAAAATGTAGTTTTCTGAGCAGTAATTGTTTGTTGAGCTCTAACTATCAATATCTATAAACTTTTATATGCTAACAATGGTAGACATTTTAATAATTTTAAAATCCATTCCCGTTACCCAGGAAGGACATTTTTCATGGGAGAAATCATACGATTCACCAGAAATGTGTAATTGCATTCTTAAAATCAATCCCTGTTGTTGAGTTGTATACAGAACACTCAAATAAAGATAGAAAGTGCTTAAATTGGCATTTTTAGCCAATTTCATTTATTTTCAATTTTTAAATCCTTATTCGTCTTTGACCCATCTACACTTTAATGAATTAGAAAAAATAAGTTATACTTTTGCACTCACGTGTCATTGAGACACCATGTTACATAGCCTACGTTAACACTACTGTGGTAAATTTTATATGACCTGAAAAGACTATTTCCGGTTATTGAACTATCTTCTTTTTTGATAGTCAGAGAGTTGTCAGACTTGTAAATAAATGTGTTTGCATTGGTTTTTGCAACAATACAGTTTTTTGGTGTCTCTCACATTTATGTGTCCCAGTATCATATTTTCACACACACATATATATATATATTATGTTTTTCTTTATTCTATAATATTAAATTAAGTTCATAAATTTATAAGTGTAAAGTAAAATTCTATATTCTATTAAACAAACCTGTGCCTATTAGGAACTCTATTATCCCTCTCTGTACTTCCCACACCTTATCTCCATTTGTTCCTAGTATCTCTTCCAAATCCCAACCTCGTCCAACCTCTCTTACCCTTTGTTGCAAACGCACCCTTTCTTCTTTATATTTGATACAATGCATTATTACGTGTTCAGTATTTTCAGTTATATTACAATGTGCACAAACATGTGAATTTACTTTACCCAATAAAAATACAGTTTTATTTAAACCAGTGTGGTCAAATCTTAATCTGGATATAACTACCTCCTCTCTTCTGCTTCGCCCTTTAACACTCTGTGCTCTAACGGAATTTTGTACCCTATAGTATGTTCTACCCTTACTGTCCTCGTCCAACTTTTTCTGCCAGCATTCCGATATTTCCTTTTTAATGAATGCTTTACCTTCCCCTATTCCAAATGCTATATTAATTATGTGCGTCATATTTAGTGATCTTTTTGCCATCCTGTCTGCAATTTCATTACCCTATAATCCCACATGTGCAGGTACCCAACAAAATATTGTTTCTATTCCCATTCTCTGCGTTCTAAATAAACCTTGAAACATTTCATATATTAGGTCTTCCCTAATTGAGTTCATCTGTAGGCTAAAAAGAACTGCTGCAGAATCAATACACAGCACCACCCTGTCTGGTCTCACTTCTTCCACAACTTGGCCACATTTTGATATCAATACTTTTAAAGGCAGGCCCAGTTTTTGCAAGTTGGAATTAAGGACTTATAGACAGCGCTATGTAGGCTATGCGTTACTCCTCATCGATAATCTACATCAGGAGTACGTTAAAATCAGCAATAATTGTTAATCACTGGTTGAACAATGGCAGTCAGTCTGAAAGTTTGACAATAGAGGGTAGAACAAAGCCCTTGGTTTGACTACAAAAGACTATTTGGTAACACTACAATAAGGTTACATGAATTGACATTAACTAATGTAGTTGTTAATATGAATTAATGATGTACAAATATATTAACAAAGTATTTTCAAACATGAACAAATGGTTTGAAATTACAAACCATTAGTTAATGTATTTCTCAACTGTTTATTGACAGTAGGCTACAATCCGTCTGCGCCGCGCTGTGTTTAGCTGAATAGTACAACAACACGAGCTGCTACTCTGTGGTTCATCCGAAGTTGATTCAGAAGCTGACATGTTTTCTAGCTAAGAAAATGATTAGCTAGCTAGACCACGTGTATACACATGTCTGACCAAAACAACAGCAGCAGTAGTGAGGCAAAATTCTATTACGGATTGTAGCATTAACTAATGATAAATGAAGTCCATTATCATGGGCTAAACTTAATTACCATTAGTTAACGGTTAACAAATACATTAGCTAAAGGTTTGTACTTTCAATGAGGGTACTAAATAATGAAAAGTTAATCGAATGCTTTGTTAATGGATTTGTACATTAATTAATGTTAACAACTACATAGCTACATTAGTTAATGCCAATTCATGTAACATTATTGCAGTGTTACCGACTTTTTTTAAAAATTACAACAACAATAAATCACGTAACATGTAATAGCTAACGCTATAGCTTATCACTAACTGGCAACCGAGCGAACTTCAGCTGAATAACTCTCAGACTGTCACTCAGTAGGCTAGATACCATTGCTTTTGAAATTCAGAAGGTTCCATTAATTACGAGCGATTGTTTTATTTCAGTGTGGCTTTACCTGCACGCTGCTCTTCTGTTTTTTTCTTCGTTCCTCTTGTAAGCGCATGCGCTCTTGCGCACTTCCCGTAATCACGGTTCAGGCCGATCACGAGTGAGGCCAGTCTGCGAGTCTGCTGATGGATGCTAGAAGTAATTCATTAAGTAATCGAGTCAACGAATTGGGGTAAGTTTTCTCTCACATCTTACTGCTTTAACAGTTCTGTTAGTTTTGTTTATGTAATGTTTACTGTAATGTTTACCCTATTGAAATCGGGATACTTTCCTTTCATTAGGCTAATGTCAGCACTATTTCGGTAACGTGGCAGTAGCCTAGCTGCTAAGCGCACGTGATTGTAGAATTAATTTTAGAGGTGAAAACATCGTACTGACCAAATGTTGCTTCTCCATGGGATTTAAATGAGTTAAAGATGTCGCTAAATAATGTTAACTGCCTTGTCGGAGCCTTCCGGTGGTTCAGTAAATTAATCCGTGAACATGAGGAAATATGACGAATTTGGCTGTCGCCTACCACTTGTATTTTTCTTTCTGATACCAAGTTTCAGCTCTATAGCTGTTACCAATCCCAAGTTATAAACATTCGCGCGTTTTCACGACTCGCGAGCGCGAAAGACGGAGGTTTTGAGCAAATTTCAGGAGGCCATATCTCGGAAACGACATGTCGTACGAGGCAAATATTTTGTGTGTGTTTATTTTTCACACAATTGATTATGATGGACTTTCATCAAAATCTGAGAGGGTCATACAGGAACTTTTCAGAAAACTGGTTGATTTGACACGGAATTACCCTGTAGCATTGTTGTCGGAGAAGCCAGTATTTCGACTTAGCATGTTTCCTTAATCTCTGATGACATATGTTCATTTTATGATTTGGTACAGTACATTTGTTACATATAGCTCCTTGAATGCACACGGTTTGTATTACACTAATGAACTGACTACATTGCATTTCATTTGCGACATCGGCCTCTAGAAAGTCTCTCCCTGCAAAATCTGTAGCCTTCATAACTGACTGGATCCAATCTCAGAACACCCCACTCGAAACGCTCTCCTTACAATCTGCGCCCCCTCACCTCCGGGTTATCAATGAACGGGCATGCCATGATTGAAACAGGACCAGTCAAGAAAGACACATTTGTTTTTATACACTCGGCTATTATGCATACTCGGATCCAATATTTCCATTAACGACCATCCATGTTGCGAATGTGGTCGACTCGTAGGTCCACGGACCCCTATGCCTAGTTTACGCCTCTAAAATATTACAGAATGCCTTTTTTGAGATATCCACCCAAAAACATGAATGTTAAATGGTTTAATAATATTATGACATAAAGGGAATTATTTTGTAGCATAACCTGCAAATAAAAACAAAGTCAAAAACTTGAATTGTAAATGTTTTAATAATATGACAATGTAAAAAGAAAATACTTTACAAAAAAGGGTCTGAAACATGTTGCTTCTCCGTCGGTGTCACTGCCTTGTGCAGACTACTGCGTATGGTGTACGTCATGTGACGCAGCCAACTGGGCCGGCCGTGCCGGACAAAATAGCGTAGCAGGGCGCATACGCACTCAACAATGGAGGACAGTCAGCCACACATGTAACGTTAGCTAGCTAGCTAACTAGCCAGCTAGTTAACGTTATATACATTGTTGGACTTTCAGGTTTTTATAGTAATATCAGAGTTATAATCTGTTTAAGTCCCCACACCCATCCTGTTTCAGTCCAGGGGTTAAGTACCCTTTCAAATGCAAGCTCTCCCCCAAGACTTAGGTGCCAAGAGTCATTGGTAAGCAAACCTGGGTGAATAGAAATTATAATGTGTGAAGAGTCATTGATCTAGCCAGGAAATGGAACCAGGGAAGGAGTGAATTATCACATGAAGCCCTTCCTTCTGGCTAGCCCCCTTTTGTTTAGAGATTGTACTTAAGTTGTGCCATGTTACAGTGTAAGGTCATGTTAGATTGGAAGCTGACATAGACACCATGCTAATAAAGAAGCTGTAGCTACTGTCTTTCATCACGGAACCGATTCAAGACCCTCTTATTCCTCGAACATAATTGCAAGTACCGGCAACGAACAAAAGTGTAATTGAAAAATACGAAGCAATTCTTCAACATCAATCAAAAATGTGACACATTGCTGGTCAAAATTGATGTTTTAGGTAATGTTGGCTAGCTAGCTATTATTTAATTACACATTCATGTGCTAAAGCTAACAACTTCTGGTTATTCGACACACGGAAAAAAGACGCAAAAGTTGAAAAATTCCAACGCATTGCCGGATGGTGGCGGAGCTCAACGGAACACAGGCAGTCGAATACGTTGCTGCATCGTCCCATTGAAATGAATGACTTCCGCCGGAACGCATAGCACTAGTGTGCACAAGGCTTAAAGGTGGATTCTCACCAAATCCAGCAACTACGCATGAGGACGTGCCGGACCCCCAAACTGTGCGTTTGGAGGGCGGTGCTATTGCGTTCCATTTACCTCGGAAGTCGGAGCTGGGAATGACATCACACCCGAGTTGACTAGGGATGGGAATCGTTAGATTTTATTGATACCGATGCATCGATTCTGTTTATCGATCCGATTCTTTATCGATTCCTTAAATATTATTTGCTCCCAGGCTATTAAAAGACCAACTATTACTATTGGGTGGTCATCTAAAATGGATTCAATGACACAATATTTATAAAGTATAAAGCATTCGTTTTTCATTCATATTTCTTAGTCATATCATGGAAAATATTTATCTGCTATATTTATGCCTGCACATGTGGCAGAGCATCCAGTAAATGTCTGACTTGTATAATTCTGTAAATTGGAATGGCATTAAAAATGTCATTTGGCTTGATAAATATGAGTGCTTAAAAATATCAGACATCAAAGAAAATAAGAGAGACCAGAAAATAATGAAAAAGGACGTGAGAAGAGAGGATAAATTATCAGTTTAACTGATAAAAAAGATGGCTAAAATATTGTTGTTTAACCGCTGCTCTGTGATTGGGATATTTAGTAGTTTCATTCTCTAACGAAGATCGCAAACTTTACTTATGAGTTAGTTACTGTCCTAGGCGTGTTTCATAAAGCTGCACCGTAACGTTTGCGTTGGTTTCTGTATTATTAGAACAGTTTCAACTGTCACCATTCTCCCCTATCTCATTTAGCCTATACATTTACATGGAAGAAAGATGAGATCTTTAACGTTACCTGAGGCAAGCTGGCTTCTCTTATTAGCTGAAGATGATGAAGATTGAAGATTATCATATCGCTAATTTAGGTTAGTTATTCGCTTTCCAAATCTAGGCTACTCATCTGTGCGTCGCCAAGCAGGCAATCGTTGTCAGATTAGTCTACCGCCAATCAAAACACTAGTTTTACACTGTAGTTGGTGATAGACTCCCGAGGGAAGTCCACACACTCCACAAATCTGTTATAGTTCTGAATAGTTGATCATTTCTGAAGAAGGATCACAAAATGGAGCTTACGCAAACACATTTTCTATTGATTTTTAAATGATAGTAGCAGTAGTATTTGTTTTTTTTTAAAAGACGTTTACATTTAATATTTTTAGACGGGGCGCCAAACTGTCTGCCATCATGCGCTGACTGAATGCAAAACGACGGCGCGCATGACGCAACGTTGTTTTGCTATGCGTAGCTGTCGGGAATACATGCTGGAATCGATAAGAGAATCGATAAGCTTGAAGGCGAACGATTCCCAGGAATCGGACAACTTGGAACCGGTTCCTAACGGGAACCGGTTCTCGATTCCTACCCCAAGAGTTGACCGCGTTCCAGTACAACAAGTCGGAAAACCTAGCTGATTTCATTGTTAGCAATAGCCTACCAGTTCTCGCCAGGTTAGCCAGTTAGCAATACTGGTTGATAACAACGCACTACGCGGTAGTTTGCGCATACAAACACCATAGCAACATGTCCACAGATAGAAGTTGGACAGTTCTGTGTGTACGACTGATTTAATGAGACACAAATAAGACAGAAGTGCTAATAAACAGTATATTACAGCTTTCACTTATGTTGATGCGCGGAGCAGCCATCTTGATTTTGAGGTCGGGGTTGGTGAAGTTATCCCGACTTTCCGAGTCCGAAATCCGACTTCAGCGGGTGTTCCAGTTGAAATTTCCGACTGGGAGTTCGGAAATTCCGACTTCCCAGGTCTTATGGAACGCAGCATAAGATGGGGGCCTGTTAATAAACTTTCTTTTATGCCACTTAAACGGTCCACTAAAATACGTTTCTGAAAACTTTTGAGGCAAGAAATAGTATATGCAGTTGCTAAATCTTGATTCATATTTGATCTAAAACGCTTACTTTGACCGTTTGATCCGAGTTTCGCGAGCAACGGCGGACGTATTAATTTGTAGTAGTTTTGGAATCTATCCTATGCAAATTCGGAACCGGCAAACATACCACACAGTCGCCACGCCACATCCATCATGCACCGCGCGATCGCATCGCATCCTCTCCATAGAAAATTAATAGAATGTGTCCGATCGATGTACCTTGAGATTTTGTGAGAATGCACCTTAACATTGGCTGCAAATAAGTCTAGCTTGAACCACGTTAGCCTACTCCCGACCAGGCTAGCCCGTAGCCCCAAACCATATGTTGCCTTAGCGACATAACTGGCATCTACGGCGCTAGCTTGTCATGCTACGTTTAAAAGCTTCAAAACTATATTTATAAACTGAATATGACATTAACATACACAGATCATGAAAGCCAAGACATTTTTTTGTGTAAAATGAGATAAAACCGAATAACTTACATTAGCTTGTCGCCGCGAAAGTAGCTGATGTTATTATGTGACTGCTTAGCCTACAAGCTGGCTCCAAACTATATGCAAAGGACCAGTGCTAACTTGTATTATGACTCTTGAAAGCTAAGACAGACAATTTTTGCAGTGTAGCTATGGCATGTGTAGCTTTGGAGTTTATTTGTATAAAGCGCCCTTGTGCGGTCAGGAGGTATAACGTAATTTTAATTATTCATTATTTGTTTGCATTATCCGAGTTTAAAATTTCAAACGAGTAACCGATTATCTGCATTCTCTTGTCATTGGTGGGCCATCAGTTCTCCATTCCTGTAGTGCATGGGGCGATAAAGGCCAAAGCCCAGCCCCCAACAAAACATAGATAGCCTAACCTAAAATGCTATAGATCAACAATAAACAATTGTCAGGCAGACAGCTTCTTAAAGTCTTACTGGTACACTTTAAGCAGTTTGAAATAGACTTTCCACACGCTATGTATATTCAGAAAAAATTGTTTCCGCGTTGCCACCCGCTGCAGCTTTATAACCACAAGCAGGAACAAAACCGAGATGAGTGGCTCTTTTTATAAATTCGATGGCTCCCTTTTGAAAATGAATGATTTAGTGTTACAGTGAATGTCTATTAGGTTACATCTGGTGTTATTTGGAGCTGTAAACAGCATAGACTATACCGGCTAAAGACATACAGTTGCCGCCAGCTATTCCTAAACTTATTTCCTCTTGAAAGAAGAAAACGTATCCGGAAGATATCCGACCTGTTAAAATTCAGCACACTGACTACACCTCCGTGCACAAGATTGTCTGTTTCCGATAGCAGCAAAAGAACACACAAGGTGACATTGAAGTTAAACATGTATTTTACAAAATTGACCTGAGACTTGGTATCAACCAGGGGGAGAGGGAGGTTTCCCTCACCTCATATTGCAAGATCGCCCCTTGTGGTCAGTCAGGCATCTGCAGGACTACAGAGTGTAAAGAATGTGTCTGCTGCTACAGTGCTGTTTGATTTAGGCTAAATCCCTTCCCTTGTTTCCCTCCAGGAGCAGCAGTATGATGCAGGCAGGAGTCTGTCTGAGACGGGACACTGAGACAACACTACCAGAGCTCACTGAGCAGCACAGGATCGGACAGAAAGAAGAGGCTGTCCACATGGCACAGTCAGAGACCGAGTGTGCTGCACCAGGACTCAACACTTTGGAGCTAGAATGTGTTACAGCACACAGTGCGGTCAGTGATGTACACCACACACACACATCATTGATTAAAGCAGAAACTGATCAGGGCTCCACCCACACAGAGGATTTTATTAAGACGGAGAGTCTGGACAATGCAGAGTTGGGAGATGTAACCCATTTGCTTCCTGACCAAATCAAAACAGAGGCTGATTATGGAGGATACCTTAAACCAAAACAATTCAGTGACTTGCAGGATATTAAATGTGTTAATATTAAATCTGATCAAATGAAGTGTGAATCCAGTGAAAGTTTAGTGAGTGATCTGCTGAAAACTGTGATGAGTGGAGCTTATGTTGATCACAAAGACCAGACTGAACTACAATATACAGGAGAGCCAAATCCTAACTGTAAAAATGAAAAAAGTAATTATCTGCCAATTCAATGTGGGTGTGTAGCTCAACACTGTGAGTTTAACAATGAAGATAATCAGACCAGAATTGTGCAGAAAAATACACTCAGTAAAAACAAACATATAAATTGTCTGAGAACGAATGTGATACTTGAACCAATGGTAATTAATTCAAGTAAAACCCCAAACCTTTTGAATTTATTCCAAAAGAAGACATTTCATAGAAATGAAGGTGAAATTCATACAGGTGAAAAGTGTACACAGTGTGAGAAGTGTTTTAATACAAGCTCTTCTTTAAATGCACACATGAGAATTCATACAGTTAAAAAGCTGTACAAGTGTACAGAGTGTGAGAAGTGTTTTTCCAAAATATCCCGTTTAAATTGGCACCTGAGAATTCATACAGGTGAAAAGCCCTATAAATGTTTTCATTGTGGGAAATGCTTTGCCTACATATGTCGTTTAAATCGCCACCTGAGAATTCATACACGTGAAAAGCCCTATAAATGTTTTCATTGTGGGAAATTCTTTGCCTACATATATCATTTAAATCGCCACCTGAGAATTCATACAGGTGAAAAGCCGTACAAGTGTACACAGTGTGAGAAGTGTTTTAATACAAGATCTTCTTTAGAAACACACCTGAGAATTCATACAGATGAGAAGCCGTACAAGTGTACACAGTGTGAGAAGTGTTATAAAGCAAGATCCTCTTTAAGTATGCACTTGAGAATTCATACAGGTGAGAGGCTGTACAAGTGTACACAGTGTGAGAAGTGTTTTAATACAAGATCTTCTTTAGAAATACACCTGAGAATTCATACAGGTGAGAAGCCGTACAAGTGTACACAGTGTGAGAAGTGTTATCAAGCAAGATCCTCTTTAAGTATGCACCTGAGAACTCATACAGGTGAGAAGCCGTACAAGTGTACACAGTGTGAGAAGTGTTTTAGTCAAAGATCTTCTTTAAATACACACGTGAAAATTCATAAAGGTGAAAAGCTGTACAAGTGTACAGTGTGTGAGAAGTGTTTTAATACAAAATCGTCTTTAGAAACACACCTGAGAATTCATACAGGTGAAAAGCCGTACAAGTGTACACAGTGTGAGAAGTGTTTTAGTCAAAGATCTTCTTTAAATACACACCTGAAAATTCATACAGGTGAAAAGCTTTACAAGTGTACAGTGTGTGAGAAGTGCTTTAATGCAAAATTTTCTTTAGAAACACACCTGAGAATTCATACAGGTGAAAAGTCGTACAAGTGTACACAGTGTGAGAAGTGTTTTTATACAAGATCTTCTTTAAATACACACCTGAAAATTCATACAGGTGAAAAGCTTTACAAGTGTACAGTGTGTGAGAAGCGCTTTAAGAGAAAATTTTCTTTAGAAACACACCTGAGAATTCATACAGGTGAAAAGCCGTACAAGTGTACACAGTGTGAGAAGTGTTTTTATACAAGATCTTCTTTAAATACACACCTGAAAATTCATACAGGTGAAAAGCTTTACAAGTGTACACAGTGTGAGAAGTGTTATCAAGCAAGATCCTCTTTAAGTGTGCACTTGAGGATTCATACAGGTGAGAGGCCGTACAAGTGTACACAGTGTGAGAAGTGTTTTAGTCAAAGATCTTCTTTAAATACACACCTGAAAATTCATACAGGTGAGAAGCCGTACAAGTGTACACAGTGTGAGAAGTGTTTTAATACAAAATCTTATTTAGAAACACACCTGAGAATTCATACAGGTGAAAAGCCGTACAAGTGTACACAGTGTGAGAAGTGTTTTAATACAAGATCTTCTTTAGAAACGCACCTGCAAATTCATACAGGTGAGAAGCCATACAAGTGTACACAGTGTGAGAAGTGTTTTAGTCAAAGATCTTCTTTAGAAACACACCTGAAAATTCATAAAGGTGAAAAGCTGTACAAGTGTACACAGTGTGAGAAGTGTTTTAATTTGAGATCTTTTTTAAATAGACATCTGATGAGTCATACAGGTGAAAAGCTGTACAAGTGTACAGTGTGAGAAGTGTGTTAATACAAGATCTTCTTTAAATATACACCTGAGGATTCATACAGGTGAAAAACTGTCAAAATGTACAGTGGGAGAAGTGATTTAATACAAGATCTTTAGGAAGACACCAGAGAATTTATACAAGTGAAAAGCCTTTTAATTGTACACAGTGTGAGAAGTGTTTTTAACAATATATTCTTTAAATTGACACCTGAGAATTCATACAAGACAAATGCTGTACATGAGTACACAGTTTGACAAGTGTTTTAATACAAGATCTGATCTAAATACGCACCTGAGAATTCATTCAGGTGAAAAGCCCTAAAAATGTACTCAGTGTAAGCTGTTTTCCCCACACAAGTGCTTTAAAATTTAAAGATGATTTAAACTGATTTAAAGTTTAAATCACCACAAGATTTATACTGGTGAGAATATTTTGCCGGACGCAGAGCGACCGGGCCTACATCCCTGATTGTATGTAACTGACTATGTCCATCGCTGACTGATTCCCCATTGTTGAAAAGCGCATGCGTGAATTGCGAGTGGTGAAAAGTTCATGCTCAAAATTAAAATTTTGCGGTAAAAAGTTGAAAAGGGAATGCGCAAAATTAAAATTTTGCATAATTACGGTAAAGTTCACTGTCTAACCCTTCGCAGGAAAGTTTTGGCTTTAGCAGGCCTATGTAACGAGTAGTTAAAAGCATCAACTTTGTATGTCAATATTAACCGCATCTTTTATTGTGAAAGAAGAGGCACATAGAATGTCTGGCTGATGGACTGCTGTTTCAGCCAATTGCGGTGTTAAAAGGACCAAGAAGTAGGAAGTGGAGACAAACATGGCAGTGAGTGTTGTGAAAGACTAGCCTACTGTCTGCAGCAGAGGCACTCCTCAGCTAAGAGCTAGTCAATAGGAGATATCCAAACATAATTCTTAATTGGGCATTATTAGCGGTAGAGGAAGAAGTCGCTGTGAGAAAGGTTTAAGTTATAGCGGTCGTCATTACCGAAGAGAAAGAAAGTTTAAGCTTTCAATAGAAACACGGCTGCCATTCACCTGTTAGCCACGTACAATTCAGCTGCTACACTGGAATTAGCATAGCTAAGTCTGTTAGATAACCTACCGTCAGGCAGGTTGATGAGAAGAGGACTGTCTAGTCGAGAGAGTTTGGAAAGTTTTCCCTCCGGAAAGTGTGAGTTCCAGTCTGCGGTTTCACAGCTGCGGGAGGAGGAGCGGTGGTATGTTCGGCTAAACGCTTGGCAGGATAACTTCAGACAAGTAAGCTAACATCTAGGTTGATAATCTCCAACGTTAGAAAATAAAACTACTGTTGACTGATAATGTTGTGGTCTTGGCTCTTTCAATGCAGTCGATTTATTTAACAAAACAAAACGGAAGATAACTAATAACTTGAGTGTAGTCACTCAGCCCGCTGAAGTGATATCAATGTAATGTTAACTGTCTTTAGAGAACATTATCTAGCGAGCTAACGTGAGTCAACATATCATCAGCTGCGTTAGCTAAGTAGTAGGTACTTTGCATTGTTTTGGCTAGACAGATGTGTAGGCTAGCTTCGCCTACATATGGGTGCTTTCGACTCAGTTCCTCCTTACAAACAGCGATTTATGTGTCATCATCAGCAAGTTATAAAGACTGCTCAGAGAACACACAAAAGCGCTCCTTCACTTCTAAAAATAGCACTACAACACTGGGACATTTTTTAAATTTTTTTATTCGCTATTAAGGGGTGGCGCTTTATTTTGAGGTCAATTAAAAATCTGTGTGATTTTCTGCTAAGGAAATGGGCTTTGCCCTACTTCTCATTTGTGGACTGAACTAAGGGAAGAAAAAATATTTCTTGAGAAAATCGTAATAACTATTTTTTTGTATACTCTGTGCCTGCTATGTGCTAAAAATGCTTTGTGACTGAAGTGGGTTATTTCTCTCATACAACTCGTGTATTAATTAAACAAATTGCCTATTTGCTGGGGAGAATTTCCATATCAGTTTAGATACTTGAGTGCTCCTTTAAGAGGAACCAGTTCCATTAGCCTAGATGACGTGTCAGGAAGGTAACATAGGTGGGTTATATTAGCATCCCTCTGCCTGCTATAGCGAAAGTGATTTTCAGTGTTATATTGGTTATCAGAATACTACTTTTCCTTTTTCACAACAGTAAAAAAGAAAAGGAGAAATTATTTTGTTAATAAATCCAATTGAATTTTTTTTAATTTTTGCTCCAAAAACTTTTGTGTATGAGTATTTGTCAGAGTTCTTCTGGTCGTGATGACTTACATTTTACCTATATATAATACTTGCCTTAAATCTGCTCACCACCCTTTAAGCTGAAGTATTCTCCCTGGAGTAGGGGCACCTCTCTTGCTGCTGCAGGATGTTATGGTGAGGGGGGTACAAGGTTGGTCATTCCACATGCACATGCGGGACATACTGCCCACGCCTGCGTACCACACCCTACCCTACAGGTTAGCACCGTGACATTCAGAAACCCTGATGCCCAATCCACTTCACCCATTGTTCTTGTGCAGGGTAGTGTTTGAGGCAAATCGAGTTGGGGGGCAGGGACTTTGATCTCTTTGCATTCCAGCCGTCTGGGGAGTTCAAGCATTTAGAACTAACCGGGTACAAGTAGGGTATAGCCTACTTGTATTGTTTGTTTGGGGCTTTTGTAAAATATTTCCAGAACTCCGTCTTTCACTGTTGAAATTAGCACTATTGGCAGAAGCAAGGCATTCTAGGCTGAGCAGTACCGGAGCGAAATGGAGCTTGCGGAGTGGTAACATTTTAATAGCGCTCATCACTCTAATTAAATGATGTCCGCTTCCCCTCTTCGCTTGCTCCCGCTCACATAATATGCCCACACACACCTTTGCGAATCAGAGGCACTCCAGTATGCAGGCCAACCTGCATGCTCCAGAACAATATTCGCCGTTCCTTGTCGCATGTTCTTCACTGGCTGCATACAGGCGTGCGGGCTGAGCTAGGCTTGCCTAGTCTTGTTTTTTATCAAAATCTAATTTAAATATCCTACCTGCCTGTTCATTCGGATGAAACTCCCTACATTGTATTCATTGTGGGAAGCTTTTTAAACACAGTATATTTTTAGATATACACATGTGAATTGAAAACCGGTGAAACCCTCTATAAGTATACACAGTGTGAGAGGGGCTTGTGATGAAATCTGCTTTAAATCACCACCAGCGCATTCATACATGTGAAAAACCCTACAAATGTCATCAGTGTGGGAACCATTTCATTATGATTATGATTTGAATAGCCACAAGATTATTCATACAGCTGAAAAGCCATACAAGTGGACCCAATGTTTGTAAAGTGTTTTAGTACAAAATCTCCTTTACACCTGAGAATTTGTACTGATGAAAATATAATTTAAGTAGCCGACCCTGAAGAATTACAGGTGTACACACTATGAGAAGTGTTTTAGTACAAAACCATACACATGTACAGTGTGGGATTTGTTTTTTTTATAGAAAAGATGATTTAACTTGTCACGAGAATTGTAAGATATATTACAAACAATCCAAGTAATATAAGTACTCACTGGGAAGTGCCTATTTTACATGATTCCCACCTGAGTATTTGAATAGTCTTTCAATTGTTCTACTAAATGTTTAAATAAAAAATAGCCTTTTCATGACCAAAAGACAACTCCTTCAGGTCAAGAGCCTGACTAATGTACTCATTGTGGGACACGCTTCATAAAAGCATCTTTGACATGATTTACTTTGTGTAGGAAGTGTTCTAGGTGTTTAAAAGAATAACCTAAAAATTCAAATAGACACCTCTTCATGTTTTTTAAGACAAACCACCCTGTTGTGGTCTGCAAATGTCTGTTTTGATGGGTGTGTAGTTTGAGGTCAAGGAGTGAATAAAAGGTGGTAAGCCAAACATTTTGCAGTGTTTGTTGAAGCACAGTTTAAACTTCTCCTGATATTCCTGTCTGATTATATTTTGGAATTTTGGACAGATATCTGAAGAAAAAAAAACAGCAAAATGACTGTGACAAACTGTGATGCCATTTTCCTTTCATTACAAATGTTTGTGACTGTTTTGTTCTTTAAAAATGTAATTTTAATTCTGTGTAAAGGTCAAATGTAAATGTATTGACAGGTGATAGTTTGTGATGATGAAATTGACACCTGTGTAATTTGATCAATATAAATTACGTGTAAACTGTTTGGGTATACTGTAGAAAGAAACCAGGTAATGTGTATTGCAAACTTGTCATCTGAATATTTACTTAATAGTTCTGGCCTGTTCAGTTTTTTGTAATAGGCCTGTAATGTGTATGTCAGCTAAAGCTGATAATTATACTTCAGACAGTATGTTTTTATCAGTTGAGGCTTTGTTTCGCTCTTTATTGTTCAACATTGTATAGGAATTGAACTTTGTGCGGATCTGGCAGCTCAGACAGACTGTACATTCCCTTGTCAAGATAGTTAAATGCAAAGATATTGGGACAGGCCACAGTTTTTTGTTGTTTTCACTCTGTACACTGGCATATTGTATTTGAAATAAAACAATGTATATAGTGGTGACAGCTTTTATTTGAGGATATTTGGATCCAGATCAAGTGATCATTGTAGGAATTAATCCTTTTTCATATATAATCCCCCCATTTTAGGAGAGCAAAAGTAATCGGAGAATTTGCTCCTCAGCTGTTTCTTAGCCAGCTGTGTGTCTGCATCATTGGTTCATGCACAAGAAAGTTATTAAAAAGGTCTACAGTTGATTTTAAGTGTGGAATTTACATTTTTTGAGTCGGTCGCTGTTGTCTCTGAACATGAGGGACAAATTGTGTCAATGCCAGTAAAGCAGGCCATAAATCAATCAGGGACATTGGTAGGGGTGGGAATCGAGAATCCTCGGAATCGTACGCCTTCGACCTTATCGATTCCAGCATGTATTCCCGACAGCTGAGCATAGCAAAACAACGTCACGTCATGCGCGCCGTCGTTTTTCATTCAGTCAGCGCATGATGGCAGGCAGAGTTTGGCGCCCCATCTAAAAATATAAAATGTAAACGTTATTATTTTTTTAAAACTAATACTACTGCTACTGTCATTTAAAAATCCATAGAAAATGTGTTCGCGTAAGCTCCATTTTGTGATCCGTCTTCGGAAATGATCAACTATTCATAACTATAACAGATTTGTGGAGTGTGTGGACTTACCTCGGGAGTCTATAACCAACTACAAGTGTAAAAACTACAGTGTTTTGATTGGCGGTAGACTAATCTGACAACGATTGCCTGCTTGGCGACGCACAGATGAGTAGCCTAGATTTGGAAAGCGAATAACTAACCTAAATTAGCTAAATGATAATCTTCAGTCTTCTTCGTCATCTTCAGCTAGTAAGAGAAGCCAGCTTGCATCAGGTAACGTTAAAGATCTCATCTTTCTTCCATGTAAATGTATCGGCTAAATGAGATAGGGGAGAATGGTGACAGTTTAAAACTGTTCTGATTATACAGAAACCAACGCAAATGTTACGGTGCAGCTTATGAAACACGCCTAGGAGCGTAACTAACTCATAAGTAAAGTTTGCGATCTTCGTTAGAGAATGAAACCACTAAATATCCCAATCACAGAGCAGCGGTTAAACAACAATATTTTAGCCATCTTTTTTTATCAGTTAAACTGATAATTTATCCTCTTCTCGCGTCCTTTTTCATTATTTTCCGGTGTCTTATTTTCTGTGACGTCTGATATTTTTAAGCACTCGTATTGATCAAGCCAAATGACATTAATAATGCCATTTCAATTTACAGAATTATACAATTCTGACTGTTTTATTGGAGGCTCTGCCACTTGTGCAGGCATAAATATAGCAGATAAATATTTTACACGACTAAGAAATATGAATGAAACACAAATTCTTTATACTTTATAAATATTGTGTCATTGAATCCATTTTAGATGACCACCCAATAGTAATAGTTGGTCTTTTAATAGCCTGGGAGCAAATAATATTTAAGGAATCGATAAAGAATCGGATCGATAAGCGGAATCGATAATGGCATCGGTATCAATAAAATCTAACTATTCCCATCCCTAGACATTGGGTGTGTCAGAATCAGCTGTCTGATACATTGGTAGGAAGCAGGAATGCAGTGATGAGCTCAGCAGTAGCAATCAATCTGGTAGACCATGGATGACATGAACAATACTTTCAGTTGTGAAGAAAAAACACTTTTCAACTGTTGAGCAGATCAAGACGACTCTCCAGGATGTGATGTGTGAAAGATTACCATAAAGAAAACAATACACCAGTGTAACATCAGAGGGTTTATGGCAAGATGCAAACCATTGGTAATCCTCAAAAAAAGAATGCCAAGGTTACAGTTTGCTAAAAAAGTACATTTAAAAAGTGTACAGTTCTGGTATTTGCCAAGTGATATAAAGCGGAAATTGTGGAGAAAGAATAACTGCTCATGATCCAAAGCACCCCCCTGGAGGCAGTATTATGGCTTCATAGACGGCCTTTGCCATTTGGGGGGCAGTTTCAAAAACCAATTGGAGGCGTGAAACTGAAATTAGCCTACTCGCTTTAATATCAGTTTCTCAATTAGATTTACGACCTTTAGCTTTCAAAAATGATAATCATTGGGCTATAACTATAACAAATGCTGCATCACGCGCAGTGCACTCTTTCGACACGAACATAGCCTCCCAGTGAATATTTTTCTGTTGAAAAGTCGGTGAAACGCCGTCTCGCGTTCAGGTGAATAACTGCCTACATTTTTTTTTAAATGCGAAAGTTTTTTAACTGGCTAGATGTAGCCAGGCTATATACGGGTAAAACCTGAGCTAAATGAGGACTAAATCGACAGATATGTCAAAACGTCTCATCTGAGATTTCCACCCCTCCAGATGTCTAGATTGCGGCTTTTGCTCACTTGGCTATTAAAACAATGTCCCTGGGTTCATTCCAATCGCTTATTTTTACTCCTTGATCTTTTCCTCGCTCCTTAGCTCTGCCCAATGGAGGACGCGAGGAAATGATGCAAGGATCAGATACGAGGATGGAGGAAACGAGGCAACATGCATTAGGCGAATGGAACGTCTTTGCTCAATCAAGCGTCAGCGTCATATTATGCTCACGTGCTTAACTATGATGCTTTTAGCTTATTTTTTCATGAATAAACGGTGCTTTTGTTAGTCATAAAGAATGAGTGTCATTATGGATTAGCACTTTATAATAAATGGAAAGGACGGTAAGATTTAATTTGTGTAGGGGTGTGCCTGCGACATGCCAAATGTAAAGAGTGGCGGATAATTTATACACGTCACGCGTTGCGAGAAAAGGGTTTCGCAAAGGCTACACTTGTGTTTCCTCACTGAAGCACCCTCCGGGAGCCATCTCGTTCCCCACTCCTCGCTCCTCCGAGGAGCATTTAGCGGTTTGGAATGTCCTTAAAGTCTGCGTCCCAATATTCTTCACTCCCCACCTCCCTTCCTCCACTCCCAGACTACCACTCCTCTCCTACCCGGAAATATGCAAAACTGCCTGAAAGTTTTGAGTACAAGTATTTGCATGTACAGTATCCAATGTACATGACATTGTGGTTTGCGTTGAGACAATATGTAGCCTAAGCATTAATACGTAATTAAGATGCAATCAGCGACATTAGATTAAAACACAAAGATCCGTTTCTGGGGCACGGTGTAGAGGAGTGGTAGTGGAGGAGGAAAGGTGGCATTTTTCGACTATTGGGATGCACCCAAAGATGGCGAACCTCAGTCGATTTCCGGGTCAGGCGACTAAAGAGAAGAGGAGGACGGATAAAATAAGCGATTGGAATCCGCCCCCTGACTTCCCTCGATATGATATATAGTGCGCTCCAGAATTACCAGCACCCCTGACTGGAAAATACTATAAAAGAGAAATCACAACATTATTCAGATGAACTAAAAATGACATGTGAGAAATACTGTACTTTATTAATGTTTCAATGAAACCACTCAAAATCAATCATTCATTTAATTAAAAGTCTATTTTTGCCAAGTTGGAATCCTTTGCTTTGCTGAAGAGAAAGATTTCTACCAGCTCACATTCTGTAGTCAAATATGGCAAAAACAAGTTTGTTGGACCAAGTGATGAAATCTATTCAAGTACCTTCAAATATGTTCATTGACCACAAAAATGTTATAATCATGGCGTATTCTATGTGCAGATGGTATGTTTTTAGCATTCAATACTACTAAATTTGATCTTTTATGGTGACATTTCCCACTCCACCCCGTTACCGGAAGTCATATTGTGGGTCCTCACACTGGTCTATTCTCTATTGACCACTTTTTGGTTCATACAGCTTTAACACGCACGTCGGAACATTCGCCGCCGAGAATTACATTATTGTGTAATTTAAGTTAAACAAACGACAGATCGTCTTAGTGAAGTAATTAAGTAGTCGACTCAACGAATCGGAGTAAGTTTTCTCCTCATATATTACTGCTTTAACAGTTCTGTTAGTTTTGTTTACCCTCTTGAAATCGGGTTAGTCTACTTTCCTTTCATTAATGTAAACACTATTTGGTAACGTGGCAGTAGCTGCTAAAGTGCACGTGATTGTAGAATTTATTTTAGAGGTGAGAACTTCGACCGTATAAAAATAGGTTCTAACAAGAATTGAACCCCCCTGTTTTATTCAAGTGTATTTATAGTCATTGTTAAACAAAAATAGTGAGAAAATAAAATAACTGTTATAAGACAAAATCTGAAATCATATTAATTATTTAAATATTCTTTATTGTGCATATGTAGTGGGACCTGTTTGATTAAAGCTAAATCCCTTCCCTGTTTCCCTCCAGGAGGGAATAGAAATCGGCAAATCAGAAGGGTACTTCAGAAAGGGCTTTCTTCCACTTCATTAAGAAAACAGTAAAAGGACACAAACAAGGTGACATTTGAAAGTAAAACTGCGTTTTACAAGATTGACCTGAGACCTGGGCTGCGGTCTAATCCGCTAAATGTTTTGCCCTCGTAAACTTCACTTGTAAACTTCCCTCGCGAGGATCATGCGACGCAGCACCAAAAGTACACGGGAAGACACTTGAACCGCCGGGGAGGAGCAAAGGGAGGGAGCGGAATTATTTTGAAATGGACCCAGTGGACCAGGGATTGACATTCTCCTTAAAAAATCAGAGACCCAGAGTTGCAAAAGTGCAACATTTTTTAAAAACGGTCCATTAGTACCTATTCCTGTCTAAATGTAGATAAAAACTACATATACCAGCACCCCAGACTCTAAAATGTATCATAGCAACACTTTTTGCTTGAAAATATTCTGGGAAAATAGACACACCCCTTTCAAAGATCAGACAACATGGCTGCCTCCCTCTGATCCCCCTGCTCTCTCTTTGGCACCAATTTTGACAATTGTCCAAGTAAGTATTTGACCTTTAATAATTTTTTTCTTAATTCCAAAGATGTTTAGTGATAGAAAATTCCAAAAATTAAAAAAATTATATATAATATACATGATTTAGAGCTATTTGTTTGAATGTTGCAAAAATGCAACACTGGGCTTCAATGGTCGTCTTATTCACACAAGAGAGTCCACACTGAATCATGGGTAAATGCATGTCAAATGACTTGCAACACAATTTATCTGCCTTCCTGTCATGACATATATATGTATATATATATATATATACAGTCAAGCCGGAAAGTCTGCACACTCCTTTCACCTTCTCCACGTTTTATTACGTTACAGACATATTCTACAATAGATTGAGTTCATTTTTTGTCACAAAATTCTACACGAAATAGCCCATGATGACAAAGTGAAAACAGGTTTTTAGACATTTGTGCTAATTTATTAAAAATCAAAATGTTAAATATATGTACACAAGTGTGCACACCCTTTGATATGACATCCAAAAGTGAGCTGAGGTGCATTTTGTTTCCACTGATACTGCTTGAGATGTTTCTACAACTTAATTGGAGTCCACCTGTGATAAATTCAATTGATTGGACATGATTGGGGATTGCCAACACCTGCCTATATAAGGTCCCACAGTTGACAGTGCATGTCAGAGCAAACTCCAAGCCATGGGGTCAAAGGAATTATCTGCAGACCTCAGAAACAGGATTGTGTCAAGGCATATGGAGAAGGGTACGGCACTGTGTCCCAAAGAGCACAGTGCCCACCATCATTCATAAATGGAAGAAGTTTGGAACCACCAAGAATCTTCCGAGACCTGGCCGCCCGGCCAAACTGAGCAATCGGGGAAGATGGGCCTTGGCCAGGGAGGTGAGCAGGAACCCGAGGGTCACTCTGACAGAGCTTCAGCGTATCCTTGTGGAGATGGGAGAACATTTCAGAAGATCAACCATCCAGGCAGCACTCCACCAATCAGGCCTTTATGGTAGAGTGGCCAGACGGAAGCCCCTCCTTAGTAAAAGGCACATCACAGCCCGCTTGGAGTTTGCCAAAAGACACCTAGAGGACTCTCAAACCATGAGAATCAAGATTCTCTGGTCTGATGAAACCAAAATTGAACTTTTTGGCCTGAATACCAAGCGTCACGTCTGGAGGAAACCAGGCACCACTCATCACCTGGCTAATACCATCCCTACAGTGAAGCATGGCGGTGGCAGCATCATGATGTGGGGATGTTTTTCAGCAGCGGGAACGGGGCGACTAGTCCTGATAGAGGGAAAGATGAATGCAGCTAAGTACACCGAGATCCTTGAAGAAAACCTGCTCCAGAGCGCTCTGGACCTCAGACTGGGGCGAAGGTTAACCTTCCAACATGACAACGACCCGAAGCACACAGCCAAGAGAACAAAGGAGTGGCTTCGGAGAAAGTCTGTGCATGTCCTTGAGTGGCCCAGCCAGAGCCCAGACCTGAATCCAATTGAACATCTGTGGAAAGAGCTGAAAATGACTGTGTACCGACGCTCCCCATCCAACCTGACGGAGCTTGCAAGGATATGCCAAGAGGAATGGGCAAAAATGTCCAGAAACAAGTGTGCCAAGCTCGTAGCTTCTTTCCCAAGACGCCTTGAAGCTGTAATCGCTGCCAAAGGTGCAGCAACCAAGTATTAGGCTAAGGGTGTGTACAGATATGTAACCCCTAAATAACCTATTTTTGTCAGTAAAATAAAATTGCATATTTTCTAAAAACCTGTTTTCACTTCGTCATTATTGGCTATTGTGTGTAGATGTTTGAGGCAAAAAATGAACTCAATCTATTGTCTGTAACGTAATAAACCATGGAGAAGGTGAAAGGAGTGTGCAGACTTTCCGGCTTGACTGTATATTATACATACTATATATGTGTGTGTATATACAGTATATGTTTCTCCACTCATTTATTCAGGTTTTTCCTTTAATTTGTCACCCGTCTGTATATATATGATAAACAATTAATTTGTTTCACTTTTAAAAATTATTCTAAATAGAATGAGTCATACGTCCTTTGGTGGGCTATTTATGATTAGGGGCAGGTGTGCTGTATCAGAGTGTTTCATGTTAATAAAATTCATTTAAAATATATATTTTACTGTTATTGAATCATCAATGCCTAATAATTTGTGGACTTAGTTAAAATAACAGTGGTGAAATATTGTAACCATGAGGACCCACTGTTGCATTTTTGCAACATTTTCACAAAATCCTCCCAAAAACAAAAAATTCAAAAAACTCATAATTTTCTTGGTCAGAGGCTTCCTAAAAACAGTTTAAAAAGGAGAAAAACAATTTACATCAATAAAATCAACGCTTGGGTTTCTCAGGGTTAAAGCTCGCAAACTCCAGTGGTCAACGGAGGTATTGCAGTCTCTCGTGCCAAAAAGCAAATTTCCCCATAGAGTCCCCCAAGTATACGTCACGCTGGTTTCGGAAGTAAATTCCCCATTCATTTAGACTCTAAATTTTAGAGCATAGACATTAACTAAAGCTTACTTTTAAACCATTTCTACTGATTATGTCTTACCGTCAATTTCCCGGATTGTTCAATATAACGCCCGTTCGCAAACTGTCATTTTTCTGGACTAGCTTCAAGTACAGTACCAGTCAAAAGTTTGGACACACCTACTCATAGGTTTTTTTAAAGTTTTTTTTACTGTTTTCCACATTTTAGAATAGTAAAGTCATCAAAACAATGAGATAACACATAAAATTATGCAAACAAATCAAAAAAAGTGTGATATTCTAGATTCTTCAAAGTAGCCACCCTTTGCCTTGATAACGGCTTTGCACATTCTTGCCATTCTCTCAACCAACTTCTGTGGTAAACAGGTATTCCACAGGTAAACAGGTGATGCTATCATGACTCTGTTTAAAAGGATATTGAAAGACTCTTGATACCTTATTTCCAGGTAGAATGTGCAAAGCTGTTATCAAGGCAAAGGGTGGCTACTTTGAAGAATCTAAAATATAAGACGTTTTTTTTATTTGTTTTACACTTTTTTTGGGGTCTTTGCATAATTCCATTTGTGTTATCTGATAGTGTTGATGTCTTTACTATTCTAAAATGTGGAAAACAGTAAAAATAACAACAAAAAAACATTCTACGAGTAGGTGTGTCCAAACCTTTGACTGGTACTGTATATTTTACGTTTAAGTATTTTTTTTGTGAACATACCAGCGCTGGCACTGTTTAAAAAACCCCACGTCCCATAATTCCCTCTGAACGAGCAGCCTTATCTCCAGACGTTGTCATATAACGTTAGCCAGCTACAAGTTAGGACTACAAGTCGAACTACAATCATTAATGCTTAACTTTAAAAAACATTAATAAATTGGAACATGCGATATATTGCATGTCCCACTTTAATGGACTACATATCCAGTACTGCAACGCATGGGTGGTTCTCGACCAACAAGATGTCAGTAGGCTACTGCCGCTGAAGACAAGCTAACGTTAGCTTGCTACATGACATTACAGGTATTTAGCAGACGCTCTTATCCAGAGCGACTTACAGAACTTTTTTTTTTTTAAATCATTTTTTTACATATCCATTTATCCAGCTGGATATATACTGAAGCGATTCAGGTTAAGTACCTTGCTCAAGGGTACAACGGCAATGTCCTACCTGGGAATCGAACCTGCTACCTTTCGGTTACAAGGCCCGTTGCTAAATAGAGAAGCCCGCCCGACAAGGTCAGAAACTGCGCTACGGTTAACCACATAAAGCAATTCTAGCTTTTAGTCCTTCAAGTTAGCTAGCTAACATTAGAAAAAAGTGTTGAAAAAAATGGAGCTGTGTGCTACTGCTGGCTAACGTTATATGACAACGTCTGGAGATGAGGCTGCACGTTCGGAGGGAATTATGGGACGTGGAGTTTTTAAACAGTGCCAGCGCTGGTATGTTCACAAAAAAAATACTAAAACGTAAAATATACTTGAAGCTGGTCCAGAAAAACGACATAGTTTGCGAACGGGTGTTATATTTAACAATCCGGGAAATTGACAGTAAGACATAATCGGTAGAAATGGTTTAAAATAAGCTTTAGTTAATGTCTACGCTCTAAATGAATGGGGAATTTACTTCCGAAACCAGCGTGACGTAGTCACTTGAGTACCCTATTGAAGTCCATTAAAAAGTACGAAATTACTCAGGCCAAATTATACTAGTTCTTTTAAATTAAAAAATTTCTTTACACCAAACTAATTAGGCTACTCTTTAGGGAATTAATTAAAACTAATTAATACTCCATTTTTTTTTCTTGCGCCCCACAGAAGTAGTTGTAAGATTTTTTTCATTACAATTGGGTCCGCGTGTTTCGGTACCCACTGCGCATGCTCCTCTGGTTCCATAAGCCATGTTAAGTACCTAGTGCACACGCTCTGGTTCCAATAAGCCCCATAGTCTAACATGGCACGTCCATGAATTGGCTTCATGTGCCAATGAGCAGCTCCCATAGGAATCCATGGAACCGGTAAGCTAAGCTGTCTCCAGTTCTTCTTGTATGTCTCGATGATTGGACTGCACTTGCACTCTGAAATTCGCCAGAGAGACGCCAGCAGATCATTGACAAATGTGATTGTGCAAAATTGATAAAGGATGCGTGTAGGGGATAAAATATTTTTAACGGTAAAAAAAGCTAGTTAAAATTGCGATGTTTATTTGCAGTTCTATGATTGGGATATTTAGGAGGTTCATTATCTAATGAAGATTGCACTGTAGTTATGAATGAGTTACTCTGCTTGGCTAATTTCATAAAGCCATGGTTTGTAGCAAGGCTACAAGCAAGGCCGGGTTCCACACAGACTCCCAGTGTTTTGACAGCTTGGCTGCACCTGTATCGTTTGCGTTGGCGTCTGTATTATCAGCGGTTTCACTGATGACAGAACTGCTCCCACTGACACAATTCTCCCTGATCTCGTTAACATTTACATGGAAGAAAGATGAGATCTTTACCTAACTCTTTACCTAATATTCTTATTGGACAATACTAAGAACCCATCATAATGTTACTGTCATCTTGTTGAGTCGTGTCCTTTAAGTCAGGCCCATGGCATTCATTACTGGACAATTATTCAAATTTTATGGGATGGGCGTGAGTACTCGAGTACTCGTTCAGAACCTTACTATTTGAAAATAGTCTAGCATTCTAAAATAGTCTAATTTGCATTTTTAAAAATCTATATTTGAGACAGGTTAAATTTTTAAAATATGAAGAATCAATTACTAATAAATACACATTTATAATAGGAATAAAAAGTTATTTAGATTAACAATTGTTAAATATATTAAATACATTTTAATAGAGCTATTAACGCAAGAAGCACAAGGCTTTTTTCAGTCGGGACCGAAAAAGACAGCGCTAAACGTCATCTGCATTCTTTTGTTGTCATTGATGGGCCATCAGTTCTCCATTCCTGTAGTGCACGGAGCGATAAAGGCCGAAGCCCAGCCCCCAACAAAACATAGGTAGCCTAACCTAAAATGCTATAGATCAACAACAAACAATTGTCAGGCAGACAGCTTCTTAAAATCTTACTAGTACACTTTAAGCAGTTTGAAATAGACTTTCCACACGCTATCTATTTTCAGAAAAAAATGTTTCCGCGTTGCCACCCACTGCAGCTTTATAACCACAAGCAGGAACAAAACCGAGATGAGTGGCTCTTTTGGAGATGAGTGGCTATTTTTTCTCCTGTTAAAATTCAGCACACTAAGAACACTAAATACACCTCCGTGCACAAGATTATGTCCGTTTCCGACAGCAGACACACTTCTGCAAATGTTTTCGGATTTGTGCACTGTAGGGTCCGCCCCGTAAATTGAGCTTTCCATGCAGTGTCATTATAATCAATTCAGATTCATTTTTATTTGGGTAAAATAAAATAATAATAATAATAATAAAATAATTACAAATAAAAGATAGACAAGCAAAGGAATAACTGTGCTTTACAGACATAATAATAGACCACTTCTTTAGGCAACAGGTGTGTGGAGCCGGGGGGAAAAAAACATAAACATAATATTTAATAAGAAATCTATGTTGTGGATTTATAAAATGAAAAACTTTACCCATTAGCGTTTTAAAAAAATGGCTAGACTTACCTATGGTGAGTGTAGCTAATTTGCATACATGTGCTCGCATCAATTAAGAAACGAGTACTCGAGTACTAGTTTCTAATTCAGTGCGAGTACTCGAACAGGGACATGGGTGAAATGCACTAGAATAAACTGAGGGAAACTGTCCATATGCCACGGCCAGCCCAGTCTTCAGGCTGCTGAATTTGCTGATTTTCTCTCTTGTATGTTGCAGGTGTTCATTTTCTCACAAACTAACACAAATGCGATCCTGCCCATGTTTTATTGCACTTCAGAAAGGGCTTTCTTCCACTCTGCAATAAGAAAATACCAAAAGAACACACAAGGTGACATTTTAAGTTAAACAAGTATTTGACAAAATTGACCTGAGACTTGGTATCAACCAGGGGGAGAGGGAGGTTTCCCCCACCTCATAATGCAAGATCGCCCCCTGTGGTCAGTCAGGCATCTGCAGGACTGCAGAGTGTAAAGAATGTGTCTGCTGCTACAGTAGGACCTGTTTGATTTAGGCTAAATCCCTTCCCCCTGTTTCCCTCCAGGAGCTGCACTTCTGCACACCTTTGAGCAGCAGTATGATGCAGGTAAGTGTCTGTCTGAGACAGGACATTGAGACAACACTACCAGAGCTCACTGAGCAGCACAGGATCAGATGGAAAGAAGAGGAACTCAGTGGACTGGAGTCTGTCCACATGGCACAGTCAGAGACTGAGTGTGCTGCACCAGGACTCAACACACTGGAGCCAGAGTGTGTTACAGCACATAGCGCGGTCAGTGATGTACACCACACACACGCATCATTGATTAAAGCAGAAACTGATCGGGGCTCCACCCACACAGAGGATTTTATTAAGACAGAGAGTCTGGACAATGCAGAGTTGGGAGATGTAACCCATTTGCTTCCTGACCAAATCAAAACAAAGGCTGGATACCTTAAACCAGAACAGTTCAGTGACTTGCAGGATATTAAATGTGTTAATATTAAATCTGATCAAATGAAGTGTGAATCCAGTGAAAGTTTAGTGAGTGATCTGCTGAAAACACTGATGAGTGGAGCTCATGTTGATCACAAAGACCAGACTGAACTACAACAATATACAGGAGAGCCAAATCCCAACTGTAAAAATGAAAAAAGTAATTATCTGCCGATTCAATGTGGGTGCGTAACTCAACACTGTGAGTTTAACAATGAAGATAATCATACCAGAATTGTGCAGAAAAATACACTCAGTGAAAACAAACATATAAATTGTCTGAGAACGAATGTGATAGTTGAACCAATGGCAATTAATTCAAGAAAAACCCCAAGCCTTTTGGATTTCTTCCAAAAGACAATTCATAGAAATGAAGTTGAAATTCATATAGGTGAAAAGTGTACACAGTGTGAGAAGTGTTTTAATACAAGATCTTCTTTAAATGCACACCTGAGAATTCATACAGTTAAAAAGCTGTACAAGTGTACAGTGTGAGAAGTGTTTTTCCAAAATATCCCGTTTAAATTGGCACCTGAGAATTCATTCAGGTGAAAAGCCGTACAAGTGTTCACAGTGTGAGAAGTGTTTTGCTTCAAAATCTAATTTAAATTCACACCTGAGAATGCATACAGGTGAAAAGCCCTACACATGTTTTCATTGTGGGAAATGCTTTGCCCACATATGTCATTTAAATTGCCACCTGAGAATTCATATGGGTGAAAAGCCGTTCAAGTGTACACGGTGTGAGAAGTGTTTTAATACAAAATCTGAATTAAATATTCACCTGAGAATTCATACAGGTGAGAAGCCGTACAAGTGTACACAGTGTGAGAAGTGTTTTAGTCAAAGATCTTCTTTAAATACACACCTGAGAATTCATAAAGGTGAAAAGCTGTATAAGTGTTCACAGTGCGAGAAGTGTTTTAATACAAGATCTTCTTTAAAAACACACCTGAGAATTCATACAGGTGAAAAGCCTTACAAGTGTACAGAGTGTGAGAAGTGTTTTAATACAAAATCTGATTTAAATGTTCACCTGAGAATTCATACAGGTGAGAAGCCGTACAAGTGTACACAGTGTGAGAAGTGTTTTAATCAACGATCTTATTTAAATACACACCTGAGAATTCATAAAGGTGAAAAGCTGTACAAGTGCACACAGTGTGAGAAATGTTTTAATGCGAGATTTTCTTTTAATAGACACCTGAGGATTCATACAGGTGAAAAGCTGTACAAGTGTACACAGTGTGAGAAGTGTGTTACTACAAGATCTTCTTTAAATCGACACCTGAGGATTCATACAGGTGAAAAGCCGTACAAGTGTACACAGTGTGAGAAGTGTTTTAATACAAAATCTTCTTTAAATACACACCTGAGAATTCATAAAGGTGAAAGGCTGTACAAGTGCACACAGTGTGAGAAGTGTTTTAATGTGAGATCTTCTCTAAATAGACACCTGAGGATTCATACAGGTGAAAAGCTGTACAAGTGTACACAGTGTGAGAAGTGTGTTAATACAAGATCTTTAAATAGACACCTGAGGATTCATACAGGCGAAAAACTGTACAAGTGCACACAGTGTGAGAAGTGTTTTAATGTGAGATCTTCTTTAAATAGACACCTGAGGATTCATACAGGTGAAAAGCTGTCCAAATGTACAGTGAGAGAAGTGATTTAATACAAGATCTTCTTTAGAAACACACCAGAGAATTCATACAGGTGAAAAGCTGTTCAAGTGTACACTGTGAGAAGTGTGTTAGTACAATATCTTCTTTAAATAGACACCTGGGGATTTTCCCCTAAATGTAGGGGATTTTAACAATTCATGGGGGAATGTTTAAAGAAAAAATGTATGGGAGTCAATGATAGATGGGGGATTTTAAAAGGAGGTATGAGGGGAAATTGTGAGAAAATTGTGTGGGAATCAATTGAAGATGGGGGATTTTTGGAATTTTTTGGGGGGGGAAATTAATTCAGGCATCTGGCAACACTGCCCTTTGCAAGAAAGTTTTGTGTAACGAATGTTACGAGTCATTAAAAGCATCAACTCAATGTTAACCGCATCTTTTATTGTGAAAGAAGAGGCACATTGACTGTCTGGCTGATGGACTGCTGTTTCAGCCAATTGTGGCGTGAAAAGGACGAAGAAGTAGGAAGTGGAGACAAACATGGCAGTGAGTGTTGTGAAAGATGAGCCTACTGTCTGCAGCAGAAGCGCTCCTCAGCTAAGAGCTAGTCAATAGGAGATATCCAAACATAATCCTTAATTGGGCATTATTAGGGATAGAGGAAGTCGCTGTGAGAAAGGTTTAAGTTATAGCGGTCGTCATTACCGAAGAGAAATAAAGTTTAAGTTTTCAATAAAAACGTGGCTGCCGTTCGCCTGTTAGCCACGTACAATTCAGCTGCTACACAGGAATTAGTATAGCTAAGTCTGTTAGATAACCTACTGTCAGGCGGGTTGATGAGAAAAGGACTGTCTAGTCGAGAGAGTTTGGAATGTTTTCCCTCCGGTAAAGTGTGAGTTCCAGTCTGCGGTTTCACAGCTGTGGAGGAGGAGCAGTGGTATGTTCAGCTAAACGCTTGGCAGGATAACTTCAGACAAGTAAGCTAACATCTAGGTTGGTAATCTCCAATGTTAGAAAATAAAACTGTACAGTTAACGTGAGCGTAGTCACTCAGCCCGTGAAATGATATCAATGTAATGTTAACTGTCTTTAGAGAAAATGATCTAGCTAGCTAACGTTAGTCAACATCATCAGCTGCGTTTGCTAGCTAGGTACTTTGCATAGTTTTGGCTCGACAGATGTGTAGACTATAGCTTATATTTGGGTGCTTTCGATTCAATTCCTAATTACAAACAGCGATTTATATGTATCATCATCAGCAAGTTGTAAAGACTTGGCTCCGAGCACGGAGAACACACAAAAGCGCTCCCTCACTTCTAAAAATTGCACTACAACACCGAGACATTTTTTAAAATTATGTTTTACTCGCTGCTAAGGGGTGGCACTTTATTTTGAGGTCAATTGAGAATCTGTGTGTTTTTCTGCTGAAGAAATGGGCTTTGCCCTACTTCTCATTTGTTGACTGAACTAAGGGAAGAAAAAATATTTCTTGAGAAAATCGTAATAACTATTTTTTTGTATACTCTGTGCCTGCTATGTGCTAAAAGTGCTTTGTCACTGAAGTGGGTTATTTCTCTCATACAACTGGCATATAAATTAAACAAATTCCCTATTTGCTGGGGAGATTTTCCTTATCAGTTTAGATACTTGAGCGCTCAAGAATTATTTCCTTTAAGAGGAACCAGTTCCATTAGCCTAGATGATGTGTCAGCAAGGTAACCTAGGTGGGTTATGTTAGCACCCCTCTGCCTGCTATAGCTAATGTGATTTTCAATGTTATATTGGTTATCAGAATACCACTTTTCCTTTCTGTCACAACAGTAAAAAAAGAAAAGATTATTTTGTTAATAAATCCAATTGAAGTTTTTTTTATTTTTGCTCCAAAAACTTATTCGTGTATGAGTATTTGTCAGAGCCATACAGTTGTTCTTCTGGACGTGATGACTTACCTTGGTTTTTACTGATATATAATACTTGCCTTAAATCTGCTAACCACCCTTTAAGATGGAGTAGGGGCACCTCTCTTGCTGCTGCAGGGTGTTATGGTGAGGGGTATACAAAGTTGGTCATTCCACACACTGCCCACGCCTGCGTACCACACCCTTCAGGTTAGCAAGACGTTCTAGGCTGAGCGGTACCGGAGCGAACTGGAGCTTGCAGGGTGGTAACGTTCTAATAGTGCTCATCACTCTAATTAAATGATGTCCGCTTCCCCTCCTTGCTTGCTCCCGCTCACATACTATGCCACACACACCTTTGAGAATCGGAGGCACTCCAGTATGCAGGCCAACTTGCATGGCATGTTCCAGAACAATATTTGCCGTTCCTTGTCACATATTCCTCACTGGCTGCATACAGGAATTTAAATACCCACCAGCCTGTTAATTTGGATGAAACTCCCTACATTTTATTCATTGTGGGAAGTTTTTTAACGCAGTATATTTCTTAGATATACACATGTGAATTCAAACATGCAAAACCCTCTATAAGTATACACAGTGTGAGAGGGGCTTGTGATGAAATCTGCTTTAAATAACCACCGCGCTGGCGGTTATTTAAAGCAGATTTCATCAAAAGCCCCTCTCACACTGTGTATACATGTGAAAAACGCTACAAATGTCATCAGTGTTGGAACCGTTTCATTATGATTATGATTTGAATAGCCACACGATTATTCATACAGGTGAAAAGCCGTACAAGTGTACCAATGTATGTGAAGTGTTTTAGTACAAAATCTCCTTTACACCTGAGAATTTGCAGATGAAAATCTCATTTAAGTAGCCACCTGAGAATTATAGGTGTACACACTATGAGAAGTGTTTTAGTACAATACCCTACACAAGTACAGTGTGGGATTTGTTTTTTATAGAAAAGATGATTTAACAAGATTGTAAGATATATTACAAACAATCCAAGTAATATAAGTACTCACTGGGAAGTGGCTATTTTACATGATTCCCACCTGAGTATTTGAATAGACTTTCAATTGTTCTACTAAGACAAACCACCCTGTTGTGGTTTGCAAATGTCTGTTTTGAGGTTTTGATGGGTGTGTAGTTTGAGTTCAAGGAGTGAGTAAAAGGTGGTAAGCCAAATATTTTGCAGTGTTTGTAGAAGCACAGTTTAAACTTCTCCTGATATTCCTGTCTATATTTTGTACAGACATCTGAAATAAAACAGCAAAATGGCTGGGACAAACTGTGATGCCATTTTCCTTTCATTACAAATGTTTGTGACTGTTTTATTTTTTTTAAATGTCATTTTAATTCTGTGTAAAGGTAAAATGTAAATAGATTGACAGGTGATATTTTGTGATGATGAAATTGACACCAGTGTAATTTGTTCAATATAAATTACGGGTTTGGGTATACTGTAGAAAGAAACCAGGTAATGTGTATTGCAAAGTTCTCATCTGAAAATTAACTTGATAGTTCTGGCCTTTTCAGTTCTTTGTAATAGGCCAGTAATGTGTATGTCAGCTAAAGCTGATAATTATACTTCAGACAGTATGTTTTTATCTGAGGTATCGGTTGAGGCTCTTTGTTTCGCTCTTTATTGTTCAACATTGTATAGGAATTGCACTTTGTGTGGATCTGGCTGCTCAGACCGACTGTACATTCCCATGTCAAGATACAGTGAACTGCAAAAATATTGGGACAGTGCCACAATTTTGTTTTCGCTCTGTACACTGGCATATTGCATTTGAAATAAAATAATGTATATAGTGGTGACTCAGCTTTTATTTGAGGATATTTGGATCCAGATCAAGTGATCCTTGTAGGAATTAAACCTTTTCATCCGTACATTTTAGGAGAGCAAAAGTAATTGGAGAATTTGCTCCTCAGCTGTTTCTTAGCCAGCTGTGTGTCTTTGCATCATTGATTCATGCACAAGAAAGTTATTAAAAAGGTCTAGAGTTGATTTTAAGTGTGGAATTTGCGTTTTTTGAGTCGGCCACTGTCTCTGAACATGAGGGACAAATTGTGTCAATGCCAGTAAAGCAGGCCATAAATCATTCAGAGACATTGGGTGTGTCAGAATCAACGGTTACATTGGTATGAAGCAGGAATGCAGTGATGAGCAAATCAATGTGGTAGACAATGGAAGACCACTGTAGTGGATGACTTGAAGAATACTTTCAATTGTGAAGAAAACACTTTTCAACTGTTGAGCAGATCAAGACAACTCTCCAGGATGTGATGTGTGAAAGACTACCATAAAGACAATACACCAGTGTAACATCGGAGGGTTTATGTCAAGATGCAAACCATTGGTAATCCTCAAAAAAAGAATGGCAAGGTTACAGTTTGCTAAAAAGTACATTTAAAAAAGTGTACAGTTCTGGTATTTGCCAAAGTGATATAAATTGGAAGAAAGGAACTGCTCATGATTCAAAGCACCCCCCTGGAGGTAGTATTATGGCTTCATAGACGGCCTTTGCCGTCAACACCATTTGGGGCGTGCAACTGAAATTGGCTTACTCGCTTTAATATCAGTTTCTCAATTGGATTTACAACCTTTAGCTTTCAAAAATAATCATCATTGGGCTATAACTACAACAAATGCTGCATCAAGTGCAATGAACTCTTTCGGCACAAACATAGCCTCCCTCCCAGTGAATATTTTTCCGTTGAAAAGTCGGTGGAAGGCCATCTCGTGTTCAGGTGAAAAACTACATATACATTTTTTTTAAATGAAAGTTTTTTAACTGGCTAAGATGTAGTCGGGCTATATACGGGTAAAACCTGAGCTAAATCGACAGATTGGGTAAACCGGGTAAAACCAACCTCCCCCCCCCCCATTATTAGATGCTGCCAATTTTTATTTAAGCTAATTTCTTGGATGGTAGTGGACTTCATAATTTTTGAATAGCATCCAACTCATTTTTGTGGTGGGAAGAAATCAAAATAAGTGGTTTTGGGGCAAATTGATGTAATATTTTGACAGTACAAAATAAGACTGTTTTTTTTTAATATGGATGTACATATACAAAAATGTCTTGCTGTTAATACGATAACAAATGGATGGTGATCCGTTCATTTGAACAAAAAAATTATATATGTATATGTGTAAGAGTAGGACTTTTGAGGGAAGACGCCAATGCGAATCAATGATTTTGAATGGTCTAGCATCGCTAATGTAGTTTCTCATGTAAAATGTAACGCTAATTTAGGTACAAAAAGATAACATAATAGCTAACCCATGGCAAGAAATTCAGTTTAAAAAAGCTAAATAGCTAACTTAATGTTATGAGAATTAGTTAAGTTAATCTTATGTGTAATTGCCAAGTTTGTACAGTTCAAAATGACATATGTGGCAAAATGCCCCCCGGGGGCGGCTTCCTCAGGTAGGGGGGCAAAAAAACAGTTGAAATGTATACACAGATACATGTCTAGGTCCAAAATACATTTAAGAAATGTATTCTCTCCTTGATTAAATGCATTTTAACCTCTGAAATGCATTTCAGGAATACATTTCAACACCCAGAAAAGGATTTGGACTGTTAAAATACATTTCAACCAAGACAGGAAATAAACTTTTTGAATTTGGGCTTTTTATCTATGTTATGGTGTTTTACCATTACTATAGAAATACGATAGTATGTTTGTATAGTTATATTATCCATATAGTAGGCTCTGTAGTACGTCTATAGTGCCATGCACACAAACTCCCACATAATTATCTTTGTTTCATTCACATTTCTGACAGCCTGAAAATACATTTAATATATGTCGAATACATTTCAGAAATACATTTGTATATTTTCACAATGCATTTTAAATACGAGTCATGGTATCTTTATAATTACTATAAAAATACTATATTTTGTGTAGTTATTATTCATTGTTTACTTATAATAATCCTATAGTAGGGTATTTTAGGTTCAATAGGCAATATCAGTATATAGTGTTACTATACTTTAGTATGTTTGCATAATTATATTGTTTACTATATAATACTATTTTAATACAATTGACTATATCTATATTACTTCCAATAAGTGTTAGTACAGCAGTTAAAATCTATTAATATTGATAAATGTCATGGTATAATTGTGCATTCAAATGCAGATACACTATATTTCAATTTCTCATTGTCTGTTATAACCCTCTACCCTGTGCTTTTGAGGGTTTAATATTTAACAAACACTGCAGTGAAATTTGTGATTTTGTAGTTTGAATCTAAATGGACTCTTACCATTAATACAAATGCACAGTAGAGGGTCATCACTGACAATGGGAAATTGAAATGTGGTGTATCTGCATTTGAATACAATTGTACTGAAATACTATTGCTGTACCAAAAAAATAAAATTAAACTAATAATAAAATAAATAAATTATTTTACTTGGTAAAATAAAAAAATGATGCAGCGTAACTACATAAAAGCTACCTTGCCACAGCGTAAGGAAGATCAGCTTTTTAAAATGAATATAAATTGCACAAAAAATAAATATAGATATTAAAAAAGGCAAGTCTGCGCATCTGTCTTGAATGTGGAACAATGTCTGCACTCTCTGGACATGTGGGAGTTTGTGTGTATATATAGCCTATAATTATATATACAGCCTAATTTTATAGAAATATAATGCAAAGGAATTTCTCACCAATTATCAGTAGGCTATACACAGCAATTTTAAGTGCAAAGATTGGTGAAATTGGCAGAGAATGGAACATCAAAGGATTGTTGGAGATAATGGATAAACAATGGGATTTATACAGGGCATTCTTTAAATTGGGATGGCAGGTATGCCATCCGCCAAATTACGGCTTGGCGGGGCATGCCCCATACCTATACAGCACCGAGGGTGCGTCCCAATAGTCGAAAAATGCACCGTCCCTTCCTCCACTACTACCACCTCCTCTACTCCGTGCCCTGGAAACGGATCTTTGTGTTTTAATCTAATGTTGCTGATTACATCTTAATTACCTACAAATGGTTACATATTAATTGGGATGGCAGGTAGGCCTATGCCATCCGTCAAGTTACGGCTTGGCGGGGCATGCACCATACCTATAAAGCACAGAGAGTTTGGCACTTTTCAGGGTTTCCTACAGAAGTAACCACAATGACCACAGACTCTCAGCCCTTAAAAACATAAACTTCTGTATGTTCTGACCTCATGTAACCACACAGCATTCAGATAGAACTTTTCACATCCCCACAATAAAGCCCCAAACTTGGGTTATTTTGCGGTTTTTCTCCTTCTGCTGCTGCTTCTTCCCATTTTTCCTGCCTACCCAGAGACCCTCACTACCTGCCTGCCTCCGTACCCTCAAATAATAATTCTCCCCATTGGATAACAACATCGCATACGCTTCAAACCAATATGCACACATCACAGACAAAACCACTATATGGCTTTGTGTAATATATGAAGCTCTGTCTGCCCAACAGAACACAAATTTATTTTCGACAAAAACAATGTGCAACTGCTAAATACTTTTCATTTATTACACTGTTATTATTTTCACATTAACAAACGTATTCTTATTGCAAAGGCAAAAGACGTTTCCAATATTAACTGTTCAACGTTTCACTTGTAGCCTATTTCACTTGTACTACAGCGAAATGGTGAAAGTCAAACCGACACTGACAAATGGCCTACTATATCGCGTGACTGTACCCCTTTGGTCTTCTGGTTAGTGTCAAGCCTTAGTATTGCGAGAGACGTGGGTTCGTACCTCGCCTGGTTGATATTAAAGTGTAATTTCATTTTGGACTCAAACAGTGTGCACATGTTCTGGTTTTCTCATGCAAGACACGTTTACAATATTAACTGTTCACTTGTAGCCGGTTAAACAATTCACTGGACACCACGACAGTAATGCAATAGGCTAGCTAACGTTATGGGAACAGGCATCCCATGGCCATTTGTCAAGCAAAGAAAAAAGTTTCAATGCAGAATATCATCTGGGTAACATCGTGTCCTTGCATTAATGTAGAAAATAAATTCTATAAATAACTGTGCCATTGGCTACATGTAGCCTATTAATCTCACACAAATGCTGACAAAAATATTTGTTTGTGTGGAGCCTCCTCTTGCGCTGCGGTCATGTCTGACTGTGGAAACCGGACCTTCAACGCTCGCCTTGGCCAACATTTCTTTATTATGTCTTCATTCATTTCTTCACTTCAGCTCTGTTCAGTTTATCCTTTTCACACATAACACAATGTCACCATAAAATGAACTACTAGGAAAATTAAGAATTTACGATAACATATTAAGAATTGACGATAGCCTACTATAAGCTGCAATCCCTTAAGAAATAGGATTTATAAACCTCCAATTCCCTAAACATATCTGATTCACGGTTAGTCACTTTAAAAAAATACTATAGCCTCCAAACATTGCTCTAGTCTACGCTACTCTGCAGACTAGAGAACATTGCTATACAGCGCCCCTGCATGATAGACGGTCCCGTATACTAGCGCATGCGCATTACCGGAACAGGAAGCATATGGGCCATTGTAAACACACCCGCAGTTCGGTTTGGCAAAGACTTGTTTGATTATTGTTATCATCCTGTTCCTTCAATAAAGTGGATGAACAAATGGAATCTTGTTCTTATTTATAATCAAACAACTTGATGCAGTCAAGCGGAGATTGGACTAACTTGCTTTTATGGAATAATTTCCTACGGAATAACTGTCCTAATGGCGCTTGTGAATGCGGAGTGCCCGATCGAGGGTTGTGACTATATAGCTAGGCATGCAGCGGCGGCAGTGGTGGCGGCCATGCTGAGTATACACGCCACTGTACATGTCGCAGCCCCCAGGGCGCCAGGCGCGAATGCCAAAATGGAGAAACTCAAGCGTCCCTCCATAGCACTGGCCGGAACGGGCGAGGCCTGGTCATACTTCATAACCCGCTGGGGTGAGTACAAGACGGGCACCAAACTTGTCGGACCTGACATAGTCGCACAGCTACTGGAGTGCTGCGAGGAGGATCTGAGGAAAGACCTCATTCGCGCGGCGGGCAAGAGCCTAGCGGACAGCGACGAAAAAGACGTCCTCGCCGCCATGAAGGTGCTCGCCGTCCGTGCGGAGAACACCATGGTAGCTCGGGTGGCCCTATCTAACATGCGGCAGGGATATGAGGAGCCCATCCGGTCGTTCCACGCCCGCATCAAGGGGCAGGCGGACACATGCAAGTACGAGATAAAATGCACTAAGACAGGGTGCGATCAGGTCAACGACTTCACAGAAGAGATACTACGCAATGTGATTGCCCGCGGCATCGCGGACTCAGAAATACAGCTCGACCTGCTCGGCGAAAAGAACCAGGACATGCCATTAAAGGACATGATAGAGTATATCGAGGCCAAGGAGTCTGGAAAGCGCTCGGCATCGCGCCTACTCGACCCTCAGAGCACAGACACGATCAGTAGTTCGTATCGGCGGGGGAAACAGCAGGACGCCCGCACCAGGGGAGGAGCCAGGCCGGAGAAATCGACGGCCAAGCCCGAAGGTGTATGCATCTACTGCGGCGAGGTGGGCCACGGCAAGACACCCCAATGGCGCGCCAGACGTGCCGAGTGCCCCGGGTATGGTAAGAAGTGTCGGAAGTGTGGCCGCCAGAATCACCTCGACAAGGCCTGCTTGGGTGGCCGATCGACTAGGCCGCCATCCGAGGAGACCGACGGGACGTGTGACGAGCAGACGGCAGCCTTCGTCGAGCTATGCACGGTCACTGTGGCCAGCGCAGACGGCGAGTTACGCACACTCCCCCTCGCTCACCACCTGTACGATGATATGTGCGACAAGTGGATGAAACGCGCGTCCAGCCCGCAGCCGTACGTCAACCTCACTCTCACCAACGAGCGCGAGGATTACAAAGCACTGGGTTTTGACCTCCTGAAACGCACCCGCGCAGTATCCCTGCCTGCCATGGCCGACACGGGATGCCAGAGCTGCCTGATCGGCATTAAAGTTGCTCAACAAATGGGCCTGAGTACAGAGGACCTCATCCCCGTGTCCATGACGATGAAGGCTGCAAACAACAAGGGAATTCGAATCCTCGGAGCCGCGGTGGTCAGATTCGCCGGCAGCAGTGGCGACGCTCGAAGATTGGAGACGCGTCAAATTGCATATGTGACGGACACTTCAAACCGCATATTCCTCTCCCGCGCAGCCTGCGTGGACCTGGGTATGATCTCGGACAAGTTCCCAACACTCGGGGAGGTGAATCTGGCGACCTCAGAAGTGTGTGACTGCCCGCGGCGTGCAGAGCCGCCGACCAGGCCGACTACACTCCCTATGTTGGCGACCGAGGCTAACAGGGAAGCACTACGGAGACACTTACTCGAAATGTACGCTCAGAGCACATTCAATACGTGCCCCCACTAGCCCCTACCGAGAATGACCGGCCCGCCGCTCCGCCTTATGCTTAACGAGGATGCGACACCGGTTGCCTGTCATACCCCCATCCCCGTGGCCATACACTGGCAAGATGAAGTAAAGGCAGGCCTCGACCAGGACGTTCGCCTCGGCGTGTTGGAGGAAGTACCCATCGGTACACCGGTGACATGGTGTCACCGCATGGTGATCTGCGCGAAAAAGAGCGGCAAGCCGCGACGCACCGTCGACTTTCAGGCCCTGAACAAGCATGCACTCCGCGAGACCCACCACACCCAATCCCCGTTCCACCAGGCGAGACGCGTGCCTAACGGAAAGCGCAAGACTGTGTTCGACGCCTGGAACGGTTACCACAGCGTCCCACTACACGAGGACGATCGCCACAAGACGACCTTCATCACTCCATGGGGGCGCTACCGATACCTGTCGGCCCCCCAGGGGTACATGGCGTCGGGGGACGGTTACTCGCGACGGTACGACGAGGTCGTCGCGGACATTGGTAACAAAACCAAGTGCGTGGACGACACGCTACTATGGTCAGACACGATCGAGGAGAGCTACTTCCAGGCGGTCCAATGGCTGGACATATGCGGCCGGAATGGAATCATCCTCAATCCGGAGAAGTTCGTCTTCAGCGCACCCACGGTGGACTTCGCGGGCTTCACGATCACCATGACTGACGTGCGACCGTGCAGCCGCTACCTGGAGGCGATCCACGACTTCCCACAACCGCGTAACGTCACGGACATCAGATCGTGGTTCGGGCTGGTCAACCAAGTGGCCTACACCTTCAGTATGGCCGAACGAATGCAGCCATTCCGGAAGCTCCTGAAGAGTGGAGAACGCTTCGAGTGGTCCCCGGAGCTGGAGGACATATTCCGCGAGTCGAAGGACGTGATCGTCCAGGAGATCGAGCGCGGTGTCCGCATCTTTGACAAGACCAAGCCAACGTGCATCGCCACGGACTGGTCAAAGGAGGGCATTGGATTCTGGTTGTTTCAGAAGCACTGCCGATGCACGCCAATCAGACCCTTCTGCTGCACCGATGGTTGGAAGATAACCCTGGTCGGCAGCAGATTCACACATGCGGCGGAATCCAGATACGCGCCCATAGAGGGCGAGGCTCTCGCAGTCGCGGACGCCTTGGACAAGGCACGCTACTTCGTGTTGGGCTGCGAGGACTTGATTGTAGCGGTAGACCACAAGCCGCTGCTGAAACTCCTTGCGGACAGGGCGCTCGACGACATACCCAACCCCCGCCTCAGGAACCTCAAGGAGAAGACCCTGCGTTATCGCTTCCGCATCATACATATCCCAGGCATGAGGAACAAGGCGGCGGATGCCATGTCACGTAGGCCGGTCGGCACCACGCGGCCATCACTCATGGACCTTCCGGACGACAATGCCGCCGTAGTGACCCACCTCCCACCCAGCACGCACACCGGCGTCCTATCTCTCCTACGCCAAGCCGGGCCGGAGGATGGCGGCGACGCTGAGGAGGACGACCTGGCATGGTGCGCTGCGGGCCTCGAATCGTTGCGGTCAGTGACATGGGACCGCGTCAGGGAGGCCACCAGCAGTGACGGCGAGATGCGCACGCTGGAGGAAATGGCCGCGGACGGCATCCCCGACTCGAAGTTCGAGATGCCAGAGACGATCCGTGACTTTCACCAGTACCGCGAGAGCATCACATCGACTGACGGGGTGGTCCTGTACAAGGACAGAGTAGTCATACCACCCTCACTCCGCGGCGAAGTGCTGAGCGCCCTACACGCTGCCCACCAGGGCGTATCGATGATGACCGCCCGCGCAGAATCCTCTGTGTTCTGGCCAGGCATGTCGGCCGACATCAGCGCCACTCGGAGGAACTGCGAGCACTGCCACCGGATGGCACCTTCGCAGCCTGGGGCGCCGCCAACCCCGCCTATCCCGGCCGTCTACCCCTTTCAGGCAGTGTGTTCGGACTTCTTCGTGCACAGGGGCGTGCACTACCTCGTGACGGTGGACCGATACTCAAACTGGCCGATCATCTCGAAGTCGACAGGTGGCGCAGCCGGCCTCATAAACCACCTACGTCGCGCCTTCGTGACGTACGGGACGCCGGAAGAGCTCACATCGGACGGGGGACCGGAGTTCACCTCCACCGAGACCAGGTTATTCCTGCACAGATGGGGCGTACACCACCGCCTCTCGTCGGTGGCCTTCCCCCACAGCAACTGCCGCGCGGAGATTGGGGTGAAGACGATGAAACGTCTCATCACCGACAACACCGGCCCGAAGGGAGAACTTGACACCGACGCTGTGCAAAGAGCGATACTGCAATATCGTAACACACCTGACCCTGACACGAAGATATCCCCGGCTATGTGTGTCTTCGGCCGCCCAATACGCGATTTCATCCCGATTGTCCCCGGGAAGTACAGACCACACGAGACCTGGCGTGAGACGCTGACGGCGAGGGAGGAGGCCCTCCGCAAACGCCACATCCGCACAGCTGACACCTGGGCGGAGCACACTAAACGCCTCCCGCCACTCGTGATAGGGGACTTGGTGCGCGTACAGAACCAGACAGGGCCCTACCCCAACAAATGGGATAGGACGGGCAGTGTCGTGGAGGTACGCCAGCATGACCAATACGTGGTCAAGATCGACGGCTCGGGCAGAATCACACTTCGGAACAGGAGGTTCCTGCGCAAGTTCAGCCCTGTTCGCAACGAACTGCCGCCTCCCCGATCAGTCTACGACGACCTGGCGACCCACGTCACCGTACCGGCACTCGTCGTGACACCGCGTCTGCCTGACCTCGTCTGCGACCCTGTGACGCCCGTGGCGCGGACGGGGCCCACACCGCCGCCGGTACTGACGTCGGTGAGCCCACCCCGGCACGGGACGCCGCCCGCTTCGGTCACGCCAGCGGCGCCGGGACTGGACACGCCGCGGCGTGTGATCCTTCGGGCGTCGCCGCCGGCCCCTGTGGACCCGGGGGCCGCTCCCCCGCTGGGGCCCGACATGTCGCCCCCTGCGCCGGAGGCGGGCCTGCGCCGATCTACCAGAGCTTGGCACAGAGACTATTCCGTGGGGTAGTCATACGGTGGGTTGTGTGGACATTTGTTCATTGGTTTCTGGGTGTGGGTTGTACGGACGTTTGTTCACATCCGTTTTTTTTTTTTTCTCAGCCTTTACCCTTTTGCATGTTAAAGACTCGGGGGGAGATAGAGAACATTGCTATACAGCGCCCCTGCATGATAGACGGTCCCGTATACTAGCGCATGCGCATTACCGGAACAGGAAGCATATGGGCCATTGTAAACACACCCGCAGTTCGGTTTGGCAAAGACTTGTTTGATTATTGTTATCATCCTGTTCCTTCAATAAAGTGGATGAACAAATGGAATCTTGTTCTTATTTACAGACAATGTATCTTACTGCAAACACTTAATTATAATAATAATCAGAAGAATAATCTCTGGTAAGCTACTTTCTTAGTAGTAGGATATCTATTGTTTTCTTGCTGGCTAAGATTCCTGGGAAATATGCGTTGTCCAATTAAGCTTTTTAGCCAACGTTAGTTTTGCCATAGAAACGTCAATCAGCTGCTAGTCAGGAAGCAGGTACAAGCTAGGCTACTACGAAGCGAATCAACATGCCTTACATCCATTGCACTACAGAAAACTAAACTAAACCTAGCTACATGGTCCGGTACCAAAAGATTTCCCGCAGACAACGTTAAACTACACTACCGGGAAAAAAAAGGTATTATGTTGTGCTTATGAAGTTCGACAGCTCGTAGCCCAGACATGGAAGCTTGGCTGGAGTTACGCATCCGACAAGCCAGTGTTGAATAGCCTAACGTTATTTCTATAGAATACTAATACGCCAATTTTACAACTGTATTTCCATATTTTAGGCTGTATTTCTTTCAGCTACAATGTGTTTGCGTCTAGCCTATTGTGCATGCATGTCTCCATATCTATACAGTCTATGCTCCATATAGACTTGGTTAATTAATTTACATGCTTCTTCATGATCCATAGTTCAGGTGTTCATTGTATTTCATTAGACATTAAATACAGCTCATCTACAAACTCTTTTAATGTAATTGTGGGCTATCACTAATAGGAGAAATGTTATCATTCTCGTCAGTAGAGGGCGTTATGGTTACGCGAATGTCTGCATGCATTTATTTGGAATGCATGTACTATGCTGTATGCATGTCTCTCTCGATGTCATTATCTTCATGCATTGTTCATCATTAGTTAGCTACCAAAAATAAGTGATATCTGAACAAAAATGTCTCCAACACAAAAAAGCCAAGTTACTCACGCATAGCCTACAGAGCGCTGTCTATAAGTCCTCAATTCCCACTTGCAAAAACTAGGCCTGTCTTTAAAAGTATTTATCAAAATGTGGCCAATGAAACTGTATGTGCCACATCAAACTGCAAAATGAAAATAATTCATAGTGGAAATACTCTGATTCAGATGTGTTGCACTTAGAAATTAAACAGAAAAATTACTACACTATAGGGCAATAATTGTCTGCATCCACTGCTTTGGGTCTATGAAAAGAACAGAATGAATAAAATGTATTATTATTATTATTATTATTACGTATTTATTGATTTATTTATTTGCATTTCTATCAAAACCTGTGTGGTCCTACAGAGCATAGATATCCTTGTGTTCACAAAATTCTGTTCACAATATAACTTATTATGTTAATAAAATTAGTACTATTACTTATTTGCCATCATCTGACCCACAAACATGTCTGGATACGTTTGTAAAAATGCTATATGCACACTATTTTAAAAATATTACTTCTTTTTATCTGCATTTATTTATTCATCCCCCCTTTCTCTATTGTACATGATGTTTCTTGATATAAATATCTGCTTGTGAATTGTAAAGAAATCTGTAGCAGCAGTTAACATTTTAAAACCTGTACATTTTCTAAAGTAAAGTTGCCAACAAAGTATAACCATATCCTTTCTGGAGTGTAATTATTCATCAACTGTTAAAAACATTAATTGAAATCATATGTTGTCAATCATTGAAATGTCTTCATATGCTAAGATGAAAAAACACAGGGCCAATGTTGCATTAAAGGGATAGTTCGGAATTTTGGACATAATGTCTCAATTACGACTTACCCATGATGTAGTTGATTGATGGAAACCATTTTCTGATAATTCCATGCTGTCCCTTCTTTTGGACATACACACATTGCTAATGCTAGCGCAACTCTAAGGTAACTGGTAGCATCCACTACCAAACGCACTTAAACACTCCACAGTGCACCCAAAGCAAATAAAATACGACGACAGTCTATCGGGGTTATTTTCAGTGATTATACCATCATTTTTCAAGTCAAAATATTGTTGAATCCTTTATTTTGTGCTGACATATATTCTCTGTGGAAGTATGGCGGCGGAGCTAGCTGTAGATTAGCCAGGGTATCTGCCTGTAGGCTATCTGCTGTAATCCGTTTTGCTGTAAAGTTACATATTTGGTAGACAACAAGTTAGCTAAACACAAACATGCTACAGAATAACACAGCATATACAAACAAGCACACTGGCTACCAATTTGCAGGAAAAGTTTGACCACTTCCATGACTTCCCAATCGTGGCAACTAGCTAGCTTTTTTTGCATGATTTGAACAACCTTGAAATACACACCGAAATACCATTTTACCTGAACATTAGCTAACAATACTACTAGTCTGATTCTTTCACACGCGCGATGTTGTTGTTGGCCGGCACTAAATACGGTGGCAGAACTATACTTTACGTTGCCTACTAACGTAAAGTATCGCTCCGCCACCGTACTTCCACTGAGAATTTAGGTGAGCACAAAGTAAATATGGGACTTTTATTATTCATGGCAGCATGCATAGCTATGTCCAACATAACATGGCTTAAGAGGGTAAATAATCCCTAAAAACATGAAGTGTGTTATTGAAGGAAAATGTCAGTGAAGCTGTGCCTCATTTATTTTTTTTAAATGAAGCTGTGTTACATTTTTACTGTAACATTAGCTATACCAGTCTGTAATCCTGCAATCGTATCTAGAAAACGTGCACGTTCACAAGGTCTGTGGAAGCAGTGGGGTAGGATTTTAGTTTTGAAACATTTTAGTTGAGAGGTTTTCGCTACCTTGACCTGTTCGTACACATTACCCTAATGCATTCTGTGGTTTTTGAAACCTAGAATGCGCTCCACGCAACATGTTCCCTTGACAGCAGACTTAATGTTTTGTGTTCTTTGGTAACCATATCGACATGGATCATTTTCCGCTTTCGAAATGTCTACGGAGATGCAACACGTCTCCTCCACTGTACAAGTTGAACCATGATCGGTCATAATATAGAGATAAAATATGATAATAAATTAAACAAAAATGTTCAACTGTCAAATTAACTGTGAAGATGCTTGAAATTACCACAGAACTTGCGAGTAGCCTCCAACTAATGGAACTGTACGTCATTTATGATGCAAAATTATTCTACAGGTAGGTTTTGACAACCAATCCTGTACACACTCATGGCTAAAACCAGTTAAAGGTTTTTGAAAAGTTTCCGATCCTAGCTCCGAGTGGTTTTAAATTAAACTAGAGAAGGAGGAGACAAGACGGAGTAAATTCGGACTCTGATTCTGACACAGGAATCAGCACCCTTCCATACTATTAGGTAGGCTTGTTGAGTAGACAGGACGAAAAAGTTAAGTAGGCAAAATTGTCTCTAAATATAGTATACTTTAAACCCCGTATGACGCACGTACTTCCGGGGTTTCGCTTAGTATATTCGGGAGCACCATAGAACTATATATTAATATATAGTTCTATGGGGAGCACACTCAGAAATTTTCTTATAAAGGGGAGGGTCTCTGGCACGCTGTTCAAGAAGTACATGAACATTTTGGTCGCATAAATATGACGAGAAGCTTCGTTTTAAAAAATGAGGCGCAGCTTCGCAGACGTTGGGCGTGTTCGAGTAGACATCGGTGAGCAGTTGAGTTGGCTTGCCTGCCTCAGGCGGAAATGACAAACGCCTGAGCAGATCGAACTGGGACAGTTTCAGACGTTTCTGAAACCGGCAGGGAGAAAAACAATATGGAGGAGTTAGCCGTGTTGTTTGTGGTTGCGGAGGACTTGGAGGAGACAGAGATATCCTTTTTACTTCAAAATCTTGAAGAAATGGAGGAGAACGAATGAAGGTTGTTTTAATACTGACTTAGGCCTACATTATTTAATGACTTGTATTGTTAGGGTAGTCAATATTTATCTTTTGCTACGCGACTTTGGCTAAACACCCCGAATTGTTCCACAGTGAAACTCCAATTAAAGTTCTTAAATACATATGTATAATTGCCATTGGAATGAAAGCGCTGGGTGCCATTACATTATCGAATAACTAAATTATTTAGCTAAGCTGTCATCTGTTATGGTAACATAGGCCTACCTGTAAACACTAGGCTGCTTATGTTCTATTGCTCAAATACAGTTGTTTCTTGTCTGTCAATTTATGAAATGGCTTAAACTACACCCGTCATCTGTGTTTAGACTAGCAAACATGGTAGACATGTCATTTTAGTTAATCTAAACCCAGAAAACATCGTAGCCATACATTGTAATGTGAGAATCTATGTAGCTATGTTAAGTATCATATCTTACATGCATGTTTTCATAGACTTTTGAGTGGTGGTTCTAAAGTATATTTTATTGCAGAATATCTGTACCAATATAAACGAGAAATGTCTCTTTCGTGGGACTTCTTTAGAGTTGTACAGTGAATGCATTGAAGATATTCCTTGTGACATAAAGGAAAAGTGTATTAATCCTAATCATTAATTTTGTTGCTATGAAATAATACTTGGTTGCATATCCTTTGCGTGCAAGGACTGCCTGAAGTCTGCGAGCTGTAGAAATCATCAGATGCTGGGTATCTTCACTGGTGATGCTATGCCAGGCCTGTACTGCAGCCTTCTTCAGTTACAATATGGATGAAATTTCAATTCAATTTAAAATGCCCTCAAATTAAAGCTTACAGTCTGTACTTTAGCCTCAAATTCATTGTATCATTTCACATCCAAAGATCTGGAGTACAGAGCCAAAACACACACAAAGAAATTCACTGTTCACTGTATATCCTTTACTTGACCAGTCTGTTGAGATTTCTTTTCACACTAAAACATTACATAGCAAACATGATTCAGCTACTCATGTCAGTGTTCATGATTTATTCAAATTACATGACAGCAGGTGGTCCCTTTGGACCCTGACAAGGAACTTATTGAATTGAATGCCATCAAATGTCTTTAACAAGATAAATTGAGTTTGTATGAATGAATAACATATAGTACATATAGGGACATTGGGATACTAGGAGTCGTTATGTGTTTTGAGGGAACAATGTCAAGAAAGATGGCATATTCCTTGCCAGTTATGGAAATGTATGGATAAATAGAATTGTATTTGCATAAGATGTATTCCAATATCAACATGTCATCATTTTACCTGTCACCAATCATTGTTCATATATTTCTGATTTTACAATAAACATACAAAATGACAAAGAACCCGTTGTCATTGTGGCTTGAATGGTGGTGGAGGGGAATAGTTCGACAGTTTATTTACCTTTTGTGAATGTCACCATATTGTGTGAAATAAATATTCTGAAAATGTTGTCTTTGCTTAATTGCTGGTATAATGTATCTGTTTTGTTCTGGAGACCAGACCACCCACGTCGAATCAACCCATAGCCATAACAGTGTTAGATCTTTAATCTCAATCATTAATCTTACAACAATTTGAAAGATGGATGTACAGCATTGTAGCCAGGTTTTGTTGCTTAATATCGTTTCATTGTTAATACCCTTCATGTTATTATGGCATTGGGTTGTTTGTATGTGGTCCCCTCTGCTGGCATGTGACATGCAGAGGTCTGGCTATACACTGTCCCATCTGGAGATGAGAAGTGGAGTTTTCCCTAACACAATGGCGGACAGCAGGTCATACCTTCAGATCTTGATAAGGTGTCTTACTGATAACAAGGATGGTGAAGAGAAATATTGATTAGGTAAGTTTTTTCCCATCAAAAGACATCAAAATACTTTGAAATAAATGAATGAGTTATCATTTGGTGGTCCTACCTTAATGTTCTATATGCTCACACCAAATGTTCTGGAGAGGACTTTTTTTTTTGGACAACAGACCAATTAGGATTTTACACTTAAACAAGCTGCTGCAAAAACAAATCACTCCTTATAAAGTTGAATCTTTACTTTTCTATAGAATATGGTATAATTACAAATATATACTGCTCAAAGAAATTAAGGGAACACAAATATCACACCGCGGATCTCGATGAATGAAATATTCAAGTTGAAAATATTGATTACATTGTGTAATTCGTCGAGAACAAAATGACGTAAGAACGATCAATGGAAACCAAAATCATTAACCCATTGAGGGCTGGATTCAAAATCACACCGAAAATCAAAGTGAAAAATTGAGCTCTGGCCACATGAGGCCGGGCATTGTCCTGCACCAGGAGGAACCCAGGGCCCACTGCACCAGCGTAAGGTCTGACAATGGGTCTGAGGATTTCATCCCGGTACCTAACAGCAGTCAGGGTACCGTTGGCTAGCACGTGGAGGTTTGTGCGACCCTCCAAGGATATGCCTCCCCAGACCATGACTGACCCACCACCAAACCGGTCATGCTGGATGATGTTGCAGGCAGCATAACGTTCGCCACGGCGTCTCCAGACTCTTTCATGTCTGTCACATGTGCTCAGTGTGAACCTTCTCTCATCTGTGAAGAGAACGGGGCGCCAATGGCGAACCTGCCAATTCTTGTGTTCTCTGGCATATGCCAATTAAAATATAGCAGTAATAAGAAAAAACAGAATAAATATTCATTGTGAAATTAGAAGAGAAAACAGATAAGGGAAAGAGGAAAATACTGCTATTACATTGTAGGATTTAATAAATAACCTTTATACCTGTGTTTGAACACATTGGGAGGGGTACATTTTTTTTTTTTTTAGCGTAGAATCAATACGCCGAGATATTACAGCTGACTGAAGTAAAGATTAGTCACTTTGCTAATTCATACTAGCACTGTCTGAGCTACGTGCTTCGGGTATTTGGTGTTTAGTTCTGCAACTTCAGGATCATTTGTTTGTGATGGCTCTGCTAGTTCCGCTCGCCATGTGCAATATTGCATACATGCATACTACACCAGGGGTAGGCAACCCTGGTCCTGAAGTGTTGGAGACGGCCCTGGTTTTTGCTCCATCCAAACCTATAGCTACATAACTTGTTTTTTTTCAAAAATTACTTTTTACCAAAGTATGCCAACTATGTGTATTAACCCTATTTTGGAACATACGGCATTTTCGAACGCTGTATTATTTTCTGTGTGAAACAATCACAGCTAGTGTTGATACAGCGCTGTTAGCCTGCTAATTAACGTTAGCTGACACAGCTATGTTGGCCTGCTAATGATGTTATCGAAATGTGGGAACATAACGACGCAACATTGTAAACACTGCCAGTGGTGTATCTCTCCCAAATCCACAAACTATTAATCACTGGGAAGATAACATGAAGATATGGCCAGATATAACATACAAAGATATTTCAACTACTTCGTTCTCTCCCGTGGTGTGGATGGCACTACGATGAGGAACTTAAAAAGCACAGAGGCATCAAACATTCCAAAATCGGGTGAATACCATAGAGTAGGGCTGTGTCCGAATCAGAGCCTTATGCGCCCTGTCTCCTGCGTGCAGTGCACTGTCAGAAGTGCGCTTTTTAATGTGCACCGTTTAGCCGCAACGTGCAGTTAGTGAAAAAATATCCTCAATACTATTTCCAAATGTAAGTATCGTAAGACGGCCCACCATTGAGCAGCCATGTCACGTGTTGTTTTTGTTGTATTTGAAGGAAAACGGGCGTGTTCGGCTAGAGCCGATTTACGTCATATCTGCGTTGGACTGCGTCGGGCTGCATCGGAAACTGTCCGAGATGGCAGAAAAGTCCATGCTGCGTGAACTAAGGCGGAAATGACAACAGGGTGCAGCGACTCTCGGGTGCCTTCAACAACATCGCTGCGCCTTCAAACAAACCAACAACAGCATTGGTTAGAGAGCGAGGAGAGATAGGTGTTTCGTCATGACACATGCGGATCATTTCACAATATCGCCACCTATCTCGGCGTATTGATTCTACTCTTAAAAAAAAAAAATATCTTAATGAAATTTACCCCTCTCTAAGTGTTCAAACACAGGGATAAGGGTTATTTATTAAATCCTACAATGTAAGGAGAATTTTACCTTCCAGACCTGCAACTTTACAATAAAACATGATCAAGCTCATGAAGACTTTGATGATGGGTCATCAGGAAGTCAGGGGGATGGGACTGTCTGACTGTGATTGGTCATCTCTCAGTGAGGCAGGGGGATGGGTCTTACTGATTGGTCATCTCTCTGGGGAAACGGACAGAAAACGTTAGTGTGGATTACGCCAAGTTAAGGCAAAAAACCACCTTCAATAGTTGCTGCAAAACATAGAAGAACTAATTGCAAATCATTTTTGTAAAAACACTGATTTCAAATCTGAAATGACCCATCTGGTGAACAACGGCGAGTTGCCTTAAGTTTGTTTCTTCAAAACATTTCCAATTGAACCAATTTATATTCCACGCTGGAGCCTTTATAGGTTAAAAGAATAGTTATTGACCTAAACTGGGTCCCCAGCAGCCTAAGCATGACTACAAGTAAGCAAAACAAACAGCCGAAGCCGACCTACTGGCGAGAGCCTTGCAAGACACAAAAGAAGCTAACGAGGAGACTCAACGTAAATTGGACAGCGTACTGCAATTCCATTTGAAAACTAACCAGTTGATGAAAGCAATGTCAGCTCTAGTGGACCCCATTGATAAAAAGTTGGAACGTATTACACTTGATTGTCATGAGCAGGGAGTAAAATTGGACACACATGAACGCACAAACATGGAGCTGGACACAAAGCTCCAAAAAGCCCTAGATGAAAACCAATCACATACGAACAATGAGAATTTTTAATCTTCCAGAAGGAATGTAAGGGTGAAGGAGACTTTGAAGATAGAGAGGAGCAAGCCCATTAAAAGCCTTAAATATGAGAGGTATTTCATAATCAATGCAAAATTTTATGGATAGCCAATGGAAAGAAGCTATGATGTGGTGACCACAGGAACAGACTCCAGGAAATCCAAAAATGTCACATCAAATACATTTCTTGACAAAGGTCTCTCCCTCTCCATCTGTCCCTCTCCATTTTAGTGTCAAATTCAATTCATAATTACCGAATCCCCATGCATGATGTCATAGCTCTTCTGCGCTTTCTCCTGGATTTCAAGCAGGGTCTCAGGCTCAGAAAGACGGGGTTCAGACATGGTATCGGACACAGACTCAGGCACAGGTAGATGGAGGTTGGCGGGACTATGGCACTTCCAGACAAAGCCAACACCAACCACCACTACCAACACCAACACTGCCACTGCCACCAATGCTCCTCTAGAGCGATGATGCAGGTCTAAGAGAAAACATGAAGAAAGAGGCACTTATTTGGGGGAAATAAAGCAGAGCAGGTAATGATCAGGGACTCAGGGAGGAAGCCTAAAATAATAATGGTCATGATCATAATAATAATAATAATAGTCATCATCATAGTAATGACAATCATAACAATAGTTCTGTAAATCCTAGAGGGTTCCACTCTGTGTTGATCTGTGAAGCAGCTTGTTGTGCTGGTGTTGTGGTTGTTGCGTTTGTTAGGTAAGAGCAGAAAGTAGGTAAAACTACCAGAGGTGGGATGCATTTTTATATAAATGAACAAATGTGGCCATCTATTCATAACAAGGATAAAGTACGTTTAGGGGATATTTGAAATGTCCATTTCTCTGGACCCATTCTATTTACCAAGGGAATTTGGGCATGTAATTATGACAGCTGCATATAGCCTGCCATCAGCAAACATGAACAGGGCTTGTCAAGCAATCTACCACTGTATTGAGGAGCCGGAAATAACATCCCCTCATGGCCACTTCAGAAATGGATACAGAGCAATACTAAAAACAACTGGGTCAGACCAAGTTATTTCAATGAGGATTTGCTGATTTTGCATGGTTAGGTCTCAAATTGTTCTCATATTATTTTCACACAATCCTTGTCCATCCAAATGAATAAAGCTGAACTTTGGTCATGATATTCTGCATAGTTGTAGAGATAGAGGGGTCCAAATAGGCCAAAAAATGGCCTTCATCATGGGGGTTGAAACCCTTTATGTGAGTGTATTTCAGGCAATAATGGAAATTAAAATCAAATTTCACAGAACTAAAAGAACACATTTATCAAAATATTAATGCTGCCATCTATACAGGGCATCTAAAAGCGTTGTGACATGTAGCTAATGTGTACAGAAAGCCATCATCCTTATGAAATTCCTTCATAGTGAAAACAACATTCAATGTGGAAGAATGACTAACAATTAGAATAGTGACTAAAACAGTGACCTCTAGTGACCAATGGCAATATTTAATTAAATAATAGTGTGATGTACTACTACACATATTGGACATTAGGTTGCAACGACCTTGAAAATAGCCTTCGCTTGACCTGGCTTTGACTTTGTCGACCTTGTCAGCTTCAGAGGAAGCTTATACCAACTTCCTCATGTTCAATTTTCAAAAGGTTGGTCTCAGCCTTCTGGTGATGTTAGCCTCCTCATTGTGGCTTGAAAATCAGATCTGCTATAGGTTGTTGAGGGTCCCATATATATCTTTAATTAACCCTGAAGGAATTTCATAAGGGTAATGCCACATTCTACACATTAAATGTATTCAGACATCTGTAAAATGTGAAAGTTATAGGCTGAACAAATATGCCCATGTGATTTTCTAACATTGAAGAAAAGCCACAAAACATTTGTATAATGGTTTCTATACATGCTTTTCTTAAATTTTTGCTATCCATATGTTCTTAGTGGTTACTTTAGTAATCATTCAAAAAATCTGATTGATATCTCTATTATTTAAGTAATAAAAATAGTAAATGCTATCTGAAAATGTTATATTAATAAAATATGGTCATTCTGGACCTTAATTGAGCCTTTATATTTCATAAACTATTAAGAATTCATGGCTCAAACATAATTTTCTTTCATATGGGTGGTTGAAGAATGTGTACACCAAAAACAGACTGGTTCTGAACAATAGGCCTGCCACCCTCATTGAAACTGCGTGGTTTGACTCAACTGTACATCTGACCATTTTGCTGTGCAACTGCTACCAACATATAAGCAAGTTGAAGCAGGAGAAATTAATGAGGTTTTTGCATGTATGACTGGGGGTGTTCATCCAGGATCATTCACTTAGGCCGCATTTACACTGCAGGTCTTGATGCCCAGTTCCGATTTTTAGCCTATATCCGATTTTTTTGACCGCCTGTTTACATCTACTTTTGAAAGTGACCCATATCCGATACCTGTGTTTACACTTGAAACAACCCGCATGCGTACAAGAGGGTTTGGTTACCGAAACGAAAAAACGAAAGTAAACAACCAGCCGGCACTTTCTCGCAATGGACGCAAACGAGACCGAAATAATAATTCAAGCAATTGCTTTCCGAAGCATCTTTATTTATTCATTTATTATTTTTATTTTTTTTGCGCCGACTCTTCGCCCCAAAGGCTTAAAAGACAGGTAACCTCGGCAGGTGTCCACTGGCCTGAGCCTTCGTCCTCCATTTCACTTGCGCCGTTTTTTTTCTAGCGGAGAGTAGTTGTGCACGTGAAAGTAACGTTATACGTCATTAAAATGCAAAAAAGTACAAGATCGTCCCATTTTCAATGACGTGCGAATCACAATGACAGGGAATATCCGATCTGTCCGTTTAGATGGCAGTCGCATTGGCAGATATCCGATTAATATCAGATTTATTTCCACATATGATTGAGGCCTGAAACGGATCTGAGAATATCCGATTCCATGTGCTTTTTTCCTGTTTACACGTTCATAATACATATCCGATCTGTGCCACATGTGAGCAAAAAATCGGAATTGGGTCACTTTTACCAGGTAGTGTAAAGGCAGCCTTAGAGTCTGTAACAGCAGTGACCTCCTATATCAGGGGTTGGCCACAATTTGAATAACATTTCATTTCACTATTACAAAATCCCTTCTGGGGTTATTTCGAATAAGGTGGCGAGCGCCTTATTTTTTTGGTGCCATTTTGCTTCTGAAGTGGCTGTAGAATTCTAAGTCCCGCAGGACGTGCAGCACATGTAGGCTAACGTTTTCAGGACACCTAAATAGACGAAAGTATCGATACATACCGATCGATTAACACCTAAAACATTTCACAGTGAGTTTTTCTTGTAACAAAATGTGTATTAACGACTTCAGTGTGGTTGGATGTTTTATAATGACCCCATTGATTTCGGTACAGCGTTAAGTAGTATAGGCACAAATGCTCGTAAACAGGTGCCCCCCCGGTTGAAATCGTCGCGCTTAAGTGCCCTCTTGAGTGGCGAAAACGAGATTATGTGCCCTATTGGCTGCCCTTCACATAGGAAAACATAGCAAGAAAATACAATAACATGTCTTAATGAGTGCTCTATTAGTGGATAAAATGTGCTGCAGTGCCCTATTGGTGCCCTTCCAATTGTCTAAATTTGACAATCCTTATGGATGCCCCTTCCAAAGGTAAACAGTGCCGTGATAAAGTTCCCTCTATGCTGCCACTACATAACAGTGTCCCAAAGGATGCCCTTTCTGGATTGCCTACATAATGTTAAACAAGGACGAAGACTATTTCAGCACACATAACGCATCATAGCGATGCTTTTTGGGCGCTGATGGGGCCCCATGTCGTGCAGTACGTGCCCTTTTTTTCTTTTCGCCCCTGCCGTTCAAACAGCCTGAGTCCGCCACTGGCCCAGCCTACATATGTAGGCTATGCGTTTTATCTGGGATTAGATTAACCCGAATAGATAGTCAATAATAACCTCTGTGCATTCTTCGTTTTAATAAAAAATAAAAAACGAATTATGATTGTGCCTTAGACCTAGACTAGGCTACTTGCTCTTTATCTCCGTAAGGACCAAATAGCCACATGTAGCCTAGCCTATAAGGTTATAGGCGATTGTTTTTCAAATATTAACAGATGTGGGCTAAATAGAACCTAGGCATATAACGTTATGATAGCATGCGTTGTTTAATTTAATTTGTGTGTGGTTTATTTTATTGAACTCCGTAGCTAGCCTATTTTGGTTCATTATTTTTTAAAAGTGTATATAATAAAGGGGGGAGCTCAATAAAATAAACAAATGTGCTCGTTCTGAGTGAAACTGATTTGTTAAACATCATTTTAAGAGCTAAATCTAATTCCAAGTGATGCACGCTGAAACGCGTGGCTAGAGTTTGCTCCCTTGTGGCAGCATAAGGGCAATTCCATGTAGGCCACGGTCAACGCTCATCATGAAAAGTTTCATATTTTTACACTTTTATATGCTAGAAATGGTTAGATGTGTCTACATTTTCACACAAAAAAGGTAGGCAACCCCCCCCCCCCCCCCCCAATAGCCTACTAAATCAGAGGTAAAGGCCCGCCTTAAAATATTTAGCCTACATTTAAATAAATCTTAAAACACTAAAATTGACTTGGGCTTTACAAGCCTTTCCCTCCACTTCCATGTGCTAAACATAATGCAGAAACAAAGTAATTGTAATTACGTGAAAGCAAATATAGTCTACGTTCGTGATTTCTATATTTAGAATTTTGGAGCAACAGATGACAGATTTATAGGGAAAGCCAATGTTACGTCCGTTACGTTTTGGCAACAACGTTTCTGCATCGTGCACAGTTCACACGAGACTGTCCAAAGTTATTGTGCAATGTTAACTTCAATTGAGTTTTTATGCAATAACTCACTGGAAACATTTTTTTTTTTTATCGTTATGGATGTGGCCGTCACGGACGTTGCATAAGTGTATGCCATCAATTTATCAGTAGACTATCAACCACTGAACTATAGAATTCAGTTCAGTGCCATCAACTATGTGAAAGCAGTGTTTCTGCTAGACATTTATTTTGCAGCCGCTGCCAGGCTCCGTGGAGGGAATTAGGCATAGCCTAAGCTACTATTCTAGTCTACTGTATGTTGCTGTTATGCGCCTGTTTTAAATACACGTGTCCTTAGCGTTGTTTATTTATTAATAACAGTTTATTCTCAACTAGCATTGTGATCCAATTCGAAAATGTAGGTTCCCCTCATCTTATTCCTCTTTTAGTGCATTGGCGGCTGCTGAACTGACATGTGACAGGGCGGAAAAATTCCCTTTAAACTGATTATTGGTCAGGACCTGTTTTCAGTCATTCTCTTTGATTCACAATAGGCTACAGCCATTCATTCACAAAATATCAGTTCATTGTATCGATATTAGCCTATTTTAAATTGTGGATAGAGCTTACGTTTTTAAGCCCCGCCTATTTTCAGCTCGCCAACCGACTAATTAGGCTACGAATTAAGGATAGAATTAACACATTTGTTGGTTGAACAAATGTTACAAGACGCACAGTTCCAGAGTCCCGCACAGCGCACACAATTTTCTCACCGGGTCTCAAGCTGCGCTAGTGATATCCACTGAGTGAAAGATACAATGATCCGATAGCCTAAATTTGAGTCTATAACATGCCGGGTCCTGCAATTGCTGCACAACTTCCTTGTTTACGTGCTTTGGGGAAGGCCCTTGGCCACATAACTAATAACTGGCCATTCTGCACCCTTATTCTTCTTCTTGAGTTTTATGGCGGTTTTAAAACCTATTTATGGTGCAATACCGCCACCTTCTGAACTGGAGTGTGGGTCGGGATATTTATTAAATGCCTCAAACTGGATTACGACCAACGTTAAGGTGTATAACACCACCTACTGTACGGGAGTGTGTATTTCATGTAATTTACTATTTTACATTTTAATCCTATTCACTAACCCTGTGTCTCAATTTATCATAATAATAAAATCCCCTTTCATCTCCATCTAACTTTTCTCATTTATTATGTACTGGCTGCACCTTCAGCGCCCTGAGATGCCTGAGTTTTCTTCTAGAATATTTTGTATCTCCTCAACTGAAATATCCCTGATCCCTAGAAATCTCTTAGCAGCCTTTATCACTAACCCTAACAATTTGGAACTCTCCTCATTCCCTGCTGCACAATGCACAACCATGGCAATACATGCCAAGAAGGCCTTGCTGTTAAAACCACATTGCTTTCTGTTAGGCCTATCTGCAATATCACTCTCTCTGTTCCACTCTTTTCACGGCCTCTGTGTGTGATATCTTCTCCTGCACTCGTTTGAGCTATTTCAACTTCTTTGAACTTTCTTGGGAATTTAGCATATCCAGCCTTGTGAGCTCCTCCGCAATTGCAGCACTTAACTCCTTGTTCCTCACACTGGTCTCGGCTCAGATGTTCTTCAGCACACTTTTCACATCTTGGCGTTGCTCTTCTACATACAGCAGCTACATGCCCGTAGGCTTGGCATCTTCTGAATTTTAACAGTGATGGTACAAATGGATAACTACAGGATCCTAGAAATACTCGATCTGGCAATTTTTCACAATCAAAGCTCAGCAATACTGTCATGCTATCTTCTTTTCTACCTTCCCTGAAACGTTGCAACCTTTTAGCCCCACACACTCCATCAATGTTCTGCACCAATTGGTCATCTCCCACGTTCAAACTCCAGATATAACTCCTTTCAGCTGGCTTTTCTTCCTTAGCTCAAAACACGATATTGCTTTCCCTCCTAAATGCTCCAACCTCACGGCTTTTGTAACTTGTTGCTCAATCAAATACTCGACTATTACTAGACCACTCCTTCTAACACGTACTGCTCTAACTTCACTTAACTTCTTCCTAACCCTTTCCGAGACGACATATGGATCAGATAACCAACAGTCTCCATTATTGCCTAATCGCTTGATTCCAACTAATAGCACCTTCTTCTCTTTCTTTTCTTTTGCTTCCTTTTCCACCTCTTATATGTTGCTCATTTTCCAAGAACTATCCCCCACTCATGCTTTCATCATCGCTCAATTCCATTCTTCCCGCACTAAACACAGACTCGGCGTGCATGACTCTCCACCAAGATAGCGTCCCCCTTCTTCTTTGATTTCCAGCAGATATGAGGCTTGCTGGCGTATTGCTGCCATCCACCGGTCCAGTGTTGCGCTTGTTGGCGTATTGCTGCCATCCACCGGTCCAGTGTTGCGCTTGCTGGCGTATTGCTGCCATCCACCGGTCCAGTGTTGCGCTTGCTGGCGTATTGCTGCCATCCACCGGTCCAGTGTTGTGCTTGCTGGCGTATTGCTGCCATCCACCGGTCCAGTGTTGTGCTTGCTGGCGTATTGCTGCCATCCACCGGTCCAGTGTTGTGCTTGCTGGCGTATTGCTGCCATCCACCGGTCCAGTGTTGTGCTTGCTGGCGTATTGCTGCCATCCACCGGTCCAGTGTTGTGCTTGCTGGCGTATTGCTGCCATCCACCGGTCCAGTGTTGTGCTTGCTGGCGTATTGCTGCCATCCACCGGTCCAGTGTTGTGCTTGTTGGCGTATTGCTGCCATCCACCGGTCCAGTGTTGTGCTTGCTGGCGTATTGCTGCCATCCACCGGTCCAGTGTTGTGCTTGCTGGCGTATTGCTGCCATCCACCGGTCCAGTGTTGTGCTTGTTGGCGTATTGCTGCCATCCACCGGTCCAGTGTTGTGCTTGCTGGCGTATTGCTGCCATCCACCGGTCCAGTGTTGCGCTTGTTGGCGTATTGCTGCCATCCACCGGTCCAGTGTTGTGCTTGTTGGCGTATTGCTGCCATCCACCGGTCCAGTGTTGTGCTTGCTGGCGTATTGCTCCCATCCACCGGTCCAGTGTTGTGTAGGAATCGAAGAACCAGTCTTGCCACTAGCCATTTTTTTTTTTGTTCCTCCCCAGTATTGTCCTTAGATTCATTGTGATGATTTTAAGTTCACTTAGGCCATCCCTAAGTCTGCCTGCCCCTTTCCTCTCTACATTTTGGACACTCAATGATTACTGAGTTATATTCAGTATCAATGATGTTCTACGGTCTCAGATACCCTGCATTCATCGCATAACCCCGTAAAATGTTTCACAATGCCCGATTCTAAGTCGTGTTAGTTTAATTACATCATGTCTCTCCCCTCCTGGCCAACTCTTAATTTTAATTAATGGTTGAATACTATAAAAATGCCTGTCAATACCCGCTGTCTGCCATTTCCTTTCCCGCTCTTGATCTACCTTTTCTTTTATTATACTTTTACATTCTTGTCTGTCTAACTTAACCAATATGTCCACCTCCTTTCTTGCCAATGCTGCTTTCGCCATTTTATCAGCTCATTCATTTCCCTCCACCCCCACATGAGCCGACACCCACATAAAACCCACACTGCATCCTAGTTTCGCAATTCTTAATAATCCTATCAGTACTTAATTTACTAAGTCTGGTTGGGCATTGGAAGCTCCACTCTTCAGGGCCAACAGAGCCGCAGCAGAGTCCGAACAGAACGGTTTCACTTCCTCCATCCACCACAGAGCAAAAATCATTGCCACTAACTCATAAATACAGATAATCCATTCGGCAACCACCCTCCCTGTTGGACCTGAAGTTGGCCCACATACACATCAAATCCTACCTTTTTGCACAGATACATCTGTGTAAATCTGGAGGTATGATCCCCAGGTCTGCTGTAAATGGTCACTCACTATCACACACTGGTCACCTGCATCTTCTTCCCACACTCTCTCCAGCAATAAGATATCAACCTCAGGATCTGGTAACAACCACTGTGGAATTACTGACCAACCAGAGGTCGCGCTACATTGTAGTACATTGTTGTCACTGATAGTACCCTACAGTATGCACTGCCCTAGTACGTTTTGGTTCACTTTTATACTGTTAAAATGTAACATTATTGATAATACAAAATTAATGTCTTACTGTTATAAAATGTTCAGAGATGATATTATATTTAATTTTACTTAATGTTATTTTAAAGTGTTGGATTCTACATGGTGTTCTACATGGTTCCATGTCCTGGCTTCTGCTTCTGTCATAAATGAATGAGCCTATTGTGACCGAGTATAAAACCTAATATTTCACTAACTTAACCAACATAAAATCAAAAATGGCATAAAGGTTGTGTGTTAGGGAGGTCTAAGGAGTAAAATGCATGTACTCAAATTGCAAGGAAAAATTTTGGATTAAATGGGTTAATGATGTAGCCTAACAACATATGTTACAGCATAGTATTATATTTTGGACTGAAAACTATTTGAAAATAAAGGAATAATATAAAAATGTAATATAACAGCTTCGCCTTGCACAAGCGGATGAATTACATTAAAATCGCGCATTTTGTGTGCGTGACTGTGTGCGTAATGTTTTCTCAACAACAAGCTGTCTTGATTTTGCATCATTATATTAGAACACATTTTTCTTCAGAATAGCAAGCAATAACCTCATTTTGAATAACGATTTTAACATTTCTTTACTCCAAGGCAAATTGCAGAGTTGCGGAAGATGCTATAAGGAAAAAAGCCAGCAACAACACGTGACAATTGGGATCTGACCTAACGTTAACGAACAACGCTTTCGGGAAAAAAACGAGCAATCCATATAGGCTCCTTTCATTTGCGACGATGCTTCATTTCATGGAAGTGAGCAGCTGCTGATTTGAAATCGAATGTCTCGTAAGTTTTAGTGCAGCTTGAGATACGCATGAGTCGCGTAGCCTTCTCCTCCTGCAGGCGGCTTCTGAGTGCGGTTTTGATCCGGTTTTGGAGCGAGAATCCCCACCCTGCTGGCACACTTGACACGGGAATGACACCTCCTTCTACATCTTTGCCACCTTCGCCCAGTCAGGATAAATGTCGGGAAATTCTCGGATCAAAACTTCAGGCTGTTTGAAATCTTAATCCTCCGTAGCCCCGGAGAGCTGTCATCATTGGAATGCGTCGCGTTTTGCGTCTCTGAGAGTAGCGGTGTCTGATTTGCAGTGATAATAGGCCTAATGATAAATTGCCGTGGTTTTGAGAAATTACTATATTGCAAAGTATTTATTTTTATTTTTTTACCGGCCCGAATGTCCGGAGGGAATTAGATTTTCCGGCCTTTGTCATAAAAAAACAGTCAAAACCGGCAAATGCCGGCCTAACGCGACCCCTGTGACCAACATATTGGGGCTTCTACCTCTAGATCCCCCATTCCCATTTATTTTGCCCTCCTCTCCATGCTGTTCATAAAATTAACCTCTTTCTTGTTCCCTTGATATTCCCACACCTCTCCTAAAAGGCATTTTCCTAGGTGGTCTAGCCCCAGTTTAGTTCCCCTCTGTTAAGGTTCTGGGTTGCGGGAAACTGCAGGCTGGCAGGTACAAATAGATAACCAGACAAAGCGTTAATTCAGCAAGACAAAACAAGACTGAGAAGCGTTAATTCAGCAAGACAAAACAAGACTGTGACTTAGTTCCAAACTAGACAGGTAACAATGAACAAGAATTAACAAACTGGCACAAGTCAAAGAACAACGGGAGAATATATAGTGAAGTCAATGAGCTAATGAGTGATTGCAGTGTGAAAATGTATGTGAGAGTGATTTAGCGGGGATAGAGGCGTGAGGAATGCAAATGGGGAAGGAATGTGATAGGCTGGGCAATAGCGAGGGTGAAATGGGCGAACAAGAAGTAAAACCACGCCCCTCCTGCACAACACGGAAGACAGACAGGGAAACGTAAAAACAAGACAAGAGATGTGAGGAAAAGGGGAAAACATGGAGCACAAACAGGGATGGGGACTGAGAATGGGGAAGGGAATGGAGAGCGTAACACCCCCATTCCTAATGGCATTTCTCCCATTTCAATTAACAATGCTGGGATTGGGGTTGACCTTAATACTCCACTACGCCTGAACTATATCCAGTCTCTGTAGTGTAGTTTCTGATGCATCTCCAAATGCCATACTTCCATAGTCAAGTACTGATCTTATCATTCCTGATAAATATTCATCATAGTTCCCCTCTCTGTCCCCCATTTAGATCCAGCTAGGCTTCTCCCAGACTCCTAGGTATTTAAACACTCTCACTCTCTCAATTGGAGTACCATACAATGAAATCTCCCTTTCTGGAAATTTCCTTTTTAGTCCAAAAATGACATACTTAGTGTTATTTCCTGAAATTTTAAATCCGCATTTATCAGCCCATTTTTCTACCTTATTCAGTGCTTTTTGACCCTGTTCCATTGAGTACACAACATTTCATTCTCTCTTCCACATAGCCCCATCATCTGCAAATAATCCAAACCCAGATCCTATCTCTTGGAAAATGTTGAGCCAGGCTCATAGGGGAGTCATGAATTACAAGACTTAATCCACAGCAGAACACTCAGCCATGTTTAAATGTTTGCATTCTACTAAGGACAAGGCTAGAGAGTTCATAATGCAAGCAAAATCCCAACCTTCTTCCACTGCTCCAAATCTAAAAACAGGAGACTGTTTGCTGGTGACCTTTAAGACCACAAAGTACCAGCGGCAGTTTGTTGGACTTGTAGTAGACGTGGAGGAGGAAAACATAGAGGTCCAGTTTTTTTACGGGGGAGTGATCAATGTGGTTTTGTATGCATCCTAACAACAAAAGAGGACAGGTCATGGGTTATAGGACATGGCCTCTAATAGAGTAGCAATATTTTCGGTCACACTTTAACCAGTCTCCATATGAAGGCTTTATATAAATGCAGCCTTCCACTGGCCATAATTTAAGAACAACCAATCCGACACAATTGTATGATTTGAAAATACAAATTTGATTAGTACAGAGGAAAAACAACCAATACTGTATATATACAATAGCCTACATCACCCATTCATGAGAATTGGGACAAATCATGTCCTACCAAAAAAGCTTACAGTTATTACTTAAAACAACAAAATAAATCCAAATCTTTCTATTTAAAATTTACATTTAAGGGTTTTGTGTATAAAATAAATATAATTTGTTTGAATAATTTGACTTGATTGAGCCATGTGTGAGTTTTGTGTCATGTCACAAAATAATGAACCGTTGTCTCTATAACATTGGGATTGTAAAATAGTTAATAGAGATAGAACTCTGAGTTTTAATACTTTAAAACGGTATATTGTGTGACCAGATTATTAGATTATTTTAAAAATTCACCATAAGAAAAACACAATGGATGCAAATAAACTAAACCACTTCTGGCTTGAATATAGGCCGGTGCTAGTTAAGTCTATTTTTTGAAAACTTAAATAATATTTATGGATTTAGAATAATCTCAAACATAACAGGACAACTCCATCTCTCTTCTAAATTGAAACAAAATAAGAATTATGGTTTAAAAATGTGTATTTTCACTTGCATTAAGAGACCTCTTAGCAAGTGAGAAAAATAAAATGGCTACTCACTAAAATGGCTACTCACTACGGCTACTCCGTAAGATGGCAATATTTTATCTGATCTAAGTTTACGTCTATGCTGACAGAGGTAGCTTCACTCTCAATTCTCCTTAGTAATTGAATCATGTTATTGAAATTAGCAATCCAATCTATTTTCAATTAAGTTATTTAAATATGATTAAAACATTAATAGTTTTTTCTAGCCGAAACATTTATTTAGGAAAACTAGCTTTTTGTAATGGGAGTCGTGTGTGAACTAACTGGTAGAGGAGGTAACCTAATTAACTACTGGAATAATACATCCCTAGATGCACCAGGACACATTATCAGTGATGTAACCTGGGGTCATCGGGTGTTTCTGGTCTTTCAACATCAGACACCCAGCCAGGATTGATCAAGTCCCAGTTTATGCCCTAGTGGCAGTGGCTCTCCCAAGGCTTGGCCCACTTGATCCAGAGCCATCTTGAGGCTTTCTGTTTGTGGCAAAATCAGTTATTCAGTTTTAGGGAAAGTAACGTTATGTAATTAAATAGGAGACAGAGTCAACCATCTCAGGGAGATGAAGGCGTTTTCTGCTAAGGCTGTTACCCCACATAGTCCACACACCCTCAGGTCCTTGGTGTGGTAGTCCAAAGAGATATGCCCTAGGGACTGAGTCATTCCAGACTGACCAGTAGTCAGTAGGTGGCCATGTACTTCATTCATTTGCAGGATAAGTACCGGTTTCTTCGGGCATCTCCTTGGATAAAATTTTTTATTTATTTAAATAAGCATGAATGTGCCCATGCCATTGTAAAACTGGCAGGTTCTCAGAATCTTTTTAAATATCTAAAATATTCTTTATTACACATAAAAGCTATTTGGGTCAATACAAAACATACGTTAAAACGGATATTTTAAAACCCATAAAGTGAACTATCATTTTAAGGTGTTGAAAGGCATCATGTTGGGGTAGTCTTTCTTAGCAATAACCTGCAGACTAAATTATTGTAATGTTCTCATTTACAAAGCTGTAGGCCTACTTGGAACTCTACCACCATATATCTGCACAATAAAAAACTTGTTTATTATTAAACTACGGTAAATAAAAATAAAAATAAACTATAAGAAGAAATCGAAGCTGTTCGTCTGTCTTCGCAAGTCACGTGACGACGTCTCCACTTCCAAACTTGAGCGGCGTCCATGCAGACCCTGACGTCAGACGCAGACTGCAGACGCAGACTCTTTTAGAGGAACGAGAATGCAGCCATAGTGATGTAGCCTATGCATGGAGCAATGACGGGGCTTGTGAAAAGAGAGTCTGACATTTTCCCTCACCCAGAGTTCAATCCAAGAACAACGCAGCTGCTGATTGAACTGACGCAACTGCACTGGGATCAGTACAAAATAAACAAAACTCAATTTTATCAAATGCTGCACGGTGAATTCCTCGCACACGGGTACAACATTTCGGCACAGAAGATTAGGAAAAAGTGGAATAATCTGCTTGTTACGTACAAGCGAACAAAAGACAGAACCCGGGTGTCAAGCGAAGCGAGGATTACTTGGGAGTACTTCGAGGTAAATTACGTTAACAAGCGGGCTATCAAACTTAACTTAGTCTACCTAATGTCAATTCTGTGACATTTCTAGTGCCATAAACCCTGTCACAATTGCAACACTTCATGGACTTCATCCCTGGCTTTTGTCAGTTTTTAAGTGAAATACCATAAAATTTGATTGTAACATTAATTATTATTTTTTTAACTGCGGGGGGACGGGGATGCCGGGGAGGACTAAATCTGGACGAGATAACGTTAGCTAGGTTATTGTTGCAAAGCTAGTAGTGCTTCCGACATTATGCTTTTTAATGCAGTACTAGTGCAATTCCCGACTGACCATTCGTGTGTTGGAATGTAGTAAATTAGTGAACAAAAGTCTGATTAGCTAATTTTGCCGTTTACCAGGCCGTTCTTCGTGGAGTAGGGCTCTGCACTGAAGTCAAATCTGCAATTGGTCTTCCGGACGGGAATTTAACTTCTTAATATCTGACATAGTGTAATAGCTGACTGAAGTAAAGATTAGTCACTTTGCTAATTCATACTAGCACTGTCTGAGCTACGTGCTGCGGGTATTTGGTGTTTAGTTCTGTAACTTCAGGATCATTTGCTTGTGATGGCTCAGCTAGTTCCGCTCGCCATGTGCAATATTGCATACTTGCATACTACACCAGGGGTAGGCAACCCTGGTCCTGGTTTTTGCTCCATCCAAACCTATAGCTACATAACTGGATTCATTTGAATTAATCAGGTGTAATAAAGGCAGGTGACCATGTGCTGGAGATGCTCTGTGTTTCACCATTCAGAATATTCAAGACACTGACTTTTAGTCATTCATCACACTCTTGTGATCAAGCTCAGATGGAACAAAAAAACGTCACCGGCACTCCAGGATCAGGGTTGCCTACACAAACATTACATCTGTCACCACCTCACTCTAGTTGGCATCCCCAATGCCATCATGCCTTAACAGGGTTGCCCAACCTTGCTCCTGGAGATCTACCTTCCTGTAGGTTTTCATTTCAACCCTAATTTGGCACACCTGATTCTACTAATTTGCAGCTCAACTAGATCTCTAGCTGTTAAATGAGGTGTGCTTCATTAGGGTTGGAGTGGCAGTGTAGTATAATGGTTAAGGAACTGGACTTGTAACCGAAAGGTTGCAGGTTCGATTCCCAGGTAGGACACTGCCGTTGTACCCTTGAGCAAGGTACTTAACCTGAATTGCTTCAGTATATATCCAGCTGTATAAATGGATAAATGTAATACGAAGTTGTGTAAGTCGCTCTGGATAAGAGCGTCTGCTAAATGCCTATAATGTAAATATAATGTAATGAGTGAAAACCTACAGGACAGTAGATCTCCAGGAATAGGGTTGGGCAATCCTGCCTTATAGGCTACTGAAGAACAGGGGCTCTCAAACTGTCCAGGGACCTTACTTGATCAGTTACGGTTCCTGAAAGCGTATGCTTAAGGGGGCAGTTAACACAAAAAAATTAATTGATGTGTTTCTACATACCCAGAGTGCCATCTATTTTTCCTGAGAACTCACTAGTTTACGTTAGTAGATCTGCTGCAGCTCACAGTGATATCACCCTGATAGAATGGACCTCAACAGGTCAAGTTTGTGACGATCAAAGTGCCAAAAATGTACACGTGGGAAAAAAAATAAAAAGATCAACGGCAACATCTCTTTATAAATATGACAGTTAATCACAAACATCCACAGACAGTTGTGCATGTATTTATTTATTTTTTAAAATTACTTTCTACCAAAGTATGCCAACTATGTATATTCACCCTATTTTGGAACGGCATTTTCGAACGCTGTATTATTTTCTGTGTGAAAGGATCGCAGCTAGTGTTGATACAGCGTTGTTAGTCTGCTAATTAACGTTAGCTGACACAGCTATGTTGGCTTGCTAATGTTATCGAAATGTGGGAACATAATGACGCAACATTGTAAACACTGCTAGTGGTGTATCTCTCCCAAATCCACAAACTATTAATGACTGGGAAGATAATATGAAGATATGGCCAGATATAACATGCAAACATATTTTCAACTACTTCGTTCTCTCCCTCGGTGTGGATGGCACTACGATGAGGAACTTCAAAAGCACAGCGCCATCAAACATTCCAAAATCAGGTGAATACCATAGACTAGGGCTGTGTCCGAATCAGAGCCTTATGCGCCCTGTCTCCTGCGTGCAGTGCACTGTCAGAAGTGTGCTTTTTAATGTGCACCGTTTAGCCGCAACGTGCAGTACGTGAAAAAATATCCAGGAAGGTGTTTGTAATATAGATGATATAGTAAACATAATAACACAAATTTGAGCATTTAAATGGAGTTCTAATGAACTATTGCTAACTCTCATATTATGTAGGCTAATTGGGCCATTTTGTCCCAGTCAACCAGAACTGGGATATTTATCTGGCCCTCTCAGATTTTTTTGTCCCCTTTGATTTGTGACTTGCCAATTTTCAGCCAAAAGCAAGAACTAGATCGGAAAAATCATGCTTAGCTTAGGTGAAATGTTACGATAATGCATGGTACCTCTTTTGACTCATAATGAAAACGAAGGGAAAAGTATATCAGGGAGCCGTAAATAATTTCTGTTAAAGGGTAAGTACACCCTAGATCACTTTTTTTTTTTTCCACTGTAAACGTGTTTGTATGCCAACCTTATAATGAAACTTATTCATCCATTCCGTTATTACAACAATTCTGAAATATTGTATTATCATAAGAAACTGGTACGTTATTTTCGGCTCCGTTTTAAAACCGGAACAATGTGGCGTCCTGTTCATAAACTCTCTTATTCCACCTAAATAGTCCAATAAAATACGTTTCTGAAAATATGAGGCGAGAAATAGGCCATGCAGTTGCTGAATCTTGATTCATATTTGATCTACAACGTCTAGTTTAACAGTTTGATCCGAGTTATACGAAATCAATTGTACATTGTACGTTCATTTATGCAAATGACGATTGGACACAGCTCCTCCGCCCCCACCCCTCTCCCTCGCTCACCCCACAAAGTGTTTTTCAAAATTGTGTAGTGGGTGGAGACAGGCTGAGACTAGGTGCACTTACTCTTTAAATAGCCAGGCATGATGAAATTATTTGTTTACCCATCATCAGGCCAATCAGACACTGTAGGGGGTGCAGGTTCTAAAAAGTTCCAATTTCTGTACAAACCTTGTCAAATGCATGCTTTACATTTAATGGCTGCAAATATATTGTGTGGGATTATTTAGTTTTGATGTGCAATGGTTGAGCTCAGATTTTCTGTATTCTTGTGTCCATTCTTCAGGCCCTTGACAGTATTCTGTCACAGACAGTGGGAACACCGGTGATATCGAGGGCTGCCATCTCCACAGCGATCTTTCCCACAGTTTCTGAGCCACCTCCAGCATCGCTGCTCGTGTCACCCTCCCCGGCACCATGTACGCCCGCTCCTTCGCTCACTCAGTCGCCTGACGGACAAGGAAGCCACACAGACTCCACTGTCACCCGCCACACCGACGACGTCATGCCAGCACAGGGCAGAGACCGGCAGGAGGCAGACTGCATCGCTGGACGCCACAGACATATTTTTGGAGAATTATGAAGGGCACGCGCTGCGACGCACTAAAGTTCTCGAGAGCCTGGCCAACAGACACGGGCGGAGAAACCTTCTAGCGGAAAAACGAAGGGAAAACCGGGAGATGATGAGGGAGAAGAGGGAGGAGGACATGCTGGCCTGTTTGAAGGACGTGTCTTCCACGCTCCGGCAGATTTCAGAGCAACAGGACCGTATCATAGCTCTGCTGGAAAAAAGACCCTAATTTGTCTCTCTAATTAGTTTTGCCTGTGTGCGGAGTAAATATTTCATACAAATTTTGGTTATTTTTCATCTGCATAGCTCAAGTGCAGATTTAAAAAGTCAAAGAACAGTCTTGGGCTAATCTTGTTTTGTGATGTCTTGGCTTGTTAACCCAACTCTTAAGTAAAAAAGGAAGTGGCATAGGAATGTGAGTGGGTTAATGGTGCATTAGCATTTGTTACAACTGTCAACACAATAAATCAATACCACAGTATTCTTTTACATTACAATAATTTGGCAGACACTTTTATCCAAAGCAGCATACAACCCAGATCCTTTTTTAATGTTTACACCAAAAGGCCAAAACCGGGCTTTCGTTTTGAAGCTCACTTCCTGGTTGGGCTGGGAGCAGCCATAGTGCCGTTGCTCATGAGCGCCACTGCGGTTGGCTCCAGTATGGGTCTTTCACCCTGTAAGTCAATGGCAGCAATGTTGTCAAAATACTAAATCGATAAATTTTTTCCACAAGAAAATGTAGTCGCAATAGGTGCTTTTCCTTTGTCTAATGCCTCTCAATGCCTCTCAATTTTTAATTTTTTTTTAAATTTTTTAAATTATTGTGTCGTTTGGACAGGGTATTAACATTTGTTCAGGACCAATCAGAGGGACAGGTTGAGTCACTGGGGTCACTGCCGTAGATAGGTTCGATAGAGTTCTCACTGCACTCACTCAGAGGGGCGGGACCAGAAGGGGGAGACAACAATCATTGGTCTAAAATGCGTAAAGCCTGGCGTCTTGGGACCTATGCTTGGGACCTATTTTTATACAGTCTATGCTTGCGACAGGGAGACACGCTGTATTTTTGAGTGGAAGTCGATGGAGAACATCCCTTAGTTGCCTACCATGAACAAGCTGTTGTTTTGTGGACGCAGTTCGTAGCATAATAAATTGACTGCTTTATCGCTCATCTTCAACATGTTTGTCATCACATATTCATTTTGGAGTGAGCTATGATGTGTCTACTACGAAAAAAAAATACTGTTTTGTGAGATGAGACAGCAGGGGATGTTGCAGCTACACTACAGGCCCAGCGTCTTGGAGCAAGCAGCCAAACTGTGGGTTAAGTATCTGAAATCGATTGCTCCATACCTGTACAACCTTATCAATTTAGATATTAATTTAGCTATTCCACCCCCTCCCGTACGCAATCGCCGTACTCCCCCTGCATGAATGTTACCAGTGCTTAGCAATTCGATAACGATAGCTCACGGCAAGTAGTTTTAACATTTAGTTTTAATTTAACAGTTATTCGACTTCCTTAAAGTCATCCTAGCTGGCTGGCCATCTAAGTTGGCTAGCTACCGTGATTGCCTAGCTAATGTTATTAATGTTAGCCAGCTGCTCCAACTAGCTAGATCCTAAGAGCAGCTAGTTTAACGTACAAACGGCAGCTAACCATAGACTAACTGGTGGGTATAAAATTTTTGTAAATAAGATGACAGGTTCGGGCGGGTATTATGAACAATAGCCTAACGGATTTGGTTAAGGTCAGGTCATGGGCTTCTCCACCCCGAACTGTCAATCATACTGTGCCCGGACCATGATATCCGTTTGACCCTGCTCCCGACAGCGTCACTTTGGCTCCACGGTGCAGACGCAGTTACAAACGTGGCGAAAAAGACTTCCGGAGACTCAAATGGTTTTTACGAGGCCGTGGGAAGGCAATGGGTGACGTCACAGTATATTTTTATGAGCGACTCGCCGTTTTGAAGAAGCGACTGGTCGGTTTGATACTGATTTGTCATTGTGGAGAAGCAGCCAACGTAGCACAAAGCCATCACTGTTTGTGTAGGCTATTAAGCTTTCTGGAAAAAGATTGCGCACATATCCCACGTTAGCTAACCAATAGAATTTTGTGAAGGGTAACACCAATAAAAGAAGCCCAAACACCTAGGTTAGCTGTCTCTGCCCATATGCAAAATGTCTGTAAAAATCCTACAAAAACCACATATGCCATATAGCAGAGCTTATGTACAAAATAGATATGTGGTAGAGAACTAGCATAGCCTACATTTCTTACTAAATTATATAGTTCCCTAACATAGCCATGGTACTCCCTATAAAAAAACATTTAGGGTTACAATCTCACAGAGATTGTAGCCTTTAGAATTGTATAGCCTACAAATAGGCTAGTCTAATATAGGGTGAATTCAGATAAAGTGGGACACTTTTTGCAATTTTGCCTTCTGTTACCCGTTTCGATATCAGTCCAACACATTTACACAGCACATGATACAATTCTGAAATCCTCAAGATGTTATCTGACCACATAAAAAGGAAAAATGTAGATATCTTACTCACAGGATGCATGACACACCTTTATATTTGCTTTGAGCCACAACACATTTTTTCATCTGCGTTTGTGAATGTGGGACAGCTCGTTAGGTAATGTGGGACACCAATTCATTATAATAAAACCCCAATAACAAGCCATAATATAGTACATTGCAATATATTTGAATGGTGCACCATGCTTGAATACACTAAGTAAACATCTGGTCCCAAGCAAAAAAAAATTATACTTTATACTTTTAGTACATGCAGTCAAGCCAGAAAGTCTGCACACCCCTTTCACCTTCTCCACGTTTTATTACGTTACAGACTTATACTACAATAGATTGAGTTCATTTTTTGCCTCAAACATCTACACACAACAGCCAATAATGACGAAGTGAAAACAGGTTTTTAGAAAATATGCAATTTTATTTCACTGACAAAAATAGGTTATTTAGGGGTTGCATATCTGTACACACCCTTAGCCTAATACTTGGTTGCTGCACCTTTGGCAGCGATTACAGCTTCAAGGTGTCTTGGGAAAGAAGCTACGAGCTTGGCACACTTGTTTCTGGACATTTTTCCCCATTCCTCTTGGCATATCCTTGCAAGCTCCGTCAGGTTGGATGGGGAGCGTCGGTACACAGCCATTTTCAGCTCTTTCCAGAGATGTTCAATTGGATTCAGGTCTGGGCTCTGGCTGGGCCACTCAAGGACATGCACAGACTTTCTCCGAAGCCACTCCTTTGTTCTCTTGGCTGTGTGCTTCGGGTCGTTGTCATGTTGGAAGGTAAACCTTCGCCCCAGTCTGAGGTCCAGAGCGCTCTGGAGCAGGTTTTCTTCAAGGATCTCGGTGTACTTAGCTGCATTAATCTTTCCCTCTATCAGGACTAGTCGCCCTGTTCCCGCTGCTGAAAAACATCCCCACATCATGATGCTGCCACCGCCATGCTTCACTGTAGGGATGGTATTAGCCAGGTGATGAGCGGTGCCTGGTTTCCTCCAGACGTGACGCTTGGTATTCAGGCCAAAAAGTTCAATTTTGGTTTCACCAGACCAGAGAATCTTGATTCTCATGGTTTGAGAGTCCTCTAGGTGCCTTTTGGCAAACTCCAAGCGGGCTGTGATGTGCCTTTTACTAAGGAGGGTCTTCCGTCTGGCCACTCTACCATAAAGGCCTGATTGGTAGAGTGCTGCCTGGATGGTTGATCTTCTGAAAGGTTCTCCCATCTCCACAAGGATACGCTGGAGCTCTGTCAGAGTGACCCTCGGGTTCCTGCTCACCTCCCTGGCCAAGGCCCGTCTTCCCCGATTGCTCAGTTTGGCCGGGCGGCCAGGTCTAGGAAGATTCTTGGTGGTTCCAAACGTCTTCCATTTACGAATGATGGTGGCCACTGTGCTCTTTGGGACCTGTAAAGCTGCAGAGATTTTTCCGTACCCTTCTCCAGATCTATGCCTTGACACAATCCTGTTTCTGAGGTCTGCAGATAATTCCTTTGACCCCATGGCTTGGAGTTTGCTCTGACATGCACTGTCAACTGTGGGACCTTATATAGGCAGGTGTTGGCAATCCCCAATCATGCCCAATCAATTGAATTTATCACATGTGGACTCCAATTAAGTTGTAGAAACATCTCAAGCAGTATCAGTGGAAACAAAATGCACCTCAGCTCACTTTTGGGTGTCATATCAAAGGGTGTGCACACTTGTGTACATATGATATTTTACATTTAGATTTTTAATAAATTAGCACAAATGTCTAAAAACCTGTTTTCACTTTGTCATTATGGTTTCTTTGTCACTATTTTGTGTAGAATTTTGAGACAAAAAATGAACTCAATCTATTGTAGAATATGTCTGTAAAGTAATAAAACGTGGAGAAGGTGAAAGGGGTGGGCAGACTTTCCGGCTTGACTGTATGTACTAATCATGTCATAACTGCTAATTCTGTGTTAAATTGGCCGCACTTTAAGTACAGGCTAATAAATACACTAAAGTTGTACTTTTGTAGAACTTCTGTACAACTTTAGTGTACTTACTGTACTTAAGTGTACTAAATTGAGACACGTCTTACAAACTTAAAGTATATTTAAGTATACTAATTTAAAGGGTGATTTGTAGGTATTGGAAATTTTAAATTATGACTACGGTGTTTGAAATATACTTTAAATCACATTAAAAGTAGTATTCTATCAAGGGATGAAAAGTAGATAAAGTAGGCTATACCTTTTATAAGTACCCTAAAATACCACTAAATATATGCGATTTAGTATAGGCTACTTATTTGAAGTACACTAGTATAAATTAATGACATATATTTCCAAATGAATTACACATTTTAAGCATACTTTAAATTAAGTACACTTGAAACATATTTGGTATACTTAAATTATATTTTTAATACACTTAAGTATACCATGTCTTTCTCTTAGGTAACTTGATAGAACATTATCTCTAAAGATAACCTCTATAACTCATATATTAACTTATTAACAATCATAACATTTGACAAAAACGTTGTAACCGCTGACCTAAAAATGACTTGACGGCAATATAAAAAGTATTACAATTGAATTACAGTTAATATAAGGTATATTACCAGGTACATATGGTAAATGACTTTGACTTGCATTTGTTCTTTATTCATGCAAATACATAAATAAATATGTGTTTTGAGAGTGTGGGATTGACTAACATAAGGTCGCTACCCTGGTTATTATACATGTACTTTATTGAAGTACGAATGCGAAAAGTAAAATATTGGTAATGCTACATAAACAAATGAAGTTGCCAATTCTCTATTCTTGACTGCTTCTGTAATCCATCTGCCTTGAGATAAATTAGGAAAAAATTTACCTCTAACAGTAGGCCTATATAAAATCTGTTGACTGAACCAAAAAGTGTATGAAGAAATAATAACAAAAAAAGGCCTGTCTAAATATAGGTAACAATGTTTTATTCAATACCTTATTGAACTATATTTGTAATTATATCATATTCTATAGAAAAGTAAAGATTCAATTTTGTTATACAGAGTGGTATGACCTGCTCTCCGTCATTGTGTTGAGAAGTGGAGTTTTCCCTATATGGGCCATTCTACAGAAGTTGTGCAAATTGAGGGTTGGAGAAAAGTGTAAATTTGTATTCTTTTTGCAAAATGCTTTTATGTGTTACACTTTATCTGAGATACATAAATATACTAGATGTACAGTGCAATCACATGTAATTTTTTCAGAATAAGGATGAATTTACTGACTGCTCCTAAATATGTCACAACCGAAACATGGTGTAAACCCTGCTTTTGAAATTAAATTACATACCCAATTGATAAGTTTAATTCACCCCTTTGAAAATGACATTTTTGAAAAAAAATCTTGACTGCTGTTGAATTTGAATCAATTACCCTGAATTTTTAAATCAAATAAAACCTTGGATTAATTAAATTTAGTGAAAACTCTGTCCAAATGTTCTCTATAATATGGACAGATTTGATCACATTAATTTGATAGATTCTTATTTATGAGATTATACAGTTGCAAGAAAAAGTATGTGAACCCTTTAGAATTTTCTGTCTGCATAAATTCGATCTAAAATGCGATCACATCTTCATCTAAGTCCTAAAACTTGATAAAGTGAACCCAACTCAACAAAAAACATTATTCTTTTATAATTTATTTATTGAGCAAAATTATCCAACATTAAATGCTTTGTTGGAAAAAGTATGTGAACCCTTGGATCATACGTATTTTTAAAGTATCATATTTAATATTTGGTCGCATATCCTTTGCATGCTGTTACTTCCTGTAGTCTGCGACCCATCAATATCAAAAGGCTCTCAATATCTTATTTTCAGGTACTGTTACAAGCAATACTATAACCACTCTGCATTTGAATGGATCTTTATGGGAATTGGGGGGTGAGACTAGATTCAGCTGTAAATTACACTCGTACATTATGGAACACATGACTGGCTAAATGGCTGTAAGTCATCCAGGGTCTGAGGTATCAAACGAGCCCCAAACCATCACTCTGCAGCCAGATATGGAGTAGATGTGGATGGATCACTGCAAGGGTTATTTCTCCTGACTCATTTTCCTATAGAACTCTATGGGGAAAAAGGTCAGGAGAAGAAACCCTTAAAGTGATCCATTAATTTAAATTAATTAAGAATGTTAGAATGAACTATGGTGATCTTGTAATGTTATGGTAACGTTAGGCAGATCAATGCCTAGGCTAGGCCACGTAGCAGCTATCTTGTTGAAATAGCCTCACAGCCTAATGTGAGCAAAACTGCAAATCCAGATAAACGAGCCACGAATAGTTACTAAAAATGTTTAATAACTATCTTGTTAACTAGCGTTATTAACAAGCATAATACGCCGGGAGCCGGAGAACTTTTCTGTAGCCAACCTGATGTTGACCCGCTACCATTAGCGTCTTGCTATCTGGGCGGCTTTTCAGACTTCAACACTAACATATTCACTGGGGTAGGTTACTAGTGTAATCTAACAACACCCATCTTGAGATATGAAGTATGCCCTTAGAAATATTACACACGTGGAAGCATTTGAAAACCATTTCATTATTATGCACAAGATAGCTGGTAAGCGAACTTCATAACTGTTAGATAACCTAACTATAGCTACAGCGACGGAGCCAGTTCACTGAATGCTCATAGCAAGCCAAGTCAGCCAACCATAGAGTTCAATGGAGGTTGAGAGAATGGATTTGAGGCGAAAATGCCAATAGGCCTCCTCACGTGATTGCCCTGTGACGCGCCATCGCGCAACCACCTGTCCACTAGACCCCATACCTTCAGCAGTCCTCCAGTCTATATCTGCTGAGCTCCTTCCATATCTGTCCTCTATTATTAACACCTCCCTAATCTGTGGCCATGTTCCTGCTGCCTTTAAAACTGCCCGTGTAACCCCACTCCTTAAAAAACCTAGCCTAGATCCCGCTGATGTCAGGAACTACCGTCCTGTATCTCTCTTGCCCTTCCTGTCCAAAACAATTGAACGTGCTGTCCATAACCAACTGTCTGTTTTTCTCCACCAGAACAACCTGCTTGACCCGCATCAGTCTGGCTTCAGAACCGGCCATTCCACTGAAACTGCTCTCCTGGCTGTGACTGAGGCACTCGCCACTGCTAGAGCCTCCTCCCTCTCCTCTGTTCTGATTCTCCTTGACCTGTCTGCGGCATTCGACGCGGTCAACCACAAACTCCTGATCTCCACACTCACTGAGATGGGCATTTCTGGAACTGCCCTCTCTTGGTTTGTATCGTATCTCACTGATAGATCCTACCAAGTCTCCTGGAAGGGTTCCGTCTCTGCTCCCCGTCCCCTGTCTACAGGAGTCCCGCAGGGATCTGTACTGGGTCCTCTGCTGTTCTCTATGTATACTAAGTCTCTTGGCTCAGTAATCCATTCACATGGCTTCTCATACCATAGCTATGCTGACGATACTCAACTCTTCCTCTCTTTCCCTCCCTCTACCCCACAGGTTAAGGAGAGGATATCTGCTTGTCTGACTGACATCTCTGAGTGGATGGCTACCCATCACCTGAAGCTCAACCTTGACAAGACAGAGCTCCTCTTCATGCCGTACAAGACCTCCCCACTACATGACCTCTCCATCACCATTGATGGGACCGTGGTGGCTGCCTCCCGCTCTGCAAGGAACCTGGGGGTGGTCCTGGACGACCGGCTGGACTTCAAAGAGCACATCAGGGCGACGGCACGGTCCTGCAGGTTCCTCCTGTACAACATCAGGAGGATTCAACCGTACCTGACCACCTACTCCACCCAGCTTCTTGTCCAGACCATGGTCACCTCACGCCTGGACTACTGCAACTCCCTGCTCGCATGCCTACCTCTTCAACTCATCCAGAATGCAGCTGCCCGGCTTGTGTTCAACCTCCCGAAATTTTCCCATGTAACCCCCCTGCTGAGGTCTCTCCACTGGCTGCCAGTTGCAGCCAGGATCAGGTTCAAAGTTCTGACCCTGGCCTACACTGCAGCCAATAGGACAGGCCCCGCCTACCTGCAGGACTTAATCCAGAACTATGTTCCTGCTCGACCACTTCGCTCTTCTACAGCAGGGCGACTGGCACTTCCCCCCCTCCGTGTCAAAGGCTCTCGCTTGTTCCGACTGCGGAGTTTTTCCACATTAGCTCCTCAGTGGTGGAATGAACTTCCCATTCCCCTACGTTCTACTCCAACCCTGCCTGCATTCCGTCGAGGCCTGAAGACACACCTCTTCAGACTCCACCTTGACTGATATCCTCACCTAGGAATATCAGTTCCCTGTTTACTAGTTCCCTGTGTTTTCCTGTCTGTTTATTATAGTTTATACTAGTATTTGGAATGGAAGTGTGGTGTTGCTGATTTGCCCACAGCTTACTGTGAACTACAGTCGACGTTCATTGCTAGGGATAGCTGCTACATTATGCGAAGGATGTGCTTTGCCTTGTCTGTTCTGTAGATCTTGATGATGTCTCTGTACGCACTTACTGTACGTCGCTTTGGATAAAAGCGTCTGCTAAATAAATGTAATGTAATGTAATGTAACTAGAATTACCACGTGACCATGTTCTTAACCAATCAGAGTTCAGTGCGCCTACTCAACACTCACCGATGAGGTTTTTTAAATCATGCCTCTCTTTTTTCTGTGTGTGCTAAAAAAATTTTTAACCCAGGAAAAATGTAAAATGTGATTACCTGCTTCTATTTACTACCATATTGTGAACTTTTGATACCTAGATTGCGCTGGGGCGACTATGTTGACTTTCACAACGCTCCATTGGAAGTACATGGCAGAGCTCATCGGTAATACTATTTCCGGGCCATGGCAGCCATCTTGCGGCGGTGCCATTGCGGAAGAACCAAATTGAATAGGGCTGAATGGAACCACATGACCACGTTGCCTTTCTAAACTCCTCAAAAAAAGTTCGGAAACGTTATTTCGGTCGATTATTCCTCCCCTTTAATAATACCAATTGGTATTGTATTTTATATCGTTGGAAAGCCTGATTAGTCACCTTTACAACGAGGTACAACTTGTAAGGATCATGCATTCGTGGAATGAGCAACACAGCTAACCGTGTGGGTAGCGGCCCAAAAAAATGTGCCAAAATCCCCTGCAATAATCTCAATGCAGTGAGATATCGGAATGAGATTCTGGAGCCAGTGGCGATCCCATATCTCCAGAATCTGGGACCTAACTCCATCCTCCAGGATGACAACGCTCGCCCCACAGAGCCAGGATCATCACAGAGTACCTCCAGAATTTGGGAGTGGAGAGGATGGAATGGCCTGCCGTGAGTCCAGACCTCAACCCAATTGAACACCTGTGGGATCAGCTTGGGCGTGCTGTACGTGCCAGAGTGACCAACGCAACCATGTTGGCTGACTTGCAGCAAATCCTGGTTGAGGAATGGGATGCCATCCCACAGCAGTGTGTGACCAGGCTGGTGACAAGCATGAGGAGGAGGTGCCAAGCTGTTGTGACTGCGTATGGATCTTCCACACACTACTGAGGTCCCTGACAGTGTAAAATGAATAAAGTGTAAAAATGGCCAATATGTGTTGTTTTTTTCCTTATTACTGTGGGAGAGTGCAATCATCCAATCCACCAAGCAACTCAAAACGAGAGTGAATACCAACAGAAGAATATTGCAGGGGATTTTGGCACATTTTTTTGGGCCGCTACCCACACGGTTAGCTGTGTTGCTCATTCCACGAATGCATGATCCTTACAAGTTGTACCTCGTTGTAAAGGTGACTAATCAGGCTTTCCAGCGATATAAAATACAATACCAATTGGTATTATTAAAGGGGAGGAATAATCGACCGAAATAACGTTTCCGAACTTTTTTTGAGGAGTTTAGTTCTTATATAGTTCTGTGGTCCCAATAGTGGAGAAGACCCGCGAAGCAGCTTCAAACTCAGCTTTCCCTCTCCTCTGGCGAAGCATACACCGATGTATGCTATGCGGAAGTTTTTTTCACATTTTTGGGTGACACCATAGCGCTCACGCCCACAGAGACAACAGTAATGATGCGTAGCTCTGCCTTATATGAATTTGCCCAAGATAATGATGCCCCAATGCAAGATATTTAGCCTAAATTGTGTGTGCTTTAGTAGGCTATTAGCACACAAAGAACATAGCATACTACAACAGATAACAAAATGCCAGTCCGTTTTTGTGGTTCATATCCTACATAAAAATTCGGCTATTTAAGTCAGGGAAACAGCTTTATTTATTTGCTTGCACATTAACATTGCTCAATGTTGCTTATTAACAAACATGACTGTAGGCCTACATAAATATAGCCTAAGCATGACAGCTACCATTTGTGAATATGCATTAATTAATTTATTCAACCATTCCAAAGGACGTTTTTAAATTTGATTTCAGAAATTACAGTAGCCTATGCCTATAGGTGAATTAGTGTGTATGTTCAGACATCGGGGACATCGGGATTCTGGAATTACAGTAAATTGTTATGTTTGTGTAGCCTATACTACAACATGTTTACTTTGATCTAATGTTGCTGATTAGCTAAATGTTAATTAGAGTGTCTACGCGAACCGCAATACAGGCTTGTTTACACCGATGCAACTATGGGTTAATTGCACTTGTAACTTAAAATACATTTTGCAGCTTTAAATGGGCTGACCATGTGGAAGATCTGTGATTGGCTTTGGGAATATTTGTGGGCTCAGCGTCAGTCAAAGTTATGATAGGGCAACTTCATCGTTAGTCGACGGTGATTTTGATGACGGTGAAGCAGATTCGCTGTCCCAATTTTGTTCACGGCTCCTCTCTTCTACTCCCCTACTCCCCTACTCCCCTCCCTTCCTCCACATACTTCCGGGTAGTAGAGGAGTGGTAGTGGGGGAGTGGGGGTGGGGAGGTGGGGAGTGAAGAATATTGGGAGGCACCACCCCCTCCCTATTAATTAATATGTAACCATTAATATGTAATTAAGATGTAATGCCACACTAATTACATTAGGAAGGGAAACCGTTTTTACAGGTGCTAGCGTACGAGCACCTATTACCGACCGGGGGGATACCTATTTCCGACCACCTCAGGCGCCAACGTATTTATTTCATATTTATTTGCGAGGACTGAACAATGTCACCAATTAAACGTATGTCCAGTAAAAATACACATAATAACCTGTCTCACTGACAGTTTTCAACTTAATACATCTATATTTAGTTATATTAATACGACCTCTTTTACAACGCTAACTTTTATACTTCGAGCACGCTTCGAATTCCTTAATCGTGCCGATTAAATGCAACTGTCCTGATATTGCTTTAGGGTCACCCTGTGCCCATACGAGTGGACATATACATCCCATATCACAGATGTATTATCTATAGGTGTATGTCTATGATCACAAGCAAGTACAGGCTAATCAATTCATTTGTAAAGGAATGACATCCATCCAAATTTGGGTCCGGGTGAAAAAAAGTCAAAAACACAACCGTCCGTCTTGTCAATGGATCACCATGTGGACAGTTAAAACTTTTTCTGATATTTACACCAGTTAAACAGATATATTAGATCTATTCATCAACCAAATTTCAGCTTTGGTACTCAACTCCTTCATGGTTAGATAGCATTTTGAAAAATACAAATTTTGCACAATTCCGGGGATACAAAACTTGAAATCGGCCGATCTACGTGCGTAAGGTCTGATCACAACATGCATATTGATCACAGGAGATAGGTAAAATAAAGTTAAGATGCCCCCTAGGGCCTAGAGCTAAGGTTAGATGTGTGATTTTCCCATGTCAGGTAAATACAGGGATAACCCATTACCAGGCAACAATATTTGGTCAATTTCATTCTAGCTCTATCATTCAATAATTGAAATCCCATCAGTGAGCCTCGTCGATTACAGAATACATCCCAACTATATTTATTTACTAACTACGAAACATGCGTGTGCTGCTGTTACTGTACCATGCAGTGTTTTGTTTCCTAGGCCTACAATGCAATAACACTTATTTTGGAAGCAGTATTCACGTGGAGGCCGTCACTACAGACTATCTGTTAACGACTTCAATAACATTCAAGGCAAACTGCCAGCATTTATCAAGTAAACGACAAACTGTACACATCTATATGGCAGAATATGTGGTATATTAACATTTATAGTGTATGGTTTAAAGTACATGTAATCTATTCTGTTTGATGTCTGATACATAATTTGACACTTTTAAGTAGTAACGTAACTCTTAAGACTTCCCGATGTTAAAATGTGTACTTTTCAAAATGCTATCTAACCATGAAAGTGTTGAGTACCAAAGCTGAAATTTGGTTGATGAGTAGATCTAATATATCTGTTTAACTGGTGTAAATTTCAGAAAAAGTTTTAACTGTCCACATGGTGATCCATTGACAAGACGGACGGTTGTTTTTGACTTTTTTTCACCCGGACCCAACTTTGGATGGATGTCATTCCTTTACAAATGAATTGATTAACCTGTATTGCTTGTGACCATAGACATACACCTATAGATAATACATCTGTGATATGGGATGTATACGTCCACTCGTATGGGCACAGGGTGACCTTGAAAATCACCAAAAACATGTGCGACTGAACAAAGTGGCTACTTTGGGTGGATATAACTTGAAAAGGGAATACGGAAGAAAGTAAGTTAGGATACCAAGTTTCAGCTCTATAGCTGTTACCAATCCCAAGTTATAAGCTACCAAAGTCGGAAAAAATCACATTCGCGCGTTTTCACGACTCGCGTGAAAGACGGAGGTTTTGAGCAAATTTCAAGAGGCTATATCTCGGAAATGACTTGTCGTATGAGGCTAATTTTTTGTGTGTGTTCATCTTTCATACAATGGATTATTATGATGGAGTTTCATCAAAATCTGAGAGGGTCATGCAGGGACCACTGGTTGATTTGACACAGAATGACCCTTTGGTCTATCTGTCGGTCTCACTGAGGCGTTACACGTTTAAGACCAATGATTGTTGTCTCCCCCTGGAGGAGGGTCTCTGGTGCATTTTCGACTATTGGGATGCTCCTCTCCTACCCGGAAGTATGCAAAACTTTCTGAATGTTTCGAGTACTACAAGTATTTGCATATACAGTATCCAAAGTACATGACATTGCGGTTTGCGTCAAGACATTAATATGTAAGCATTAATACGTAATTAAGACGTAATCAGCGACATTAGATTAAAACACAAAAATCCGTTTCCGGGGCACGGAGTAGAGGAGTGGTAGTGGAGGAGGAAAGGCGGCATTTTTCGACTATTGGGACGCACCCCAGGTCTCATGTCAATCTTGTAAAATGCAGTTTTACCTTCAAATGTCACCTTGCTTGTGTCCTTTTACTGTTTTCGTAATGCAGTGGAAGAAAGCCCTTTCTGAAGTACCCTTCTGATTTGCCGGTTTGTATACCCTCCTGGAGTGAAACGGGAAGGGATTTAGCTTTAATGAAACAGGTCCTACTACTACATATGCACAATAAAGAATATTTAAATAATTAATATGATTTCAGATTTTGTCTTATAACAGTTTATTTTCTCAATATTTTTGTTTAACGATGACTATAAATACACTTGAATAAAACAGGAGGGCTCAATTCTTGTTAGAACCTATTTTTATACGGTCGAAGTTATCACTTTTAAAATTAATTCTACAATCATGTGCGCTTTAGCAGCTACTGCCACGTTACCAAATAGTGCCAACATAAATGAAAGGAAAGTAGCCTAACCCGATTTCAAGAGGGTACAGAACTGTTAAAGTAGTAAGATATGAGGAGAGAAAACTTACCCTGATTCGTTGAGTCAACTACTTAATCAATTACTTCACTAAGACGATCTGTCGTTTGTTTAACTTAAATTACACAGTAATGTAATTTTCGGCGGCTAATGTACCCACGTGCGTGTTAAAGCTGTATGAACCAAAAAGTGGTCAATAGAGAATAGACCAGTGTGAAGAGCCACAACAATATGACTTCCGGTAACCGGAGGAGTGGGAAATTTCACCATAAAAGATCTAATTTACTTGCTTATTTGTTGTAGTATTGAATACAAAAAACATACCATCTACACATTCTCTGTGGAAGTACGGCGGCGGAGCGATACTTTACGTTACCTACGAATGTAGTACCGGCACTGGTCGACTACAACAACAAAGAAGAGCAACAAGTTGCAATGGCCACGTTCGCTCTGCCGCCGTACTTCCACAGAGAATATATGTCAGCACAAAGTAAAGGATTCAATGATAGTTTGACTTCAAAAATTATCGTTTTAACACTCAAAATAACCACGATACACTATCGTCGTATTTTATTTGCTTTGGGTGCACTGCGGAGTGTTTAAGTGCGTTTGGTAGTGGATGCTACCGGTTACCATAGAGGTGCGCTAGCATTAGCAACGTGAGTCTGTCCAAAAGAAGGGACAGCATGCAATTAGCGGAAAATGGTTTCCATCAATCAACTACATCATGGGTAAGTCGTAATTGAGACATAATGTCCAAAATTCCAAACTATCCCTTTAAGGACATTCCAAACGGCTAAATGCTCCTCGGAGGATCGAGGAGTGGGGAACGAGCTGGCTCCCGGAGGGTGCTTCAGTGAGGAAACACAAGTGTAGCCTTTGCGGAACCCTTTTCTCGGAACGTGTGACGTGTATAAATTATCTACCATGTCGCAGGCACACCCCTACACAAATTCAATTTTACCGTTCCTTTCCATTTATTATAAAGCGCTAATCCATAATGACACTCATTCTTTATTACTAACAAAATCAACGTTTATTCATGAAAAAATAAGCTAAAAGCATTATAGTTAAGCACGTGATCATAATATGACGCTGACGCTTGATTGAGCAAGGACGTTCCATTTGCCTAATGCATGTTGCCTCGTTTCCTCCATCCTCGTATCTGATCCTTGCATCCTTTCCTCGCGTCCTCCGTTAGGCAGAGCTAAGGAGGGAGGAAAAGATGCAAGGAGTAAAAATAAGCAATTGGAATGAAGCCAGGGACATTGTTTTAATAGCAAAGTGAGCAAAAGCCACAATCTAGACATCTAGAGGGGTGGAAATGGGGTGCAATCAGTTGCACGCCTCCAATTGGTTTTTGAAACTGCTCCCCAAATGGCAAAGGCCGTCTATGAAGCCATAATACTGCCTCCAGGGGGGTGCTTTGGATCATGAGCAGTTCTTTCTCCGCAATTTCCGCTTTATATCACTTGGCAAATACCAGAACTGTACAATTTTTTAAATGTACTTTTTAGCAAACTGTAACCTTGGCATTCTTTTTTTGAGGATTACCAATGGTTTGCATCTTGCCATAAACCCTCTGATGTTACACTGGTGTATTATTGTCTTTATGGTAGTCTTTCACACATCACATCCTGGAGAGTCGTCTTGATCTGCTCAACAGTTGAAAAGTGTTTTTTCTTCACAATTGAAAGTATTCTTCACGTCATCCACTACAGTGGTCTTCCATGGTCTACCACATTGATTTGCTCATCACTGCATTCCTGCTTCATACACCAATGTATCAGTTGATTCTGACACACCCAATGTCTGATTTATGGCCTGCTTTACTGGCATTGACGCAATTTGTCCCTCATGTTCAGAGACAACAGCGACTGACTCAAAAAATGCAAATTCCACACTTAAAATGAACTCTAGACCTTTTTAATAACTTTCTTGTGCATGAACCAATGATGCAAAGACACACAGCTGGCTAAGAAGCAGTGGAGGAGCAAATTCTCCAATTACTTTTGCTCTCCTAAAATGGGGGGATTATATATGAAAAAGGATTAATTCCTACAAGGATCACTTGATCTGGATGTAAATATCCTCAAATAAAAGCTGACAGTCACCACTATATCCATTGTTATATTTCAAATGCAATATGCCAGTGTACAGAGCGAAAACAACTAAAAATTGTGACACTGTCCCAATATTTTTGCATTTAACTATCTTGACAAGGGAATGGACAGTCTGTCTGAGCGGCCAGATCCACACAAACTGCAATTCCTATACAATGTTGAACAATAAAGACCGAAACAAAGAGCCTCAACCGATACCTCAGATAAAAACATACTGTCTGAAGTATAATTATAAGCTTTAGCTGACATTACTGGCCTATTACAAAGAAGTGAAAAGGCCAGTACTATCAAGTTAATTTTCAGATGACAAGTTTGCAATGCACATTACCTGGTTTCTTTCTACAGTATATCCAAACCTGTAATTTATATTGAAAAAATTACACTGGTGTCAATTTCATCATCACAAAATATCACCTGTCAATCTATTTACATTTTACCTTTACACAGAATTAAAATGACATTTAAAAAAAAAAAAACATTCACAAACATTTGTAATGAAAAGAAAATGGCATCACAGTTTGTCCCAGTCATTTTGCTGTTTTTTTCAGATGCTTGTCCAAAATATGATCAGACAGGAATATCAGGAGAAGTTTAAACTGTGCTTCTACAAACAGTGCAAAATGTTTGGCTTACCACCTTTTATTCACTCCTTGAACTCAAACTACACACCCATCAAAACCTCAAAACAGACATTTGCAAACCACAAGAGGGTGGTTTGTCTTAGTAGAACAATTGAAAGACTATTCAAATACTCAGGTGGGAATCATGTAAAATAGCCACTTCCCAGTGAGTACTTATATTACTTGGATTTTTTGTAATATAACTTCTTTTGCAAAAACAATTCCCACACTGAAAACATTTGTAGGGCTTTTCAGCGGTGTAAATACTCTCGTGACAAGTTAAATCATCTTTTCTATAAAAAACACTGTACATGTGTAGGGTTTTGTACAAAAACACTTCTCATAGTGTGTACACCTATAATTATCAGGTGGCTACTTAAATGAGATATTTTCATCTGTACAAATTCTCAGGTGTAAAGAAGATTTTGTACTAAAACACTTCACAAACATTGGATACACTTGTACGGCTTTTCACCTGTATGAATAATCTTGTGGCTATTCAAATCATAATCATAATGAAACGGTTCCCACACCGATGACATTTGTAGGGTTTTTGAATGCGCTGGTGGTGATTTAAAGCAGATTTCATCACAAGCCCCTCTCACACTGTGTATACTTATAGAGGGTTTCACCGGTTTCAATTCACATGTGTATATCTAAAAATATACTGTGTTAAAAAACTTCCCACAATGAATAGAATGTAGGGAGTTTCATCCGAATGAACAGGCTGTTGGGTATTTAAATTCCTGTATGCAGCCAGTGAAGAACATGCGACAAGGAACGGCAAATATTGTTCTGGAGCATGCAGGTTTGCCTGCATACAGGAGTGCATCTGATTCTCAAAGGTGTGTGTGGCATATTATGTGAGCGGGAGCAAGCGAGGAGGAGAAGCGAACATCATTTAATTAGAGTGATGAGCACTATTAGAACGTTACCACTCCGCAGGCTCCATTTCGCTCCGGTACCGCTCAGCCTAGAATGCCTTGCTTCTGCCAATAGTTCTAATTTCAACATTGAAAGATGAAGTTTTGGAAATATTTTGCAAAAGCCCTAAACAAACAATACAAGTAGGCTATACCCTACTTGTACCCGGTTAGTTCTAAATGCTTGAACTCCCCAGACGGCTGGAATGCAAAGAGATCAAAGTCCCTGCCCCCCAACTTGATTTGCCTCAACACTACCCTGCACAAGAAGAATGGGTGAAGTGGATTGGGCTTCAGGGTTTCTGAATGTCATGGTGCTAACCTGTAGGGTGTGGTACGCAGGCGTGGGCAGTATGTCCCGCATGTGCATGTGGAATGACCAACCTTGTACCCCCCTCACCATAACATCCTGCAGCAGCAAGAGAGGTGCCCCTACTCCAGGGTGAATACTTCAGCTTAAAGGGTGGTGAGCAGATTTAAGGCAAGTATTATATATCGGTAAATACCAAGGTAAGTCATCACGACCACAAGAACAACTGTATGACTCTCACAAATACTCATACACGAAAAATTGAAGTTTTTGGAGCAAAACTAAAAAAAACTTAAATTGGATTTATTAACAAAATAATCTTTTCTTTTTTTACTGTTGTGACAGAAAGGAAAAGTGGTATTCTGATAACCAATATAACATTGAAAATCACATTAGCTGTATACCAGGCAGAGGGGTGCTAACATAACCCACCTAGGTTACCTTGCTGACACGTCATCTAGGCTAATGGAACTGGTTCCTCTTAAAGGAAATAATTCTTGAGGTCTCAAGTATATAATAAGGAAACTGATAAGGAAAATCTCCCCAGCAAATAGGGAATTTGTTTAATTTATATGCCAGTTGTATGAGAGAAATAACCCACTTCAGTGACAAAGCACTTTTAGCACATAGCAGGCAGAGTATACAAAAAAATACAGTTATTACGATTTTCTCAAGAAATATTTTTTCTTCCCTTAGTTCAGTCCACAAATGAGAAGTAGGACAAAGCCCATTTCTTTAGCATAAAAACACTGATTCTTAATTGACCTCAAAATAAAGTGCCACCCCTTAGCAGCGAATAAAAAAATACAAAAATAAAAAAAATAAAATAAAATGTCTCAGTGTTGTTGTGCAATTTTTAGAAGTGAGGGAGGGCTTTTGTGTGTTCTCAGTGTTCGGAGCCAAGTCTTTACAACTTGCTGATGATGACACATATAAATCGCTGTTTGTAAGGAGGAACTGAATCGAAAGCACCCATATATAAGCTAGTCTATGCATCTGTCTAGCCAAAACAATGCAAAGTACCTAGCTAGCAAATGCAGCTGATGATATGTTGACTAACGTTAGCTAGCTAGATCATTTTCTCTAAAGACAGTTAACATTACATTGATGGGTCAATGACATGACATGCATATTTTTGTGTCCGAGTGCATTATTTCCTTTTAAAATAATTCAATCAATTCACGATATGTATCACTTTATTATATAAAGCCCATTTAGTTTGAATACATTTTCAGTACATTCAAATAATATATATTATTTTATGTTTTGGCATCTGAGACCCCCAAAATGTCAGGTGGCGCAACAGTCCGTGCAAATGAACAGACTAAGAAAACTATTAAAAATTGTATTTTAATGATAATAAATACAAAGTAAAATACTTTGGCATGATTTCATGTTTGGAACCTTTCAAATAAACCAAATTTTACAAATACCAATAGTTTTAAAGCTGTTGAGAGAACTGAAAAACTTTTGTCCAGCAATTTGTATGTTCTCAAATGGCAGGGTGGCACAACCGTAAACATGGTACTTTTATTATAAAGTGAAGAGGTAATAATCTCTCTCAAATATTGATAAAAATAACTACTTTCAACTCGTAGATAGGCTGGCACACTTTCCATGTCAGGTGGTACAACCAATGTAAAACTAGGAAAATGTTATTTCATCATAAAACTCTTTATTCTATTTAAAAATTACATGTATGAATTTGATAGCAATGGCAAAAGCTAATACAGACGTCCAAGGAGAAGCCCGGTTAATTGAAAATTAGTTGCAAAAGTCAGGTGGCACAACCAGTAAATCAGGTGGTGCAACTGCAAGGAATGTCACTATATGAAATAAATAATGTTATTTAAAGCTCTAAGATTATCTATTACATTTCTAAAATGTTTATTAGTTTTAAGTTAAACCTTTCAAAACTTTTTCATGATTTATAATTCTAGATTTAGAGTTTCTGAACTCAATGTTATTGAATGTTTCACTGTATAATGTGATGTATATTTATGCATTGTCCTGTGTGGTACGACATGATAAGGTTTAGAACAGGCCTTCCCTACAGAAAGACAGTAGACAATATAAGTTTGAACACAAACTTGAAGTTGGCTTGAAAAAGCAAAGGACAGAGAACACAATATTTTGGTAATAGAAATTAGGCATTACACAACAAACAATAGACATTGTTAGCAATGGCATGTATTAGTATGAGCATGTTGAACTGAAATAGGCTATATGAACTGAAAGCTGAATGGAACTGGATGAATACAAGTTCTATTAAAAACCATGAACGAGTAGGAAACGCACAAGCTTTACCCATCCAATAATTCCTATTGACTTTAAAAGTTTTTTTTTTAAAAGTGGAATACCATGAATTGTATAAAATCTTTCAAAATGGACAAAAGTGGTTGCTATGGTCTTACTTATTTGTTGGTAGGGTCCCTGTTAGTTAATAGGTTGTTACTAGGGGATTGCTTGGTGGTTGCTAGGTTCTTACTAGGTGGTTGCTAGGGTCTAGTAGCTGGTTGCTAGGGTGATATGAGGTGGTTACTAGGTTGCTAGGGTGTAGTAGGTCGTTGCCATGGTATTACTAGGTGGTTGCTAAGGTGTTACTAGGTGGTTGCTAGGGTTTAAATATGTGGTATAATGAAAGCATATCATTCTGCTAGAGTGCATAGGCCTCAGAAGTCGTGTCATCATTTCCTCCAGATTAGTATGAGCATTTTGAACTGAAATAGGCTATATGAACTGAAAGCTGAATGGAACTGGATGAATACAAGTTCTATTAAAAACCATGAACGAGTAGAAAACGCACAAGCTTGACCCATCCAATAATTCCTATTGACTTTAAAAGAATTTCAATTTTAAGTGGAATATACCATTAATTGTATGAAATCTTTCATTACAGTGTATCTAATCAGTCTATTGCACTGTAGCCTATTCCAGTTGCTATGTACCGAATGTGATCTTCCTGTATCCTGTTTTTGATCAATTTCCTACTTTTACTTCAATAGAGGCTGTTGACTAAAAAAATGTTTGTATTTGAAATAAAAATGCAATTATTCAGCATATTTTCTGTCATGACTAATGTTGTCAGGTGGCACAACTGATAATCGTCAGGTGGTGCGACCAGGTAAAATATTCATTTAAACCAATAAATAATAGGTTAAAGTGAACAAATGGTTGATAACTATGATGTGAATAGCTATTTTATTGAATGCATTCATTTGTATAATGATTTTTCTATCTTTAAATGTAAAATCAGATGCTAAAGATACCAAATACCTGGCCACTAGAATGCAGTAATCTTACATTATTGTAAATACAAAACACAACAACAAAATAATAATGTGTTAGGCACTGTAGACACTCTAAGGGATACTTGCCAAAGATTTCATTAGAATAAATAGGAGTATTTACATAAGTAGGAAAACATATATATTTTTACAAATATTTGGTTGCGCCACCTGACATTTTTTAGGCGGTGAAGTTAAAAATACAGTCAAAAAATTAATTTAAACACTTTGAAATATTATGAGTGACTAATAAATCTGCATTGAAAGAGCCAAGACCACAACATTATCAGTCAACAGTACAGTTTTATTTTATAACGTTGGAGATTATCAACCTAGATGTTAGCTTACTTGTCTGAAGTTATCCTGCCAAGCGTTTAGCCGAACATACCACCGCTCCTCCTCCACAGCTGTGAAACCGCAGACTGGAACTCACACTTTACCGGAGGGAAAACATTCCAAACTCTCTTGACTAGACAGTCCTCTTCTCATGAACCCGCCTGACGGTAGGTTATCTAACATACGTAGCTATACTAATTCCTGTGTAGCAGCTGAATTGTACGTGGCTAACAGGCGAACGGCAAGCCGCGTTTCTATTGAAAACTTAAAACTTTATTTCTCTTCGATAATGACGACCGCTATAACTTGAACCTTTCTCACAGCGACCTCTTCCTCTACCCCTAATAATGCCCAATTAAGGGTTATGTTTGGATATCTCCTATTGACGAGCTCTTAGCTGAGGAGCGCTTCTGCTGCAGACAGTAGGCTAGTCTTTCACAACACTCACTGCCATGTTTGTCTCCACTTCCTTCTTCTTCGTCCTTTTCACACCGCAATTGGCTGAAACAGCAGTCCATCAGCCAGACAGTCTATGTGCCTCTTCTTTCACAATAAAAGATGCGGTTAACATTGACATACAAAGTTGATGCCTTTAACGACTCGTTACATAGGTTTGCTAGCAAAGACAAAACTTTCCTGCAAAGGGCAGTGTTGCCAGATGCCTGAATTAATTTCCCCCCAAAGAATTCAGAAAATCCCCCATCTTTAATTGAGTCCCATACAATTTTCTCACAATTTCCCCCCATACCTTCTTTTAAAATCCCCCATCTCTCATTGACTCCCATACATTTTTTCTTTAAAAATTCCCCCATGAAATGTTACAATCCCCTACATTTAGGTGGAAATCCCCAGTTGTCTATTTAAAGATCTTGTATTAAATCACTTCTCTCACTGTACATTTGGACAGCTTTTGACCTGTATGAATCCTCAGATGTCTATTTAAAGAAGATCTCACATTAAAACACTTCTCACACTGTGTGCACTTATAAGGCTTCTCACCTGTATGAATTCTCAGGTGAACATTTAAATCAGATTTTGTATTAAAACACTTCTCGCACTGTGTACACTTGTAAGGCTTTTCACCTGTATGAATTCTCAGGTGTGTTATTAAAGAAGATCTTGTATTAACACACTTCTCACACTGTGTACACTTGTACAGCTTTTCACCTTTATGAATTCTCAGGTGAGTATTTAAAGAAGATCTTTGACTAAAACGCTTCACACACCGTGTACAATTGAACGGCTTTTCACCCATATGAATTCTCAGGTGGCGATTTAAATGACATAAGTGGACAAAGCATTTCCCACAATTAAAACATTTGTAGGGCTTTTCACCTGTATGCATTCTCAGGTGTGTATTTAAATTATATTTTGAAGCAAAACACTTCTCACACTGTGAACACTTGTACGGCTTTTCACCTGTATGAATCCTCAGGTGTCTATTTAAAGAAGATCTCACGTTAAAACACTTCTCACACTGTGTGCACTTGTACAGCTTTTCACCTTTATGAATTCTCAGGTGTGTATTTAAAGAAGATTTTGTATTAAAACACTTCTCACACTGTATACACTTGTACGGCTTTTCACCTGTATGAATCATCAGGTGTCTATTTAAAGAAGATCTTGTAGTAACACACTTCTCACACTGTGTACACTTGTATAGCTTTTCACCTTTATGAATTCTCAGGTGTGTATTTAAATGACATATGTGGGCAAAGCATTTCCCACAATGAAAACATTTGTTGGGCTTTTCACCTGTATGCATTCTCAGGTGTGTATTTAAATAATATTTTGAAGCAAAACACTTCTCACACTGTGAACACTTGTACAGCTTTTCACCTGTATGAATCCTCAGGTGTCTATTTAAAGAAGATCTCACATTAAAACACTTCTCACACTCTGTACACTTGTACAGCTTTTTAACTGTATGAATTCTCAGGTGTGCATTTAAAGAAGATCTTGTATTAAAACACTTCTCACACTGTGTACACTTTTCACCTGTATGAATTTCATCTTCATTTCTATGAATTGTCTTCTTTTGGAAGAAATCCAAAAGGCTTGGGGTTTTTCTTGAATTCATTACCATTGGTTCAAGTATCACATTCGTTCTCAGACAATTTATATGTTTGTTTTTACTGAGTGTATTCTTCTGCACTATTCCGGTCTGATTATCTTCATTGTTGAACTCACAGTGTTGAGTTACGCACCCACATTGAATCGGCAGATAATTACTTTTTTCATTTTTACAGTTGGGATTTGGCTCTCCTGTATATTGTTGTAGTTCAGTCTGGTCTTTGTGATCAACATGAGCTCCACTCATCACAGTTTTCAGCAGATCACTCACTAAACTTTCACTGGATTCACACTTCATTTGATCAGATTTAATATTAACACATTTAATACCCTGCAAGTCACTGAACTGTTCTGGTTTAAGGTATCCTCCATAATCCGCCTCTGTTTTGATTTGGTCAGGAAGCAAATGGGTTACATCTCCCAGCTCTGCATTGTCCAGACTCTCTATCTTAATAAACTCCTCTGTGTGGGTGGAGCCCCGATCAGTTTCTGCTTTAATCAATGATGTGTGTGTGTGGTGTACATCACTGACCGCGCTATGTGCTGTAACACACTCTGGCTCCAGTGTGTTGAGTGCTGGTGCAGCACACTCGGTCTCTGACTGTGCCATGTGGACAGACTCCAGTCCACTGAGTTCCTCTTCTTTCCGTCTGATCCTGTGCTGCTCAGTGAGCTCTGGTAGTGTTGTCTCAATGTCCTGTCTCAGACAGACTCCTACCTGCATCATACTGCTGCTCAAAGGTGTGCAGAAGTGCAGCTCCTGGAGGGAAACAGGGGGAAGGGATTTAGCCTAAATCAAACAGGTCCTACTGTAGCAGCTGACATTCTTTATACTAGTGATGTTACGGATGATACCGAAGCTCCGAGCTGTGTGTCGAGTACGTAGGGCAGTTTCTACAGAAGCCTCGCACCGAAGCTTGTATCACTTTCAGAGAAGCACGTGATCGATGACAAACGAGGCCTCGGGTGCTGTAGAACCATGTGATCGGTTTGTTTTGCGTTTTGGGCGGAATTAGGGGTTTTGAATTGTAGATATAAAGGAGCGATACCCCCCTTATTTCGAGGGTTGTTGCGGAGAGTTTATTATTATTGGTATTATTGTTATTGAAAGTTTTTGGAGTATTTTTTTGAGGAATCTTTGGAGTATTTTTATTTATTTTTTTGTACAACTTTTGTACAGTTTTGTCGTTTTTGTACAAAAATAGCCTAATGGAACCTGCATGGAAGCAAAAATCTTCTCCTGCTTGGGAATATTTTGACCCGATATCTCCAAATAAGGCAGGCCTCAGTGGCATAGATATAAAAACACAGTGAAACGCTATTCGAACACTGGGCTAGCAATCGACTGTGCATGTAGTTCGTTGGTTGTTATTTTAACATAACTACAGCAGATTATTACGATTTGTTTAATATTATGATTTGATTGTTATTTCTTATTCTTTCTTATCATCATTATCATCTGCATTCCTTCTCAAATGGCATATTATTTAATTTTGAAGGTAAAGTGCTTGCTGTGCCTAAAGGAGCTGGCTTACAGCAATAATACCTCGTCCAGGCATTATCGGGCAATGCATGAAAATGCACCTACCAATGAGCAAGAAACCAGCAGAGGTTATTTATTTATTTATTTTACTTTTTAATAGCAGTTATTGTTGCTTTATCATAATCATACTGACATACATGTTGATAAAAATACATTTGCATATTGTTATTTTGCCATAGGTTCCAGAAAGCAAGGCCGTTAATAAAAATCAATAAAAAAAACCCTTTTCAGTTCCCAAAAGCACCTTCCCTTTCACTGCCCATACTGAAGCACATTCACTTTCACTGCCTGGTTACAGAAGCACTCCCAGTCCCAGACCAGACACACTTTTACTGCTCAATAGAACCCCACACAAATGTTGTCCCCCTTTATATCAATCTTCCTGTTTTTTTCATTTTTAAAGTTAATATAATATTATTACATATATTATTTTATAGGTAATATATCTTAGTATAAAACAAATCTAGCCTAATGACAGTTACAAATATAAATTATGAGTATGTTAGTATGTGTATCGCCTCAGATCAATTTTGTAAAATACATGTTTAACTTAAAATGTCACCTTGTGTGTTCTTTTGGTATTTTCTTATTGCAGAGTGGAAGAAAGCCCTTTCTGAAGTGCCATAAAACATGGGCAGGATCGCATTTGTGTTTGTTTTAGCGCTGTTTGTCTGTGAGAAAATGAACACCTGCCACATACAAGAGAGAAAATCAGCAAATACAGCAGCCTGAAGACTGGGCTGGCCGTGGCATATGGACAGTTTCCCTCAGTCCATTCTAGTGCATTTCACCCATGTCCCTGTTTGAGTACTCGCACTTAATTAGAAACTAGTACTCGTTTCTTAATTGATGCGAGCACATGTATGCAAATTAGCTACACTCACCATAGGTAAGTCTGGCCACTTTTTTTAAAACGCTAATGGGTGAAGTTTTTCATTTTAAACCCCTCAAGAAAAGTTTGGAAATTTGTATTTGGTCGATCATGTCTCTGTTGTCACTGTATTATTAGCATTGTATCTTATATCATTGGAAAGCCTGTGCATTTCCCTTTACAATGATGTCCGATTTGTAAGGATCATGCATTTGTGGGATGAGTAGCACAGCTGATTATGTGGGTGGGGTCCCAAGTGAAATGTGCCAGATTTCCCTGCCAATGTCAAACAGTGTATTCTCCTGTTGGTATTGACTCTATTGTTTTGAGTTGTTTGGGGGATTGGATGATACAACTCTCTATCAGTAACAAGGAACAAACAAAACATATTGGTAATTTTACGCTTTACATTACATTACATTACATTTATTTAGCAGACGCTTTTATCCAAAGCGACGTACAGTAAGTGCGTACAGAGACATCATCATCATTACAGAACAGACAAGGCAAGGCACATCCTTTGCATAATGTAGCAGCTATCCCTAGCAATGAACGTTGACTGTAGTTCACAGTAAGCTGTGGGCAAATCAGCAACACCACACTTTCATTCCAAATACTATTATAAACTATACTATTATAAACCATTCCAAATACTATTATAAACTACGCTATTATAAACCATTCCAAATACTATTATAAACTATACTATTATAAATCATTCCAAATACCATTATAAACTGCTATTATAAACCATTCCAAATACTATTATAAACTAATAGCTTTATTCATTGAACAAACAGTCAGGAGCCTCAGTAGCGGGTGAACACTTGTGGGATCAGCTCGGGCGTGCTGTACGTGCTAGAGTGACCAACGCAACCACGTTGGCTGACCTGCGACGAATCCTGGTTGAGGAATGGAATGCCATCCCACAGCAACGCGTGACCAGCATGAGGAGGAGGTGCCAGGCTGTTGTGGCAGCGTATGGTTCTTCCACCCGCTACTGAGGCTCCTGACTGTTTGTTCAATGAATAAAGCGTAAAATTACCAATATGTCTTGTTTGTTCCTTGTTACCTTGTTACTGATAGAGAGTTCAATCATCATCCAATCCCCCAAACAACTCAAAACAATAGAGTCAATACCAACAGGAGAATACACTGTTTGACATTGGCAGGGAAATTTGGCACATTACACTTGGGACCCCACCCACATAATCAGCTGTTCTGCTCATCCCACAAATGCATGATCCTTACAAATGGGACATCATTGTAAAGGGAAATGCACAGGCTTTCCAATGATATGATACACAATGCTAATAATACAGTGACAACAGAGATACGATCGACCAAACACAATTTTCCAAACTTTTTTTGAGGAGTTTATAAATCCACAACATACATTTCTTATTAAATATTATGTTTATGTTTTTTTTTCCCCCCACTCCACACACATGTTGCCTAAAACAGGGGTCTATTATTATGTCTGTAAAGTGCGGTTATTCCTTTGCTTGTCTATCTTTTATTTGTAATTATTTTATTTACCCAAATAAAAATGTCTAAATTGATTATAATGACACTGCATGGAAAGCTCAATTTACGGGGCGGACCCTACAGTGCACAAATCCGAAAACATTTGCAGAAGTGTGTCTGCTGTCGGAAACGGACATAATCTTGTGCACGGAGGTGTGTTTAGTGTGCTCAGTGTGCAGAATTTTAACAGGAGAAATAAGAGCCACTCATCTCCAAAAGAGCCACTCATCTCGGTTTTGTTCCTGCTTGTGGTTATAAAGCTGCAGTGGGTGGCAACGCGGAAACATCTTTTTCTGAAAATAGATAGCGTGTGAAAAGTCTATTTCAAACTACTTAAAGTGTACTAGTAAGATTTTAAGAAGCTGTCTGCCTGACAATTGTTTGTTGTTGATCTATAGCATTTTAGGTTAGACTACCTATGTTTTGTTGGGGGCTGGGCTTTGGCCGTTATCGCTCCGTGCACTACAGGAATTGATTGAATTGAAGAACTGATGGCCCATCAATGACAACAAAAGAATGCAGATGATGTTTAGCGCTGTCTTTTTCGGTCCCGACTGAAAAAAGCCTTGTGCTTCTTGCGTTAATATCTCTATTAAAATGTATTTAATATATTTAACAATTGTTCATCTAAATAACTTTTTATTCCTATTATAAATGTGTATTTATTAGTAATTGATTCTTCATATTTTAAAAAATTTAACCTGTCTCAAATCTATAGATTTAAAAAAATGCAAATTAGACTATTTTAGAATGCTAGACTATTTTCAAATAGTAAGGTTCTGAAGGAGTACTCGAGTACTCACGCCCATCCCATAAAATTTTAATAATTGTCCAGTAATGAATGCCATGGGCCTGACTTAAAGGACACAACTCAACAAGATGACAGTAACATTATGATGGGTTCTTAGTATTGTCCTATAAGAATATTAGGTAAAGAGTTAGGTAAAGATCTCATCTTTCTTCCATGTAAATGTAAACGAGATCAGGGAGAATTGTGTCAGTGGGAGCAGTTCTGTCGTCAGTGAAACCGCTGATAATACAGAAGCCAACACTAACGATACAGGCGCAGCCAAGCTGTCAAAACACTGGGAGTCTGTGTGGAACCCGGCCTTGCTTGTAGCCTTGCTACAAACCATGGCTTTATGAAATTAGCCAAGCAGAGTAACTCATTCATAACTACAGTGCGATCTTCATTAGATAATGAACCTCCTAAATATCCCAATCACAGAACAGCATATAAACAACGCTATTTTAGCTAGCTTTTTTTACCGTTAAAAATATTTTATCCCCTACACGCATCCTTTATCAATTTTGCACAATCACATTTGTCAATGGTCTGCTGGCGTTTCTCTGGCGAATTTCAGAGTGCAAGTGCAGTCCAATCATCGAGACATACAAGAAGAACTGGAGACAGCTTAGCTTACCGGTTCCATGGATTCCTATGGGAGCTGCTCATTGGCACATGAAGCCAATTCATGGACGTGCCATGTTAGACTATGGGGCTTTTTGGAACCAGAGCGTGTGCACTGGGTACTTAACATGGCTTATGGAACCAGAGGAGCATGCGCACTGCGTACCGAAACACGCGGACCCAATTGTAATGAAAAAAATCTTATAACTACTTCTGGGAGGTGCAAGAAAAAAAATGGAGTATTAATTAGTTTTAATTAATTCCCTAAAGAGTAGCCTAATTAGTTTGGTGTGAAGAAATGTTTTTAATTTAAAAGAACTAGTATAATTTGGCCTGGGTAATTTCGTAGTTTTTAATGGACTTCAATAGGGTACTCAAGTGACTACGTCACGCTAGTTTCGGAAGTAAATTCCCCATTAATTTAGAGCGTAGACATTAACTAAAGCTTATTTTAAACCATTTCTACCGATTATGTCTTACTGCCAATTTCCCGGATTGTTAAATATAACGCCCGTTTGCAAACTATGTCGTTTTTCTGGACCAGCTTCAAGTATATTTTACGTTTTAGTATTTTTTTTGTGAACATACCAGCGCTGGCACTGTTTAAAAACTCCACGTCCCATAATTCCCTCCGAACGTGCAGCCTTGTCTCCAGACGTTGTCATATAACGTTAGCCAGCAGTAGCACACAGCTCCATTTTTTTCAACACTTTTTTTCTAACGTTAGCTAGCTAGCTTGAAGGACTAAAAGCTAGAATTGCTTTATGTGGTTAACCGTAGCGCAGTTTCTGACCTTGTCGGGCGGGCTTCTCTACTTAGCAACTGGCCTTGTAACCGAAAGGTAGCAGGTTCGATTCCCAGGTAGGACACTGCCGTTGTACCCTTGAGCAAGGTACTTAACCTGATTCGCTTCAGTATATATCCAGCTGTATAAATGGATATGTAAAAAAAATTATAAAAAAAAAAAAGGTTCTGTAAGTCGCTCTGGATAAGAGCGTCTGCTAAATGCCTGTAATGTAGCAAGCTAACGTTGGCTTGTCTTCGGCGGCAGTAGCCTACTCCCATCTGCCAGTCAGACAGATAAGATGATGACATCTTGTTGGTCGAGAACCACCCATGCGTTGCAGTACTGGATATGTAGTCCGTTAAAGTGGGATATGCAATATATCGCATGTTCCAATTTATGAATGTTTTTTAAAGTGATGCATTAATGATTGTAGTTCGACTTGTAGTCCACTTTTTTAGCTGTGTGCTACTGCTGGCTAACGTTATATGACAACGTCTAGAGACAAGGCTGCTTGTTCAGAGGGAATTATGGGACGTGGGGTTTTTAAACAGTGCCAGCGCTGGTATGTTCACAAAAAAAATACTTAAATGTAAAATATACAGTACCAGTCAAAGGTTTGGACACACCTATTCGTAGAAAGTTTTTTTTCCGTTATTTTTACAGTTTTCCACATTTTAGAATAGTAAAGACATCAACACTATCAGATAACACAAATGGAATTATGCAAAGACCCAAAATAAAGTGTTAAACAAATAAAAAACATCTTATATTTTAGATTCTTCAAAGTAGCCACCCTTTGCCTTGATAACAGCTTTGCACATTCTACCTGGAAATAAGGTATCAAGAGTCTTTCGATATACTTTAATACAGTCATGATAGCATCACCTGTTTACCACAGAAGTTGGTTGAGAGAATGGCAAGAATGTGCAAAGCCGTTATCAAGGCAAAGGGTGGCTACTTTGAAGAATCTAGAATATAACACTTTTTTTGATTTGTTTGCATAATTTAATGTGTTATCTCATTGTTTTGATGACTTTACTATTCTAAAATGTGGAAAACAGTAAAAAAAAAAACTTTTAAAAACCTATGAGTAGGTGTGTCCAAACCTTTGACTGGTACTGTACTTGAAGCTGGTCCAGAAAAAACGACAGTGTTTCCGAACGGGCGTTATATTGAACAATCCGGGAAATTGACGGTAAGACATAATCAGTAGAAATGGTTTAAAAGTAAGCTTTAGTTAATGTCTACGCTCTAAATGAATGGGAAATTTGAAATTTGCTTTTTGGCACGAGAGGCTGCAATACCTCCGTTGACCACTGGAGTTTGCGATCTTTAAGGAGAATGTAAATCCCTGGTCCACTGGGTCCATTTCAAAATAATTCCGCTCCCTCCCTTTGCTCCTCCCCGGCGGTTCAAGTGTCTTCCCGTGTACTTTTGGTGCTGCGTCGCATGATCCTCGCGAGGGAAGTTTACAAGTGAAGTTTACGAGGGCAAAACATTTAGCGGATTAGACCGCAGCCCAGGTCTCAGGTCAATCTTGTAAAGCGCAGTTTTACCTTCAAATGTCACCTTGTTTGTGTCCTTTTACTGTTTTCTTAATGAAGTGGAAGAAAGCCCTTTCTGAAGTACCCTTCTGATTTGCCGATTTGTATTCCCTCCTGGAGGGAAACAGGGGAAGGGATTTAGCTTTAATCAAACAGGTCCCACTACATATGCACAATAAAGAATATTTAAATAATTAATATGATTTCAGATTTTGTCTTATAAGTTATTTTATTTTCTCAATATTTTTGTTTAACAATGACTATAAATACACTTGAATAAAACAGGGGGGTTCAATACTTGTTAGAACCTATTTTTATACGGTCGAAGTTCTCACCTCTAAAATTAATTCTACAATCACGAGCACTTTAGCAGCTACTGCCACGTTACCAAATAGTGTTAACATTAATGCAAGGAAAGTAGACTAACCCGATTTCAAGAGGGTAAACAAAACTAACAGAACTGTTAAAGCAGTAATATATGAGGAGAAAACTTACTCCGATTCGTTGAGTCAACTACTTAATCAATTACTTCACTAAGACGATCTGTCGTTTGTTTAACTTAAATTACACAATAATGTAATTCTCGGCGGCGAATGTTCCGACGTGCGTGTTAAAGCTGTATGAACCAAAAAGTGGTCAATAGAGAATAGACCAGTGCAGTGTGAGGAGCCACAACAATATGACTTCCGGTAACGGGGTGGAGTGGGAAATTTCACCATAAAAGATCAAATTTACTTGCTTATTTGTTATAGTATCGAATGCTAAAAACATACCATCTGCACATAGAATACGCCATGATTATAACCTTATGTGGTCAATGAACATATTTGAAGGTACTTGAATAGATTTCATCACTTGGTCCAACAAACTTGTTTTTGCCATATTTGACTACAGAATGTGAGCTGGTAGAAATCTTTCTCTTCAGCAAAGCAAAGGATTCCAACTTGGCAAAAATATACTTTTAATTAAATGAATGATTGATTTTGAGTGGTTTCATTGAAACATTAATAAAGTACAGTATTTCTCACGTCATTTTTAGTTTATCTGAATAATGTTGTGATTTCTCTTTTATAGTGTTTTCCAGTCAGGGGTGCCCGTAATTCTGAAGCGCACTATATATCATATCGAGGGAAGTCAGGGGGCGGATTCCAATCGCTTATTTTATCCATCGTCCTCTTCTCTTTAGTCGCCTGACCCGGAAATCGATTGAGGTTCGCCATCTTTGGGTGCATCCCAATAGTCGAAAAATGCCACCTTTCCTCCTCCACTACCACTCCTCTACACCGTGCCCCGGAAACGTATCTTTGTGTTTTAATCTAATGTCGCTGATTGCATCTTAATTACGTATTAATGCTTAGGCTACATATTGTCTCGACGCAAACCACAATGTCATGTACATTGGATACTGTACATGCAAATACTTGTACTCAAAACTTTCAGGCAGTTTTGCATATTTCCGGGTAGGAGAGGAGTGGTAGTCCGGGAGTGGAGGAAGGGAGGTGGGGAGTGAAGAATATTGGGACGCAGACTTTAAGGACATTCCAAACCGCCAAATGTTCCTCGGAGGAGCGAGGAGTGGGGAACGAGATGGCTCCCGGAGGGTGCTTCAGTGAGGAAACACAAGTGTAGCCTTTGCGGAACCCTTTTCTCGCAATGCGTGACGTGTATAAATTATCCGCCACTCTTTACATCTGGCATGTCGCAGGCACACCCCTACACAAATTAAATCTTACCGTCCTTTCCATTTATTATAAAGTGCTAATCCATAATGACACTCATTCTTTATGCAATGGCGCCACCAGGGGGTGGCCAGGGGTGGCCATGGCCACCCCTATAAATTTGCTGGCCACCCCAGCGCCAGTCACATAGATTGTAGTAGCGTCAGTTATGCATTTCATCCCAAATGCACAGCCAGCCAGGCAAAGGAAGCCGCTCTTGACTTTTTTTTTTTTTTTTTTTTTTGCCGCTCTTGACCTTCCGTCACTCACGGTAGCCCCCGCCCCCGCCCCCTGGCCGCTGTTTCGCGCTCCGACAGCAGCTCAGCGCGCGCGCGTGACCGGTCACCGATCTCAAAGGAGTTAAGAGAGAAGACGCAGAAGACTACCAGTAAGTAAATAAGTCATAATATTCTTTAGTAAAAGAAGAGGGGGAAGTATGCATCGTGACATGTGTTTTTTAAGTGCTAAATAGTGCTGTTACAGCACCTGTTACAGCAGCATTTTGATGTATTTTTGACATGTAGCACTGAGTTGCGTAGCTAACGTTAGCTGTTGCTTGTATATGTTATGTCAATTTGCAGACAATGAAGAGAAAGTCGACAGTCATCTCTTCTTATTTTAAGAAGAAAATTAGAACAGGAGGAGAGAAAGAGACGACAGGGGAGCAACAGAGGCTTAGTGAGGAGGAAGGAGGAGGAGAAGGAGAAGAAGGAGAAGGAGGAGGATGGAGGAGAGGAACAGACAGAGGAGGAGGATGGAGGAGAGGAACAGACAGAGGAGGAGGATGGAGGAGAGGAACAGACAGAGCAGCATGACAAGGCTTCACAGCCAGCATCAGTAACAGAGCACAGTGACGAGGAAGAACATCAGACAGCAGCAACCCAGGGACAGTCAGCACCAACAATGGTCACAGAAGTGAGGCAGGACTCAGCAAAAGCAGGTGTTCGACCAGTTCCTGGACCAACAGGTGAAGTTATGACTGTGTGGCCCTAATAATGAAATTGATGGCTAGTCTAGATAGTAACGTCATCTGGAGAAATGAATGTTTATAGTGTGTTTCCATTAAATTACAAATCATGACATAATCACTTAAAGCTTTTTGATTCATGTTTATTGGTAGTTGGGTTTGATTTGTCTGAATAGAAATGCCTATAGGCTATTATTACAGCTAAAATTGATAATTACTATGGAGAGGGGCTAAGTATTATTATTACTACCACTATTATTATTATTTTAATGTCAGGATAACTGATTTTGCCTCTTGTTTCATCATAGATATCTCCCAGTCAAGAGCAGAGCAGCCCAAGCAGCCACAACTGAAAATCTTCCCTCGAACCTATCAAGGGGACAGAAGACGATGCTTCTCTAAAGACTGGTACAACGCACATAAATGGCTGGAATACTCTCAGAGTAAAGACTCTGCCTACTGTTATGCCTGCCGGCACTTCAGTCTCCCCTCCTCAGGTGATTTAGTATTTACATCTGAAGAAGGGTTCAAAAATTGGAAAAAGGCAACCTTCAAAGATGGGGGACTTTTAGGCCATGCCAAATCTGAAGCACATACTAATGCGATGTTAGCATGGGCAGAGTATGAAAAGTCCACTGCAAGCACATCCTCTCTCTCAGCCTCCTTAAATGCAGAATATAATAAATTAGTGAAGGAAAATAGAGAGTACATTAAAATTGTTGGAGAAACCCTGCTTCTCACAGCTACGCAGAACATTGCACAGAGAGCACATAAAGAATCAGAAGGTGAGAATAAAGGAAATTTTCTCTCTATTATGGAACTGCTAGCCAAACACAATCCCACAGTCAAAAGAAAAATGACAAGTCAAAGAAATGCAACATATCTTGGGCATGATACACAAAATGAAATAATTGATTGTCTAGCTGAAATGGTCCGCACTTCAATAACTAGTGAAGTTGCCCAAAGTGAGGCTTTCAGCATTTTGGTTGATGAGACTAAAGACCTAAGCAAGAAAGAACAGATGTCCTTTGTAATTAGATACTATTACAATGGGTCAGTATGTGAAAGCTTCCTTGCCTTTGAGGCAGCAAAGCGCCTGGATGCTGCAGCACTTTCACAGAAAATAATACAAATTTTGCAGATGAAAAGCAACTGAATAAACGGTGCTTTTGTTAGTCATAAAGACTTTATGACTAACAAAAGCACCGTTTATTCATGAAAAAATAAGCTAAAAGCATTATAGTTAAGCACGTGAGCATAATATGATGCTGACGCTTGATTGAGCAAAGACGTTCCATTCGCCTAATGCATGTTGCCTCGTTTCCTCCATCCTCGTATCTGATCCTTGCATCATTTCCTCGTCCTCCGTTGGGCAGAGCTAAGGAGCGAGGAAAAGATCAAGGAGTAAAAATAAGCGATTGGAATGAACCCAGGGACATTGTTTTAATAGCCAAGTGAGCAAAAGCCACAATCTAGACATCTGGAGGGGTGGAAATCTCAGATGAGACGTTTTGACATATTTGTCGATTTAGCCCTCATTTAGCTCAGGTTTTACCCGTATATAGCCTGGCTACATCTAGCCAGTTAAAAAACTTTCGTATTTAAAAAAAAATGTAGGCAGTTATTCACCTGAACGCGAGACGGCGTTTCACCGACTTTTCAACAGAAAAATATTCACTGGGATGCTATGTTCGTGTCGAAAGAGTGCACTGCGCGTGATGCAGCATTTGTTATAGTTATAGCCCAATGATTATCATTTTTGAAAGCTAAAGGTCGTAAATCTAATTGAGAAACTGATATTAAAGCGAGTAGGCTAATTTCAGTTTCACGCCTCCAATTGGTTTTTGAAACTGCCCCCCAAATGGCAAAGGCCGTCTATGAAGCCATAATACTGCCTCCAGGGGGGTGCTTTGGATCATGAGCAGTTCTTCTTTCTCCACAATTTCCGCTTTATATCACTTGGCAAATACCAGAACTGTACACTTTTTAAATGTACTTTTTAGCAAACTGTAACCTTGGCATTCTTTTTTTGAGGATTACCAATGGTTTGCATCTTGCCATAAACCCTCTGATGTTACACTGGTGTATTATTTTCTTTATGGTAGTCTTTCACACATCACATCCTGGAGAGTCGTCTTGATCTGCTCAACATTTGAAAAGTGTTTTTTCTTCACAATTGAAAGTATTGTTCACGTCATCCATGGTCTACCAGATTGATTGCTACTGCTGAGCTCATCACTGCATTCCTGCTTCCTACCAATGTATCAGACAGCTGATTCTGACACACCCAATGTCTAGGGATGGGAATAGTTAGATTTTATTGATACCGATGCCATTATCGATTCCGCTTATCGATCCGATTCTTTATCGATTCCTTAAATATTATTTGCTCGCAGGCTATTAAAAGACCAACTATTACTATTGGGTGGTCATCTAAAATGGATTCAATGACACAATATTTATAAAGTATAAAGAATTCGTGTTTCATTCATATTTCTTAGTTGTGGAAAATATTTATCTGCTATATTTATGCCTGCACAAGTGGCAGAGCCTCCAATAAAACAGTCAGAATTGTATAATTCTGTAAATTGAAATGGCATTATTAATGTCATTTGGCTTGATCAATACGAGTGCTTAAAAATATCAGACGTCACAGAAAATAAGACACTGGAAAATAATGAAAAAGGACGCGAGAAGAGGATAAATTATCAGTTTAACTGATAAAAAAAGATGGCTAAAATATTGTTGTTTAACCGCTGCTCTGTGATTGGGATATTTAGTGGTTTCATTCTCTAACGAAGATCGCAAACTTTACTATTTACTTGTTAGTTACGCTCCTAGGCGTGTTTCATAAGCTGCACCGTAACATTTGAGTTGGTTTCTGTATAATCAGAACAGGTTCAACTGTCACCATTCTCCCCTATCTCATTTAGCCGATACATTTACATGGAAGAAAGAGATCTTTAACGTTACCTGAGGCAAGCTGGCTTCTCTTATTAGCTGAAGATGACGAAGATTGAAGATTGAAGATTATCATTTAGCTAATTTAGGTTAGTTATTCGCTTTCCAAATCTAGGCTACTCATCTGTGCGTCGCCAAGCAGGCAATCGTTGTCAGATTAGTCTACCGCCAATCAAAACACTCTAGTTTTACACTTGTAGTTGATTATAGACTCCCGAGGTAGGCCTAAGTCCACACACTCCACACATCTGTTAGTTTTGAATAGTTGATCATTTCCGAAGACGGATCACAAAATGGAGCTTACGCGAACACATTTTCTATGGATTTTTAAATGACATTTTTTTAAATAACGTTTACATTTTATATTTTTAGATGGGGCGCCAAACTCTGCCGGCCATCATGCGCTGACTGAATGAAAAACGGCGGCGCGCATGACGTGACGTTGTTTTGCTGTGCGCAGCTGTCGGAAATACATGCTGGAATCGATAAGAGAATCGATAAGCTCGAAGGCGTACGATTCCGAGGATTCTCGATTCCCACCCCTACCAATGTCCCTGATTGATTTATGGCCTGCTTTACTGGCATTGACACAATTTGTCCCTCATGTTCAGAGACAACAGCGACCGACTCAAAAAAATGTAAATTCCACACTTAAAATCAACTGTAGACCTTTTTAATAACTTTCTTGTGCATGAACCAATGATGCAAAGACACAAAGCTGGCTAAGAAGCAGTGGAGGAGCAAATTCTCCAATTACTTTTGCTCTCCTAAAATGGGGGGATTATATATGAAAAAGGATTAATTCCTGCAAGGATCACTTGATCTGGATCCAAATATCCTCAAATAAAAGCTGTCACCACTATATACATTGTTTTATTTCAAATACAATATGCCAGTGTACAAGTGGCAGAGCCTCCAATAAAACAGTCAGAATTGTATAATTCTGTAAATTGAAATGGCATTATTAATGTCATTTGGCTTGATCAATACGAGTGCTTAAAAATATCAGACGTCACAGAAAATAAGACACTGGAAAATAATGAAAAAGGACGCGAGAAGAGGATAAATTATCAGTTTAACTGATAAAAAAAGATGGCTAAAATATTGTTGTTTAACCGCTGCTCTGTGATTGGGATATTTAGTGGTTTCATTCTCTAACGAAGATCGCAAACTTTACTATTTACTTGTTAGTTACGCTCCTAGGCGTGTTTCATAAGCTGCACCGTAACATTTGAGTTGGTTTCTGTATAATCAGAACAGTTTCAACTGTCACCATTCTCCCCTATCTCATTTAGCCGATACATTTACATGGAAGAAAGAGATCTTTAACGTTACCTGAGGCAAGCTGGCTTCTCTTATTAGCTGAAGATGACGAAGATTGAAGATTGAAGATTATCATTTAGCTAATTTAGGTTAGTTATTCGCTTTCCAAATCTAGGCTACTCATCTGTGCGTCGCCAAGCAGGCAATCGTTGTCAGATTAGTCTACCGCCAATCAAAACACTCTAGTTTTACACTTGTAGTTGATTATAGACTCCCGAGGTAGGCCTAAGTCCACACACTCCACACATCTGTTAGTTTTGAATAGTTGATCATTTCCGAAGACGGATCACAAAATGGAGCTTACGCGAACACATTTTCTATGGATTTTTAAATGACATTTTTTTAAATAACGTTTACATTTTATATTTTTAGATGGGGCGCCAAACTCTGCCGGCCATCATGCGCTGACTGAATGAAAAACGGCGGCGCGCATGACGTGACGTTGTTTTGCTGTGCGCAGCTGTCGGAAATACATGCTGGAATCGATAAGAGAATCGATAAGCTCGAAGGCGTACGATTCCGAGGATTCTCGATTCCCACCCCTACCAATGTCCCTGATTGATTTATGGCCTGCTTTACTGGCATTGACACAATTTGTCCCTCATGTTCAGAGACAACAGCGACCGACTCAAAAAAATGTAAATTCCACACTTAAAATCAACTGTAGACCTTTTTAATAACTTTCTTGTGCATGAACCAATGATGCAAAGACACAAAGCTGGCTAAGAAGCAGTGGAGGAGCAAATTCTCCAATTACTTTTGCTCTCCTAAAATGGGGGGATTATATATGAAAAAGGATTAATTCCTGCAAGGATCACTTGATCTGGATCCAAATATCCTCAAATAAAAGCTGTCACCACTATATACATTGTTTTATTTCAAATACAATATGCCAGTGTACAAGTGAAACAACAAAAAATGAAAACAACAAAAAATTGTGGCCTGTCCCAATATCTTTGCATTTAACTATCTTGACAAGGGAATGTACAGTCTGTCTGAGCGGCCAGATCCACACAAAGTTCAATTCCTATACAATGTTGAACAATAAAGAGCGAAACAAAGCCTCAACTGATACCTCAGATAAAAACATACTGTCTGAAGTATAATTATCAGCTTTAGCTGACATACACATTACAGGCCTATTACAAATAACTGAACAGGCCAGAACTATTAAGTAAATTTTCAGATGACACGTTTGCAATACACATTACCTGGTTTCTTTCTACAGTATACCCAAACAGTTTACACATAATTTATATTGATCAAATTACACAGGTGTCAATTTCATCATCACAAACTATCACCTGTCAATCCATTTACATTTTACCTTTACACAGAATTAAAATGACATTTTTAAAGAAGAAAACAGTCACAAACATTTGTAATGAAAGGAAAATGGCATCACAGTTTGTCACAGTCATTTGACTGTTTTTTCTTCTTCAGATATCTGTCCAAAATTCCAAAATATAATCAGACAGGAATATCAGGAGAAGTTTAAACTGTGCTTAAACTATGCACCTTTTATTCACTCCTTGACCTCAAACTACACACCCATCAAAACAGACATTTGCAAACCACAACAGGGTGGTTTGTCTTAAAAAACATAAAGAGGTGTCTATTTGAATTTTCAGGTTATTCTTTTAAACACCTAGAACACTTCCTACACAAAGTAAATCATGTCAAAGATGCTTTTATGAAGCGTGTCCCACAATGAGTACATTAGTCAGGCTCTTGACCTGAAGGAGTTGTCTTTTGGTCATGAAAAGGCTATTTTTTATTTAAACATTTAGTAGAACAATTGAAAGACTATTCAAATACTCAGGTGGGAATCATGTAAAATAGGCACTTCCCAGTGAGTACTTATATTACTTGGATTGTTTGTAATATATCTTACAATCTAGTGACAAGTTAAATCATCTTTTCTATAAAAAAACAAATCCCACACTGTACATGTGTATGGTTTTGTACTAAAACACTTCTCATAGTGTGTACACCTGTAATTCTCAGGTGGCTACTTAAATGATATTTTCATCTGTACAAATTCTCAGGTGTAAAGGAGATTTTGTACTAAAACACTTCACAAACATTGGGTCCACTTGTATGGCTTTTCACCTGTATGAATAATCTTGTGGCTATTCAAATCATAATCATAATGAAACGGTTCCCACACCGATGACATTTGTAGGGTTTTTCACATGTATGAATGCGCTGGTGGTGATTTAAAGCAGATTTCATCACAAGCCCCTCTCACACTGTGTATACTTATAGAGGGTTTCACCGGTTTCAATTTGAAATAGGCAGCAGTGTAGTATAATGGGTAAGGAACTGGACTTGTAACCGAAAGGTTGCAGGTTCGATTCCCAGGTAGGACACTGCCGTTGTACCCTTGAGCAAGGTACTTAACCTGAATTGCTTCAGTATATATCCAGCTGTATAAATGGATAATGTAATAAGAAGTTGTGTAAGTCGCTCTGGATGAGAGCGTCTGCTAAATGCCTGTAATGTAATGAATTCACATGTGTATATCTAAAAAATATACTCAGTTAAAAAGCTTCCACAATGAATACAATGTAGGGCATTTCATCCGAATGAACAGGCAGATGGATATTTAAATTAGATTTTGATAAAAACAAGACTAGGCAAGCCTAGCTCAGCCCGCACGCCTGTATACAGCCAGTGAAAAATATGCGACAAGGAACGGCGAATATTGTTCTGGAGCATGCAGGTTGGCCTGCATACTGGAGTGCCTCTGATTCTCAAAGGTGTGTGTGGCATAGTATGTGAGCGGGAGCAAGCGAAGAGGGGAAGCGAGCATCATTTAATTAAAGTGATGAGCACTATTAGAACATTACCACTCCCCAAGCTCCGTTTCGCTCCGGTACCGCTCAGCCTAGAATGTCTTGCTTCTGCCAATAGTTCTAATTTCAACAATGAAAGACGGAGTTTTGGAAATATTTTACAAAAGCCCCAAACAAACAATACAAGTAGGCTATACCCTACTTGTACCCGGTTAGTTCTAAATGCTTGAACTCCCCAGACGGCTGGAATGTAAAGAGATCAAAGTCCCTGCCCCCCAACTCGATTTGCCTCAACACTACCCTGCACAAGAACAATGGGTGAAGTGGATTGGGCATCAGGGTTTCTGAATGTCACGGTTAGGGGTGGGAATCGTCATTGAATACATTTTAGATGACCATCCAATAGTAATAGTTGGTCTTTTAATAGCCTGGGAGCAAATAATATTTAAGGAATCGATAAAGAATCGGATCGATAAGCGGAATCGATAATGGCATCGGTATCAATAAAATCTAACAATTCCCATCCCGAGTCACGGTGCTAACCTGAAGGGTGTGGTACGCAGGCGTGGGCAGTATGTCCCGCATGTGCATGTGGAATGACCAACCTTGTACCCCCCTCACCATAACATCCTGCAGCAGCAAGAGAGGTGCCCCTACTCCAGGGAGAATACTTCAGCTTAAAGGGTGGTTAGCAGATTTAAGGCAAGTATTATACAGTCAAGCCGGAAAGTCTGCACACCCCTTTCACCTTCTCCATGTTTTATTACGTTACAGACATATTCTACAATAGATTGAGTTCATTTTTTGTCTCAAAATTCTACACAAAATAGCCCATAATGACAAAGTGAAAACAGGTTTTTAGACATTTGTGCTAATTTATTAAAAATCAAAATGTAAAATATCATATGTACACAAGTGTGATATGACACCCAAAAGTGAGCTGAGGTGCATTTTGTTTCCACTGATACTGCTTGAGATGTTTCTACAACTTAATTGGAGTCCACCTGTGATAAATTCAATTGATTGGACATGATTGGGGATTGCCAACACCTGCCTATATAAGGTCCCACAGTTGACAGTGCATGTCTGAACAAACTCCAAGCCATGGGGTCAAAGGAATTATCTGCAGACCTCAGAAACAGGATTGTGTCAAGGCATAGATCTGGAGAAGGGTACGGAAAAATCTCTGCAGCTTTACAGGTCCCAAAGAGCACAGTGGCCACCATCATTCGTAAATGTAAGAAGTTTGGAACCACCAAGAATCTTCCTAGACCTGGCCGCCCGGCCAAACTGAGCAATCGGGGAAGACGGGCCTTAGCCAGGGAGGTGAGCAGGAACCCGAGGGTCACTCTGACAGAGCTCCAGTGTATCCTTGTGGAGATGGGAGAACCTTTCAGAAGATCAACCATCCAGGCAGCACTCCACCAATCAGGCCTTTATGGTAGAGTGGCCAGACGGAAGCCCCTCCTTAGTAAAAGGCACATCACAGCCCGCTTGGAGTTTGCCAAAAGGCACCTAGAGGACTCTCAAACCATGAGAATCAAGATTCTCTGGTCTGATGAAACCAAAATTGAACTTTTTGACCTGAATACCAAGCGTCACGTCTGGAGGAAACCAGGTACCGCTCATCACCTGGCTAATACCATCCCTACAGTGAAGCATGGCGGTGGCAGCATCATGATGTGGGGAAGTTTTTCAGCAGCGGGAACGGGGCGACTAGTCCTGATAGAGGGAAAGATGAATGCAGCTAAGTACACCGAGATCCTTGAAGAAAACCTGCTCTGGACCTCAGACTGGGGCGAAGGTTTACCTTCCAACATGACAACGACCCGAAGCACACAGCCAAGAGAACAAAGAAGTGGCTTCGGAGAAAGTCTGTGCATGTCCTTGAGTGGCCCAGCCAGAGCCCAGACCTGAATCCAATTGAACATCTGTGGAAAGAGCTGAAAATGGCTGTGTACCGACGCTCCCCATCCAACCTGACGGAGCTTGCAAGGATATGCCAAGAGGAATGGGCAAAAGTGTCCAGAAACAAGTGTGCCAAGCTCGTAGCTTCTTTCCCAAGACGCCTTGAAGCTGTTATCGCTGCCAAAGGTGCAGCAACCAAGTATTAGGCTAAGGGTGTGTACAGATATGTAACCCCTAAATAACCTATTTTTGTCAGTAAAATAAAATTGCATATTTTCTAAAAACCTGTTTTCACTTCGTCATTATTGGCTATTGTGTGTAGATGTTTGAGGCAAAAAATGAACTCAATCTATTGTAGTATAAGTCTGTAACGTAATAAAACGTGGAGAAGGTGAAAGGGGTGTGCAGACTTTCCGGCTTGACTGTATTTTTTAAAAATGATTTCTGTGCCCACCTTTTGTGTGTAGTTATGCGTTCAACTTCAACTGGCTGTTGAAAGTTAGGCCATATAGCCTATAATCTCGTAGCTGTGTGCGTGCTGAGTTTTAACGTTCATTTTCCTTGCCTCTCCACTGGAGGTCAATTGGATTCCGATCCGTTAGGCATTTTGCTTTTCTAAATGACTTTTTCATTGAGCGTCTCGCAACTTTGTCTGGTCATATTAGGAGCCAGATCGCATAGGCTATAGGCCTATGTACTGGTTTATAGACTAGCCTGCTATAGATTGTGTTTGTTGTACAGAAAAGACAGACAGTGTTTGATTATTCTATATGGGGTCAACATTGTTGTAGGAATGTTCCCATGCAAACCATTGATTTACAGTTTGTTATAGACTGTCTGTTGGAGTGCGTATTTGATCACGTCAGATGACGGAGGCTACTTTAGCCAAATCGTAGGATAGAATCTCTGAACTTATTATAGAACGCTTTGGATCTTATCGCACAGTCTGACTACAAGGAAGACAATAGATTTTCGTGGCTGCATCGCACAGTCTGACATGCAACAATCGTAAAGGACGGCAGAAATCGCCCAGTGTATACCGGCCTTTAGTGGCCTTAGGGCTTAAAGAATCCCCTTGCTGCGTTTGGCTCCTCCCACCTCACACGTCACGCCCCATTACAGGGTCAGAAGGTCCGCAGAAGTTGGTTCAGCGCCTTGTTCACATCTATGGACTGGAGGGCAACACAGTCTCTCAATCGCTGGCCCATTTGACTATACAGAGCTTGGCACAGTGAAGTGGTGGGCACCTTGTTGTGAGATGATACAAGCAGCTTCCATAGTAATGGTAGGACCTTTTGCTCCACGATCTGTGGCTTCCTTGAGTACAGTCCTGTCACCATACCTGAAGGACAGACCAGGCAAAGGACACAAGCTGTCAGCTAAACGCAATCAATCACAGCTGTTTCCCATTCCCGTTACCTCACAGATTCACCAAGGTAACGATATTAGCAACATAAACCAGGACGTAGCGTACATACGTGAACCTTTTAAGTAAATAAATATAACTTTTATGAATGTATTCATTGGAAAACCCAAGTCAATATTCCCGCTACAGAGCTGTGAGTTACCAGCCAGCTTATCAATCAGGTGCCCTTTCGCCTTCCCATTCAGGAGGTGGGCCTTGGTGCAAAGCACCTCCAGCAGCAGAGCGTTATCTACAACAGAAGAGAAAGAGTTTCCAGTGTTGTGGTGTCTCCCAACTGGATTTAGGGGGTGACTGGAGACCAAAAAGGGCCTTTAGAGATGCAAGGACTCTTACCAAGATGCTGAATGAGAGAATTCAGAGCACCATCAGCAGCGTTGTGAATGACGCTGATTTTGCTGTTTAGGTGATTGTCAACAATAGCCGGCACCAAGATGTTCACAACCTGAGCTAAGCTGTCCTTCAGCAGGGGGATCACTGCCTGCAGGGCCTCCAGTGGGCCTCCAGTGTGTGTTGATTGATCTTTCGGTTTGACTCCTGCAGTCTCGCTACAATGGCATCAAAGACCTTGTGCAAAGAGAGAAAGACAAGACTAGTCCTACGTCCAATACAACGTACACAAAGTCAGTTTGACTGAGATTGTGGCTGGCAGCTCTGCGGGGTGACGCAACTGGCTCTAGCATTGCTCAGGAATGGGAGGGTTTCCGTCGGCTTGGGTGAGTGTTATATTTAACAAAAGCAACCCCTGTTGGTCAGTCAGGCGCCCCCAAGTTGGTCTGTTGAGCTACACATGAAGTGTCTTCCAACGACTCATGTCTGTGCAAGCTTGTGAAATGTGAAGTGATGGCTGACCTCGCGTGCTTCGAAGGAGAGCACATGCTTGTTGGTGCTCTCCCAAATCAACAATGGAGGTTGCAATGAATATGATTATCCCCAAATTGGGGGGGGGGGGGGGGGGGGGGGGGGGGGGCATAAGGACGTCTTTCATATGGACACACCAGGTCAAGAATGTGGCAGTAGTGAATTGACTCACTGGGAATTTGCATGCCATCACCAAGTCAGGTTTTTTCCTTTCAGTCTTCTACTATTTTCTCAAGAGCCTCAATGCGTTGCTGGAAGTCTTTGGATGCAATGAAACGCACAACAGATACATATCTTTTCAATCTCTGAAATGACTGAGCCATGTCCCCCATGAGAAATGCTCCCCCCTCTCTCTGTTTTCTTCACAATTCACACACTGCATGTAGTTACATCACGCTACTTCTAGCCTAGCAACCTCTTATCAGAGAGCATACCTGGGCCCTCTTAACAATGTCCCTTATCTCTGGAATGTCCTTCGCTGGTATGTATTTCCTCAACATTTTATCAAAGTCAGAATGGGGTTCCATAAAAAGAAGCATCTGGCGACCAAAGTGTCTGAAGAAACACAAACAAAATTAACCGTGTGGAAGGAAAGCAAGGAAAGACTATACTGTTACCTGTTCATAAAGCAGAACCAAGTCAGTCAACCAGCTGCTCTGGACGGAATAGACTGGTGTACCCTACCTGACTTCCTGAGACGGGTCCTGAGCGAGTCGGGCAGCAGTAGGCAGGATGTACTCAGTGATGCCTCTCGTGTCAGAAAGTAGGCGGGCTGCGTCTGTCCTTTCCGCCAGGTTGAGCAGGCGCTGGCTAGCGCACTTCCTCACCATGCTGTTCAGGTGTCTGGAGACACACATCGAAAAACACCGGCGACTGCAGGGTTCCAGCGCATACTATCCTGTATGTGTTGTTATGCTAGCTAATCCTGCGCAGCCATTATATTTTAATACTACAATATGCTGCTATGAATCACCCCTGCATTCAAAAGAATAATAAGCAGTGGAAAGAAAAAGCCCACCCGACCCTGTTGAGGTCCAGATTATCTATTGTTTTACATTACAGTCATTTAGCAGACGCTTTTATCCAAAGCGACATACAATAAGTGCATATAGAAACGTCATCGAAGTAACTACAGAACTGATAAGACAAAGCACATCCTTCCCATAACGTAGCAGCTATCCCTAGTAATGAACATTGAATGTAGTTCACAGTAAGATGTGGGTAAAGCAATTAAATCTATTGGTTTACCCATATGTAGTAGAAAGAAATTCATGTTTTTATAACTGAGAAATGTTTTCTATAGCGGTATTGTTTATTCACCAGCAAAAAAAATGGGATTTTATGTCCTTTCCACAAGGATCACTAGCAGCGCTACATCTGTTCTACGAGCCCAAAATGCTTTGGTCTCGAGTCCAGTGCCCCTAAACTGAATGTTCCTCCATTTGTGTCAGGTGAGCGGGAAGGCCATCCACTTGCTGACAGTGCAATTAAATTTAAACAGGTCTCTCACCTCATGCCCCCAGCCAGTAGACCCTTGATCACATAGGTCGCTGTGCAGTTCTGGACCATGCTGTCCAGTGCTGCATCTATATCTTGCCGGATGAATTCATTGGCAGTTCCCACTTTCTGAAGGAGTGCCACAGCCGTCAGCTCCACCTCCGGGTCCATCTTTTTCTGTAACTGGGTGTACATCATTCCCAATGTCGACACAGCCACTCGGGAGACACAGGAGCGCAGGTTCATCACCTAGAGTAAGCACATCTGTCAGGATTGTAAAGGACCATGGGAAAACTTCTGTGTAGAGCTCAGACAAATCTTTGTCACTAAAGTTGATTAATTAAGGCTGGGTTACATCACATGACCAGTTTACTACAAGTATTAACAAATTAATGATTTACACTATTAAATAGTGCAGACTAAAGGGTAATTCCATCTCTAAGGTGAACGAGCATCACAGATCGTCCTGAGAAGTGCTTTAGGAAAAGAAAAATAATAATAATATTAGCATCCCTGAAGCTTTATTTTGTTGAAAAATTATTTGGTTTAAGGGAAGTTGGCCATCTCATATCCTTGTATATTTGACCACAAGATTTCAACTATGGCCTGCCACTTTTCAATGAACTGGCTATGCATCCAATTCATTCTCAACTAATAGAACGCTGAGGTCAATGAACTTTTCAATTTGTGCTTCTGATGGTTCTGGTTTCTGGAATTTCAATCAATGCTGAATAACGGATAGTTGAAATGGCACCATCTTGTGGTCTAAATGTGGTAGTACTATGTGATATGCAAGGATATGAGATGGCCAACTTCAAACACCAAATTAAACTTCATGGAGGGATTTAACCGTCACCATTTTCACTGTGCATATTTATAAATACATGAGGAAATAATAATCCAGGCCACAGCTTCTCTTGTGTTGTTCCACATAGAGAACTTGCATTCTATACTGTCTATAAGGGTGGGATTTTAGTAGGGTTTGGGGGGTCCTTGGGTGGGTTAGGGTTAGGGTTAGTCAGATGGATTCCTCATGTCTGTAACATTATTGGGAAAGATTTTGGTGCAGATCGGATATAGAGAACTATATTAAATCAATATTATATGATTCTTATGTCATGAAAAGGTTCTATCTGAATGTAATAAATTAGCAACATTTCCCTTAAACTAAATAATTTTTCAACTCAATAAGGCTTCAGGGATGGTAGAATCATATGTGATGGTGGGTGTCGAAATCTACCTTTCTGTGTCTGATTCATATGGGATTACCCTAAATTAAATAGTATTTCGACATACGACAGCTTGCACTGTGCAGATTCCAGGTTCAGTATAGAGGACTGTATGCAGGAGGGAAATGGAAGCACCTCCAGGATGAGGGCGAGGCAGATATCGTGCAGTCTGGGGACCAGGATGTCTGGGTGGCTCTGCACAATACTGTTGATGATGTTCAAGCCAGTTATGGTCTTCTCCCTTTGATGAAATGAAAAAAAGTCAAAGGAAAAACACGTTGGTTTCAGTGAGCAGCGGTGAGAGCACATCTCTTTGCGGTACATTTTGATTGTGTAAGATACATGAGCTGGAAGGGCGAGGTGCTCACCAGTCTTCCAAGGTGAGCAGTTCTAAGCCCTGGGCCAGCGCCTTCCTGGGGTTGTTCATGTGTTGCAGTTCCAGCTGTTTTAAGTGAGTCTTCCTCTTCAAAGCGTTCGCAATAGGCTGCTTGTCTGTCGTACAAAACAGCCAAAATCAACAAGGTACAATCATATTTCAGTGTACAAGCTTTCCCTGTCTATAATATCCATTGGGTTGGATTCAAAATTAAATGTAGACTTCCCTCTCAAGATTGAATTTAGAACTGAAAAGTTCTGTATGACCATATTTGTATTAAAAGGAAAAAAAAAAAAGGTTTTGATGTGATTTTAGGTATATTTAACAATAAAAGATTTAATCAGGGAGAATATGAGGGAGAACTACCAATAACAACTTTAAATTCCTGGCTTGACGTGAATTATTACTGTTATTTCTATGTCAGGAAGTGTTTATAATTTACTCACTCTTCATTACGTTGCCATATGAATCTGAGAAAAGCACAGAGCAAGGAAAGGCATTCCAACTAACCAGAGCTGTGGGGCAGAGATGGGCTGTGAGGCAGAGAGCTGTTGGCTTCCTGGTGGCTAGGGTCAATCCTCTTAGGAGGCCTTTTGATGCTGGTGATGCAGCCCACCCTTTTATGACTCATGGCGTCAGGACTGGAGTACTTCCTCCCGTGCGATGTTGTGTCGGATTTGACGGCCGTCGGCGTTTGGAGTGAACTCAAAACAGAACACGGGGATCCTTCATTTGAACTAAACTCCAGCACTGTCCAAAGAATAAAGCCGACACAGTCCCACAGTAAGCGCACAGTCCGTCACGGTCTCAGTAGCATCTCCAATTTTATTAAACTTAATAGCTGGGGTGGGGTTAAAGCAAGGTTATCCGCCCTCTAATCTAGTAATTTGTGTAAAACGTATTTAACTTTACGGACACTTTCAAATTCAACTAAAAATAGTCCAACAGCATCTCCTGTCTGTACAACAAGGAACAACAGCAGTCACTGTATTTGGATTAAGTCGGTACATTCAAAACACAAGTCAATACTGCAGGTCTCATCTCTGGGAACCTATGTGGTGAAAGCCATGCAGCCACAGCTGACTCTTACCTTGGCGGATGATGTCGGCATCTAAACTGGATTCTAAATTAAAGTCCGTTCTGGAGCCCTAGAAACAGCAACATCAATGGAACCTTGGTTATTCCTGTTGTTTAAAGGCACCCTCAAACATCTTTGATATAGGCCTACACACAACTTAATTCACAATGTTATAGTAGACCTAACAACAGCCAACAGACCACTTTACATAGTGTTGATGTGTAAGCTAATTTTTTTGCCATCTATGCACATCGTTATAACTTTAATAATGACGGTCTGCGGCTCAGTCGCTAACTAATGTCTCGTTCACCTGTTTGATTCCATTGCGGAACGTGCATTTCTCCATTGGTGTGGCTTTATCACAGCAGACGACCAGTGTCTTGTCCACCTGCGTGGCACGGTTCTGGGTGGTGACCAAGATCTGCGTGCTTGCATCTTGACACTTCACAGCCTTGGCTTTAGAGCGTGGGCTATTCCGTTTATCAGTTCCAGATGTGGATGGGAGACACGCGCCTGGAATAAAATGAAGAGAAAACAATTATTGAACTCTTTATAAACGGAACGGTTAAGTCACGTTGGACTACTCATTTTCAACCTGAAGACAGGGAGAAGTCTCACGTAAATATGTTAGCATATTTTCCATTTCAAAAAGGAGACTGAACTTGTGCCAGGCTAAATTCAGTTATCTGAAATAATCTCCTTGCCTTCATATCAGGTTGAAAATTAGTGGCCCGCCAAGACTGTGACGATTGTTCACCCTTTAAATTATGTCCTGAATGCCGTGAATAAGGTGCTGGCATCGGCCGTGCCAATTTAAGGTGGACCGAATTGCGAATAACTGCCGAGGCTTCAAATAAGGAACCAACTGTCAGCCTCGTCCCACGGTACCAGACCGTAGGCTACCACGGTACAAGACCGTACCAGACTCAATCAAGGAACAAGTTCCGAGTAATGATCAGTTTCAGGGTTATTTTGAAAGTTCTGTCTCCAGCTCAAAATCTGCCTGTAGGCTATAGACATTAGCCTACAACGATGAATGTCATGACCATGCTAGGGCTTGGCTACCTACTTGAAGAAGAGGGTGAAGTATTCGATTCACACTCCTCGCGATTTGAAAAGGCCTTCCTCGATCGGCCTTCCTCACCACCGGAACGGAGAAACCACTTCGGGTTTGATACTTTTTTGTTCTTTCCACTTGGCGGTTGCTTATCCATAGTGTAGGCTAGTAAGTCGAGCGTGAGATCGAAGTAATCGAAGTTTAACTGGCTCTTTCACCCTGGTCTGTTTATCAAAACTTACTCTCATAATGTGTGCATCAGAGAACTGATGTCATCCAGCAGATCCGAAATGACATCAATCACCCACACTGCAAGATTGTCTTGTGACGTAGGTGTTGCAAAACAGAACTGTTCAGAAGTTCAGAACTACCGTGAAACGTAACAGAACGTTTTGTCAATGTTTCCCAATGCAAAGCAAGGAACGTCCAGCACAGACATGTAGATTTCAAATACGTTTTTCTCAATTGTTTAGACACATTTTCTGAAATGAAAACTCACTTCTCGAAATTAAAAACACAAAACACACACGGTCAACTCTTTCTGCAAAACTTAATGTATCTCTTGTCAAAATCAAGCACTATTTTCAAAACCATACACTCTCATCCAAAAATTACATTTTCCTTCAAATAATGAACACTAGTCAACAAATGAATACAAATTATAAATGGCAATTACACACTGGTGTAAAAAATGAAAGACACTATTACCATTAGGCCTATATTAGTTAAGCTTCAGTATTGTTTGAGTGTACTCGCCAACGCAAATATTGTTCTTTTTTATTTTTCGAAATTACAAAAATGTAGTAGAGAGTAAAATAAAAACAAACAGGAGAAAATGAAAAAAAAAAAACTACTGTACTGGGAGTAAACAAAAAAATGTAAAAGTAAAAATAAATTTGTCTGGTCTCTGCTCTTGATCAGGCCACATATTCTCATCACATATTTTTTCTCTGGCCAAGCAGTGGGAGAAATGTCTTTTGGAATGACACAACCACGCTTGGCATGACTGAGAAATGAAAAAGCAATGGTTTCATTGAACCAACTTTGAAACAGAGCATCACAGTGGAAACTCACATTGTCCCATATGACAACACGTGTGAGCTGCTCTGGTCTATCTTGTGTGTGTGTGTGTGTGTGCATTTGTAAGTGTTTACACATGTGAGTGTGTATGTGTGTGTTTCTGTGTGAATGTGTGTGGAGCTCATTTCTGCAGCACTGCGAAAGGCATATTTCTCCTGTGTTTCAGGTCCTCTTTACAGTAAGACAGGTAAGATGCTAAGACCGTGCTTAGCTACTCTGAGCTGCAGAGGGGACAGGCTCTCCAGTATTTGCTCCATGTAGGGGTGGCTTCGGTACGTACATGAGAGATACTGCCAGCTTAGCTTGTGCACACTATGATGTCTGTGGTCTCCTTTTAGTAGTATAAATTAGGTACTCTGCACAGTCTGCAGTACAGGAATCACTGAGTATTGATATGTTACAGTAAATAACAATAGAGCAGGTCTACCTAATCGCATTTCTGAATGTTCGTTAGCCATTGTTCTACACATACAGGAGAGCTCATATTTTTCCCTTTTATTTATGCTAAAGCTCTGATTGCACATTGAATAATTAAATCAACTATTGTTTTACCTGTGAAGAATTTGTGTGTTAATGGATATTGGAGTTTATAGTTTTTAATGGCAGTGTTTTCCATGTGAAAACAAGAGATATACTTTTTGAAAATTGTGCCTAAAACATGAGAATTGTGTGAAATGTATTCAAAAAATGTTAAAGAGACTGAAATTTGTGTTAAAACAAACAAAATAGTGCTTATAATTTTTGAAAAGATTGTATATCTGTTGGCGCATAAATGTAATGTTTTGTTTTGTCATAATATCAATTTTAGTGTCTAAACAATTGAGAAAACTGTAATTAAAACTTAAAACAATTAAAGCAAACACTCATGCTAAGCCTATGGCGTCAGCTGTCTTTAAACTGCACTTTGTATAGCTAAGGAGAAAGCCAGCCAGCCTTATCTATAGCCAGCTTATAGGTATTTTCTATAACACAGGGAATGTTGCTTAGTTGTATATAGGCTACTCATAAAAAGTACCCGTCACAATTTAATTAGCCTATTCACCTTATAACTAACGGTTAAGGATTTTTTTAACAAAAAAAAAAAACCTAATTGTATAAGGCTACTGTTGTATTAGGCTACTGTGCCTATGTTCTGCAAACAATAAACCTGTTATGAGATAAGCATGGGAGTTGGATTGTGTACAGCACCAGTTTCACATATATAATTCAAAATACATAACACATTACACAATGACAAGATAATCATACGTATATTATTTTGTATAAAATTTTATTTACATTATAATATTATTAAATAGTATTTAACAATATGTACAACAGTGCCATGAGCATAACATAACATGCACCATACATTGCAGTATAGCATTCTTGCAAAGTGATGGTTGGTTTAAATAATATTTTCACAGTCGTTTTGTCCCAACTAAGAAACATTCACATCTACTTTCATTTCAAGCACAAAACGTTAAAAAAAAAAAAAAAAAAACTCCAAGGTAATTGTGGTCAACATCATGATGATATCTTATGGTGTCCATCCACTGGTATTCATGGTATTATGAACTGATTGTGAAGTTCATGGTAACAAGACCATACTATATGTGATTTCCCTTTCCACAATATTACAATGCTAAGACAGAAATGGGGGAAAACGTTAAAACAACCCCGAACTATATCTGCCATAAATCACCAGCAAATGTTAATGAGAATTCTTAGACATAAACCAACATACATATATACTAGCAGTCCAATACCTTGCTATTTACAGATCACTGTACTTAGTAATATTTGAGCTGGGATTCAATCAAGCTTTTAACTGCAAATTTAAGTCATTTTACAAAATTTCACAAATTTAAGTAAATTTAAGTAAGGCAGATTTGAAATGCCACAAAAACTAAATGGGATTGAAAGTGGATTGTGCATTTAAGTCTTCTTTGTTTGATGTGGGTTACAAATTTCAAATCCATCATGTTGAATGTTTAATTTTTTTTTTCAAATTTTAAATGTACAGCTAAAAGCTTGATTGAATCCCAGCCTTGGTCAGTTATAAACAACACACAGAATGACAGTCAGTGACTTACAAAAAAAGTCCAATGATCACCCCCATCCAAGTAGGGACCGACAACCTCCCTGGCTTGTAACAAGATATTCCTCTCCAGAAGGAAAAGATATATGGTAAATAATATATACTTTTATGAAGTCACTATATTATCAGTGGAGTACAGCCATGTTACAGTGAGCCTAGCAGCAATCACTTAACATCAATGATGTTATTGTAGATATACTGTTGAAAGAAAGTGACGTGGCAAAGAACAGTCAATAATCATTTACCTTAGTGAAGTAAAGGCTCCTGGCCTTGGAACTCCCATTCAGTATGTGTGACAAACTGTGGCATACAATGGATAGGGCCCCACACATCCGATTTTTACGTCCCTGCTGGGAATGGACATCAACGCTTGCAAGACTGCATGAAGTCAAAATATGCGTTTCATTTTAAAAGGCACAATTAAGCACAGGCAAAACTCAAATGTTGAAAAATAAACGTATGACTGCTTACCATTCATCTTACTCATTTTCAAAGTTTCCTTGTAGAAGAAAAAAGTGAGAGACGCAAGTACAGGTTAACACATTTAATTAAAACAATTTCAGTATTCCTGATTCAATGAAGCTGAGGTCAACAATCAAGTTAGCTTACAATAAAGAATAAGAATTGAGGGCCTGAGGACAATTAGCCTAAGACATTAGGGGCTCTATTTTAATAAACCAAACGCAATGGTGAACACAAGAGTAAGCGCTTGGCGGTATCGCTCTGAGGGCGTGTCGGCGAGAAATTTGGTAATTTCATGACGGCAATCTTGGCGCATCTGATGGCGGTATTGCTAAAAGGCTGGGTTTAAATGTCCAAGGTGTGTCTCTATGGTAGCCAATCAAATTGTTGTTCTCATACTTTAAAAAAAGCCAGTTGGAACGCAATCGCTCCATGCAATTTCATAATGAGCAACCCAAACGCACTGGACCGTCAACGACAAGAGCGATTTTCCGCACAGGAATCAGACATACTTGCAACAGAAGTACAGGCTAGGACTGTAATAATTTATGGATCACAATCCACACCACCTCGTCTCCCAGAAGTTCGGAAGGCACGGGAGGAGGTGGTGAATGCATTAATTAGCCTACATTAGGTGATGTAGGCATAATTATGATTCAAATAGCTTATGATTCAACTGTGTCAATGTGTAATTTATATATTATAGGCAATTGGCCTACATGATCGCAAGTTTCTTGTAAGCTGTCCTGTTTTATTCTAGTAGTTTAAATTAAAGTTAATTAATTAATAATAATTATAGGCTATTTGTTCATTAAATGGAAGTGTAATGTTGGCATCACCTATAGACACTACATAGAACTACATGACTAATAAGTTGCCAAATTGCCAGAGTCTATTGCGTTGCCGCTAAGAGGTGGTTCCAGCTGATCATAACGCAATGGGTTTTCGTTGGTTCAAATTGTCACTGAGCCGAAAGTATTTTAGAACACGCCCCAGACAGCGCCACCCATCCCACTGCAGTGCAAGCGAAAGGATGTTATGTTGAGAATTTGTTGATCCTAGCGGTATTGCTGAGAAACACCATAGCGCCAGTTTTAAGACGTTGATGCTGTCAACAAGCTTGCGTTTGATTATACCGTCCCCTTGCGCTGGTTTGAAAATAGAGCCCTTGATGTTCAGAGGAGGTGTATAATGATATGCTGAGGACAGTAACTAAGTGGTTGGATATATAACATAGTAACATTGCACTGAGGACATCTATAAAATAGCCCTAGTTAGCACACAATAAATAAAGGATGGTCTAAGGACAACAAATAAGAAGTTAGAAGCCTGTGTACAATATAGTAACGCAGGGCTGAGGAAATCAATCAAGTAGTAAGCTGACAAAGAAATGGCCAGAAAACAAGAACTAAGAAATTAGCTGTCCTGAGCAGGCTAAACTAATGGCCTGTGGACATAAACTGTGGCTGGATGCCTGAGTACAATACAGTGATAATGTCCTGAGGACTACAAATAAGACATTGGCTGTTATGGGGAGACGTAATTAATAATAGGCTGAGGTCAACAACTCAGAAGTTAGATGCCTGTGAGGATAACACAGTAATGTTGGGTTCAATACAAAAATGAAGGTAGCTGAAAATTTAAAATGGATGGCCTGAGGACAAATAGACATTAGGGGCCTGATTTACAAAGACCTTTAGCGTGTGCAAAACAAATATGACCAATCATTGGTGATGTTATTGGTTTTGTGTGTGCTAAAAGGTTTTGCACACGCTAAAGGTCTTTGTAAATAAAGCCCTAGGTGCTGTGTGGAGGCTAATGATTTGCTGATGACAGCAACTATTATATTGGATGCCTGAGGACAATACTGCGGCTAATGTTAGGCTGAGGACAACAAATAACAGGTTACATCTCTATGCACAATATAGTAACATTGGGCTGAAGACAACAATCAAATAGGGCTAGTTAGCAGACAATAAAGAAAGGATGGCCTGAGGACAACATATAAGAGGTTTGGTGCCTGAGAACCAGCATCTAAAACTTACAGGGACAAAGGGCAAAAATGCACCCAATTAAATCTAGCCTAATTATGCCCCCAAATCCAAATTCTAATAAAACAACCCACACAGTGACTGACTGATGGACCTGACTGACTGATGTACATGATAACAATTATGGTAAGTAGTGGCACTGACAACTGGGTATCATCCCTGCTGGGAGTGCTCACCTATTGTATGCACTTTTTCTGCTAGATTTAAATTGCAAATAAAATTTTCAAGCAATTATGACACTTTGTATCATTCATTTCAATAAGTGCATTCAATTCTTTACAAGATGCCCCTGGACCTTACTTACGAGGGGCAAAAGTTGCCCCCAAGCCATTAATAACGTTTATACAATTCTGAGGACAATATAGTAACGTTTGGCTGAGGACAACAGGTAAAAGGCTAGATGCCTGGAAACAATTTAATTATGTTGAGCTGAGGACAACTAAGAGGTTAGATGCCTAAGGACAATTTAATTATGTTAGGCTGAGGACAACTAAGAGGCTAGATGCCCAAGGACAATTTAATTATGTTGGGCTGAGGACATCTAAGAGATTAGATGCCAAAGGACAATTTAATTATGTTAGGCTGAGGACAACTAAGAGGTTAGATGCCTAAGGGCAATTTAATTATGTTGGGCCGAGGACAACTAAGAGTTTAGATGCCTAAGGGCAATTTAATTATGTTGGGCTGAGGACAACTAAGAGGTTAGATGCCTAAGGGCAACTTAATTATGTTGGGCTGAGGACAACTAAGAGTTTAGATGCCTAAGGGCAATTTAATTATGTTAGGCTGAGGACAACTAAGAGGTTAGATGCCTAAGGACAATTTAATTATGTTAGGCTGAGGAAAACAACTAAGAGGTTAGATGCCTAAGGGCAATTGAATTATGTTAGGCTGAGGAAAACAACTAAGAGGTTAGATGCCTAAGGGCAACTTAATTATGTTGGGCTGAGGACAACTAAGAGTTTAGATGCCTAAGGACAAAATAAATATGTTAGGCTGTGGACAACTAAGAGGTTAGATGCCCAAGGACAATTTAATTATGTTGGGCTGAGGACAACTAAGAGATAATATGCCTAAGGACAATTTAATTCACTTGGGCTGAGGATAACAGTAAGTGGCTAGATGACCGAGGACAATATAGCAAGATGGACAGAAGACAACAATCAAGTAGTAAGCTGATAATAAAGAAAGGATGGCTTATATACATGAAACTGACAAGCAAATAGCTACCTTGTAAAATTCACTTCATTATTTAATCTGATTCATACACGTAGTAAAATTATCTCGCTGTATTTGTGGGATACAACTAACGTTAATGTCAGCGTATTCACTTGAGTGCGAATAAAACCACTTGATGCCTGACAAATGCATTCAAGCAACCGATTAAGGGGAATGAGGTGTGTAACTTTCTCTTTAACTACTAGCATGGCCGTGCATGCATCGAATAAAATGGCATGTTGCTAGCTCGCGACGTAGATTAAATTAGCTAGCTGTCTATCAATTGTTTCAGATTTGTATACCAACCACAGAACTATTATAAGAACTATGGGCGTGTTCGAGTAGACATCGGTGAGCAGTTGGCTTGCCTGCCTCAGGCGGAAATGACAAACGCCTGAGCAGATCAAACTTGGACAGTTTCAGACGTTTCTGAAACCGGCAGGGAGAAAAACAATATGGAGGAGTTAGCCGTGTTTGTGGTTGCGGAGGACTTGGAGGCGACAGAGATGTCCTTTTTACTTCAAAATCTTGAAGAAATGGAGGAGAACGAATGAAGGTTGTTTTAATACTGACTTAGGCCTACATTATTTAATGACTTGTATTGTTAGGGTAATCAGTATTTATCTTTTGCTACGCGACTTTGGCTAAGCACCCTGAATTGTTCCACAGTGAAACTCCAATTAAAGTTCTTGAATAAATATGTATAATTGCCATTGGAATTAAAGCGCTGGGTGCCGTTTCATTATCGAATAACTAAATGATTTAGCTAAGCTGTCATCTGTTGTAACATACCTGTAAACATTAGGCTGCTTATGTTCTATTGCTCATATTCAGTTGTTTCTTGTCTGTCAATTTATGAAATGGCCTAAACTACACCTGTCATCTGTGTTTAGACTAGGAAACATGGTAGACATGTCATTTTAGTTAATCTAAACCCAGAAGACATCGTAGCCATCGGTAGCCATACATTGTAATGTGAGAATCTATGTATCTATGTTAAGTATCATAACTTACATGCATGTTTTCATAGACTTTTGAGTGGTGGTTCTAAAGAATATTTTATTGCAGAATATCTGTACAATATAAATGAGAAATGTTTCTTTCATGGGACTTCTTTAGAGTTCTACAGTTAATATATTGAAGATATTCCTTGTTACATTACATTACAATCATTTGGCAGACGCTTTTATCCAAAGCAACGTACAATAAGTGCATATTGAAGGTCATTGACGCGACTACAAAGCAAATCCGACAAAGCACAGCTTTCTCACAGCGTAGGAGCTATCCCTAGTAATAAACATTAGTACACACAGTCGGTTATACATTCTGAACTATAAAATAACCAAAAACACAAGTTAAATAGAAAACAAGCAAAAAACAGGAAGCGAGTACTATAGAATGGCCCTATATAGGTATCATTTTAGTCGAGGTTGAGTCTGAAAAAGTGCGTTTTCAGACCACGACGAAAAACAGACAGTGTTTCAGCTGAGCGCAGCAGAGTGGGGAGTTTGTTCCACCACTGGGGAGCTAGGGTGGAAAAGCTCCGCAGTCGGTACGAGCGGGAGCCGTTAACACGGAGGGAGGGAAGTGCAAGTCGCCCTGCAGCAGCAGAGCGAAGTGGTCGAGCAGGAGCGTAGTGCTGGATTAAGTCCTGTAGGTAGGAGGGGCCTGACCTTTTGGCTGCAGTGTAGGCCAGGGTCAGAACTTTGAACCTGATCCTGGCCACGACCGGCAGCCAGTGGAGTGACCTCAGCAGGGGGGTGACGTGCGAGAACTTCGGGAGGTTGAACACAAGCCGAGCAGCCGCGTTCTGGACCAGTTGTAGGGGCAGAATGGCGCAGGCTGGTAGGCTTGCGAGAAGGGAGTTGCAGTAGTCCAGACATGAGGTGACCATGGTCTGGACAAGAAGCTGGGCGGAGTAAGTGGTCAGGTACGGCCGATGTTGTACAGGAGGAACCTGCAGGACCGTGCCGTTGCCCTGATGTGTTCTTTGAAGTCCAGCTGGTCGTCCAGGGCCACCCCCAGGTTCCTTGCAGAGCGGGAGGCGGTCACCATGGTTCCGTCGACGGTGATGGACAGGTCTAGGAGCGGGGAGGTCTTGTATGGCATGAAGAGCAGCTCAGTCTTGTCGAGGTTGAGCTTCAGGTGATGGCTAGACATCCACTCAGAGATGTCAGCCAGGCAAGCAGATATCCTTTCCTTTACCTGTGGGGTAGAGGGAGGGAAAGAGAGGAAGAGTTGAGTGTCATCAGCATAACTATGGTAAGAGAAGCCATGTGAATTAATAACCAAACCAAGAGACTTAGTGTAAATGGAGAACAGCAGAGGACCCAGTACAGATCGCTGCGGGACTCCTGTAAAACGTGGATGAGGTGCAGAGACAGAGCCCTTCCAGGAGACTTGGTAGGATCTATCTGTGAGATAGGATGTAAACCAAGAGAGGGCAGTTCCAGAGATGCCCATCTCAGCCAGTGTGGAGATCAGGAGTTTGTGGTTGACTGCGTCGAACGCTGCAGACAGGTCAAGGATAATTAGGACAGAGGAGAGGGAGGAGGCTCTGGCAGTGGCGAGTGCCTCGGTCACAGCCAGGAGCGCAGTTTCAGTGGAATGCCCGGTTCTGAAGCCGGACTGATGAGGGTCGAGCAGCTTGTTCTGGTGGAGAAAAACTGACAGTTGGTTACGGGCAGCTCATTCAAGAGCTTTGGACAGAAAGGGCAGGAGAGACACAGGACGATAGTTTCTACATTACATTACATTACATTTATTTAGCAGACGCTTTTATCCAAAGCGACGTACAATAAGTACGGACAGAGACATCATCAAGATCACTACAGAACAGACAAGATAAAGCACATCCTTCGCATAATGTAGCAGCTATCCCTAGCAATGAACGTCGACTGTAGTTCACAGTAAGCTGTGGGCAAATCAGCAACACCACACTTCCATTCCAAATACTATTATAAAACTATAATAAACAGACAGGAAAACACAGGGAACTAGTAAACAGGGAACTGATATTCCTAGGTAAGGATATCAGTCAAGGTGGAGTCTGAAGAGGTGTGTCTTCAGGCCTCGACGGAATGCAGGCAGGGTTGGAGTAGAACGTAAGGGAATGGGAAGTTCATTCCACCACTGAGGAGCTAATGTGGAAAAACTCCGCAGTTGGGACAAGCGAGAGCCTTTGACACAGAGGGGGGGAAGTGCCAGTCGCCCTGCTGTAGAAGAGCGAAGTGGTCGAGCAGGAACATAGTTCTGGATTAAGTCCTGCAGGTAGGTGGGGCCTGTCCTATTGGCTGCAGTGTAGGCCAGGGTCAGAACTTTGAACCTGATCCTGGCTGCAACTGGCAGCCAGTGGAGAGACCTCAGCAGGGGGGTTACATGGGAAAATTTCGGGAGGTTGAACACAAGCCGGGCAGCTGCATTCTGGATCAGTTGAAGAGGCAGAATGGTGCAGGCCGGTAGGCTTGCGAGCAGGGAGTTGCAGTAGTCCAGGCGTGAGGTGACCATGGTCTGGACAAGAAGCTGGGTGGAGTAGGTGGTCAGGTATGGTCGAATCCTCCTGATGTTGTACAGGAGGAACCTGCAGGACCGTGCCGTCGCCCTGATGTGCTCTTTGAAGTCCAGCCGGTCGTCCAGGACCACCCCCAGGTTCCTTGCAGAGCGGGAGGCAGCCACCACGGTCCCATCAATGGTGATGTTGAGGTCATGTAGTGGGGAGGTCTTGTACGGCATGAAGAGGAGCTCTGTCTTGTCAAGGTTGAGCTTCAGGTGATGGGTAGCCATCCACTCAGAGACAGGTAGAGGGAGGGAAAGAGAGGAAGAGTTGAGTATCGTCAGCAGAGCTATGGTATGAGAAGCCATGTGAATGGATTACTGAGCCAAGAGACTTAGTATACATAGAGAACAGCAGAGGACCCAGTACAGATCCCTGCGGGACTCCTGTAGACAGGGGATGGGGAGCAGAGACGGAACCCTTCCAGGAGACTTGGTAGGATCTATCAGTGAGATACGATACAAACCAAGAGAGGGCAGTTCCAGAAATGCCCATCTCAGCGAGTGTGGAGATCAGGAGTTTGTGGTTGACCGTGTCGAATGCCGCAGACAGGTCAAGGAGAATCAGAACAGAGGAGAGGGAGGAGGCTCTAGCAGTGGCGAGTGCCTCAGTCACAGCCAGGAGAGCAGTTTCAGTCGAATGGCCGGTTCTGAAGCCAGACTGATGCGGGTCAAGCAGGTTGTTCTGGTGGAGAAAAACAGACAGTTGGTTAAGGACAGCACGTTCAATTGTTTTGGACAGGAAGGGCAAGAGAGATACAGGACGGTAGTTCCTGACATCAGCGGGATCTAAGCTAGGGTTTTTAAGGAGTGGGGTTACACGGGCAGTTTTAAAGGCAGCAGGAACATGGCCACAGATTAGGGAGGTGTTAATAATGGAGGACAGATATGGAAGGAGCTCAGCAGATATAGACTGGAGGACTGCTGAAGGTATAGGGTCTAGTGGACAGGTGGTTGCGCGATGGCGCGTCACCAGCTCGAGCACATCGGAGTCCTCCAGAGTCTTGAAGGACGACAGTGTAGCGATGGGTTCAGTATGGGGGATGTGGGGTGTCACCGGATGCGTGAAGGAGTTCCGGATCGCGGCCACCTTCCCCTCAAAGTGGGTCAGGAAGTCATCTGCAGAGAGGGAGGAGGGTGAAGGGGGTGGAGGGGGCGTGAGCAGGGAGGAGAAGGTGGAAAAGAGTTTGCGTGGGGTAGATAGACATGTATCAATTTTAGACTGGAATAATGAAGTTTTAGCTGATGTGGTTGCAGCTGTGAAGGCTGCCAGCAGAGTGTGGTAGGAGGCCAGGTCATCTGGGGATCTGGATTTCCTCCACTTTCTCTCAGCGGCTCGTAGCATGGTTCTGCTGGATCTGAGAGAATCCGTCAGCCACGGGGAGGGGGGTGATAGTCGGGCTGGTTTGGAGACAAGAGGACATAGTGAGTTGAGAGACTGAGAGAGGCATGAGTTAAACACAGAGGTGGCAACATCAATAGGCATTTTAGCAAAGGTAGCAGGAGGAGGAAGTGCAGAGAGCAGAAGTAGTGAGAGAGGTGTGAGAGAGGGTGCGGAGATTTCTCCTGAACATAACAGCGGGTGGGTTGTTAGCGGAGTTGAGGGAGAGTGGGCAGGAGAGAGAAAATGAGATAAAGAAATGGTCCGATACGTGGAGGGGGGTCACCGTGAGTTCAGATGTGGCGCAACTCCTGGTGAGTACAAGGTCCAGTTGGTTACCACCATTGTGGGTGGCAGGCGATGGGGACTGAGTGAGGGCAAAGGACTGGAGGAGTGAGGTGACACTGGATAGCTGGGCACTGTCTGGCTGGAAGTTGAAGTTACCCAGTAGAATTATAGGGGTACCATCCTCAGGGAAGGAGCTCAGGAGAGTGTCCAGTTCATCCAGGAAAGCGCCGAGCGGACCTGGGGGGCGATAGAGAACAACAATGTTAAGTGCAGATGGGTGAGTTACAGTGACTGCATGAAACTCAAAGGAGGAGATATTCAGGCAGGGTACAGTGGGAATAGAGAATTTCCAGGATGTGGAAATGAGCAAATCAGTACCCCCGCCTCTGCCTGAGGCCCTGGGGGTGTGGGAGAAGGAGTAGCCAGCAGACAGAGCAGCTGGAGTGGCTGTGTTATCAGGAGTGATCCAGGTCTCAGTGAGAGCCAGGAAGTGGAGGGACTTCACCCTGGCATATGCAGTGATGAAGTCAGCTGTCTGGACGGCTGACCGGCAGTTCCATAGTCCACCCACCACTGAGAGTTCCTTATGAGAGGACAGCGGTGGGCAGACCAGGTTAGCCAGACAGCGTCTGCGGTGGTTGAGCCTCCTGGAGCGAGGCATGGAGCACAGAGGAGTGGGGGTTAGACACATGGTAGGGGGTGAGAAGACAGGTTAGGTGGGGAAAGATCATTACAAACTGTTCAAATTGACGATGAGGCTGCCATCTTCACGGCAGTCTTCACGGCAGCCTCTACTTTAACTTATAGACTACTTGCTAATTTCCCGATTGCACTCAGCTGCTTGCAGGGCTAGTTCACTCAGGTGAATCTATTTCCGATTAGCAACACAAAAGACTAGCAGCTGACCTAGAAACACAAAGCAAGTAAACAACTGACCGGTAATGCTGCAATTTACATTAACTAAACAGTGACTACACTACAAACAGTTCAATCAACTAACGCACAGCTGAAACCGAATGAAAAACACGATACTTTAGCCTATCCGACGGTAGATTGACAACGCTGGTCTGATTGCACTCTGAACTAGGAATGCAAAACACGCTATTTATTCACTCAGGTGAATCTATTTCCGATTAGCAACACAAAAGACTAACATCAGAGGGGTCTAAGCTAGGTTTTTTAAGGAGTGGGGTAACACGGGCAGTTTTGAAAACAGCAGGAACATAGCCACAGGTTAAGGAGGTGTTGATAATGGAGGAAAGATATGGAAGGACCTCACCGGTTATAGACTGGAGGACTGCTGACGGGATGGGGTCCAGTGGGCAGGTGGTTGCACGCTGGCGCGTTACAAGTTGGAGTACATCTGTGTCCTCCAGAGTCTTAAAGGACGAAAATGTAGCGGTGGGTTCATTATGGGGCATATGGGGCATCACCGGAGTTTCGGATCATGGCTACCTTCTCCTCAAAGTGGATCAGGAAGTCATCTGCAGAGAGGGAAGAGGGTGAGGGGGGTGGAGGAGGGATCAGCAGGGAAGAGAAAGTGGAAAAGAGTTTACGGGGGTTAGACATGCATGCATTAATTTTTTACTGGAAAAATGTTGTCTTAGCAGACGTAGTTGCTGATGTGAAGGCTGACAGCAGAGTGTGATACGAGGCCAGATCATCTGGGGATCTGGATTTCCTCCACTTTCTCTCAGCAGCTCGCAGAGTGGTTCTGCTGGATCGGAGAGAATCAGTCAGCCACGGGCAGGGGGGTGATGATCGGGCCAGTTTGGAGACAAGAGGACATAGTGAGTCGAGAGACTGAGAGAGGCAGGAGTTAAAGGTGGAGGTGGCAACATCAATAGGCAAATTAACAAAAGATGCAGGAGGAGTAAGTGCAGAGAGAGCAGAGGTAGAGAGAGAGGAGTGCGAGAGAGTGCGGAGATTTCTCCTGAAAGTTACAGAGGGTAGGTTGTTAGAGGAGTTGCGGGAGAGTGGGTAGGAGAGAAAGAATGAAATAAAGAAATGGTCCGATACATGGAGCGGAGTCACCGTGAGTTCAGACGTGGCGCAGCTCCTGGTGAATACAAGGTCTAGTTGGTTACCAGCCTTGTGGGTGGCGGGCGATGGGGACTGGGTGAGGGCGAGGGACTGGAGGAGTGAGGCGACACTGGATAACTGGGAGCTCTCTGGCTGGAAGTTGAAGTCACCCAGTAGAATTATAGGGGTGCCATCCTCAGGGAAGGAGCTCAGGAGAGTGTCCAGTTCATCCAGGAAAGCGCTGAGTGGACCTGGAGGGCGGTAGAGAACAACAATGTTTCCTTGTGTATTAATCCTAATCATAAATTATGTTGCTATGAAATAATGATACTTGGTTGCATATCCTTTGCGTGCAAGGACTGCCTGAAGTCTGCAAGCTAGAAATCATCAGATGCTGGGTAACTTCACTGGTGATGCTATGCCAGGCCTGTACTGCAGCCTTGTTCAGTTACAATATGGATGAAAATGCCCTCAAATTGAAGCTTACAGTCTGTATTTTAGCCTCACAATCATTGTTTCATTTCACATCCAAAGTGCTGGAGTACAGAGCCAAAACACAGGAAAAAAAGATTCATTGTTCACTGTATATATCCTTTACTTGACCAGTCTATTGAGATTTATTTTCACATTAAAACATTACATAGCATACATGATTCAGCTACTCATAATGTCAGTGTTCATGATTTATTCAAATTACATGACAGCAGGTGGTCCCTTTGGATCCTGACAATGAACTTATTGAATTGAATGCCATCCAATGTCTTTAACAGGATAAATTGAGTTTGTATGAATGAATAACTAATATAGTACATATAAGGACATTGGGATACTGGGAGTCGTTATGTGTTTTGAGGGACCATTGTCAAGAAAGATGACATTTTCCTTGCCAGTTATGTTAATGTATGGATAAATAGAATTATATTTGCATAAGATGTATTCCAATATCAACATGTCATCTTCCTTTTACCTGTCACCAATCATTGTTCATATATTTCTGATTTGATAATAAACATACAAAATTACAGAAAGAACCCGGTGTCATTGTGGCTTGACTGGTGGTGGAGGGGAATAGTCCTACAGTTTATTTACAATATTATGAATGTCACCATATTGTGTGAAATAAATATTCTGAAAATGTTCTCTTTGCTTAATTGCTGGTATAATCTATATATTTTGTTCTGGAGACCAGACCAACCATATCTAATCAACCCATAGCCATAATAACAGTGTTAGATCTTTAATCTCAAGCATTAATCTTACAACTATTTTCAAGATCGATGTACAACATTGTACCCAGGTAGGGTTGCTTAATATTGTTTCATTATTAATAGTACCCTTCATGTTATTATCGCATTGGGTTGTTTGTATGTAGTTCTCTCTGCTGGCATGTGACATGCAGAGGTCTGGCTATACACTGTCCCATCTGGATATAGGGAAAACTCCACTTCTCAACACAATGGACAGCAGGTCATACCTTCAGATCTTGTCTTACTGATAACAAGGATGGTGAAGAGAAATATTGATTAGGTAACAGTTTTTTTCCCATCAAAAGACATCCAAATACTTTGAAATAAATGAATGAGTTATCATTTGGTGGTCCTACCTTAATGTTCTATATGCTCACACCAAATGTTCTGGAGAGGACACTTTTTTTGGGACAACAGACCAATTAGGATTTTACACTTAAGCTGTTGCAAAAACAAATCACTCCTAATAACAAAGTTGAATCTTTACTTTTCTATAGAATATGGTATAATTACAAATATACTTGAATAAGGTATTGAAAAATACATTAAGTTACCTATATTTGGACAGGCCTTTTTTTGTTATTATTTATTCATACTTTTTGATTCAGTCAACAGATTTTATATAGGCCTACTGTTAGAGGTAAATTTTTTCCTAATTTATCTCAAGGCAGATGGATTACAGAAGCAGTCAAGAATGACAATTGGCAACTTCATTTGTTTGTGTAGCATTACCAGTATTGTAGCATTCATATAGGCTTAACATTACTTCTAGAAAGTACATGTATGGTACAATATATAATAACCAGAGTAGCGACCTTATGTTACTCAATCCCACACTCTCAAAACACATATTTATTTACAGTGCATCCGGAAAGTATTCACAGCACTTCACTTTTTCCACATTTTGTTCTGTTACAGCCTTATTCCAAAATTGATTAAATTCATTTTTTCCCAAATTCTACACACAACACACCATAATGACAATGTGAAAAAAGTGTATTTATTTATTATTTGCACAAATAAAGAACAAATGCAAGTACACAAAGTAATTTACAGAAATATGCTAGAGAGGTTGGAAACCCTACAGTGCCTATGCTAGAAGCTCACTTTATGAAACAAAATCACATTAATTGAAGAACAATAAAGGATTGCATTATATTAAAAAATATTTTAAAATATAACAATAATAAGAAAAAACTGAATAAATATTAATTTTGAAATTAGAAAAGAGAACAGATAAGGGAAAGAGGAAAATACTGCTATTACATTGTAGGATTTAATAAATAACCCTTATACCTGTGTTTGAACATATAGGAAGGGGTACGCCGAGATAGGTGGCGATATTGTGAAATGATCCGCGTGTTTCATGACGAAACACCTATCTCTCCTCGCTCTCTAACTAATGCTGTTGTTGGTTTATTTGAAGGCGCGGCGATGTTGATTAAGGCGCCCGAGAGCTGCTGCACCGCTGCTAAGGCGCCTGGGAAGGCGCTTGCTTAACCTCCTGTTGTCATTTCCGCCTTAGTTCACGCAGCACCGATTTTTCGGCCATCTCGGACAGTTTCAGATGCAGCCCGACGCAGTCCGACGCAGATATGACGTAAATCGGCTCTAGCCGAACACGCCCATATATTCAGTGGGGTGGACAGATCGGCTCGCGACGACAAGCCTATTTTTTTTTTTAATGCAGTCTATGGTCCTGACCAAGGCCGGACCGTCACCAGCGTTTGGGGCAAGGCAGGTACCAGTGGCTTGACCGCGGCCTGCTAAACCCCAACGCCGAAGCCAGGACAGCACCAGGAGGACCCCTGCCGTAGGACTCCAGCGCTCCGGGATCGACACTACTGCTGTGGACGCTTGACGCCAGGAGGCCCGAGGGGAGTGCGGATCTTGCCCGGAGAGTAGGCCCGGAAGGGCTGCTTTTCTCTCCGGGCCTCACCAGCCACCAGCTGGGCCTTCGCCCTGGTGATCCGTCTCTCCCTCCCTTCCTCCTAGGCCCGCAGCAGAACCAGCAGGCCAGACCCGGAGGACGAAGCTGAGGAGCAGGCAGTTGGGAGGACCGGAGCAGCAGACCCCCCTGAGACGGAAGGCGGCGATCCAGACCTCAACACCATCTGAGGATCAACGCTTGCCGCCTGCACTAGAAAGGGAGGTCCTCACGCAGCGGTGTGAGGGGCCGGCCCTCGGCTGGTCCCTTTTCAGCCTGCTTCGCGTTGCTGTTCTTCTGGTTCTCCCGGAAGGAACACCATCTCCTGAGTGCTGTCTCTGTGTTTTTTTCGAACAGTGCAGAGTCCGGCCTTGTCGAGAGGAAGGGGGATGGCAGCCAGACCTGTTCCAGGGACGCGACGCCATAACGCTGTACGCCTGACATGGATCCAGGGGGTCGAGGAGGGAGGCGGCAGCACCAGTGGGAGCTCCCCGGCGGGACAGGGGGCCGAGGGCGCAGCTACGGAGGGCGCCCCTGGACCAGCAACCGCAGGGGGGGCAGGTCGTGCTGCAGGCCCGAACCCAACTCAACCCCAGACGAGAGTGACAGGTTTGACCCGTCTGGAGTTTAGCAGGGCAGTGCTACAGAGAGGTATGGGCTTCGTGCCAGCTGACCTCAACTGCCTGGTAAAGGTTCCGGGCCAAGGGGACATTTTTGAGGTAAGCTTTAAGAACCCTAATGTCCTCGAGAGGTTCTGGAACCTCTACAGAGAGGGGAAGGACAGGCGTCCCCTCAACAACTTTGCGGTCGAGCCCCTGTCCGACACGGAGAACAAAGTGGTCACTGTACAGTTTTACAATGAGACTGTGCAGGACCACGATGTTTCGACGTGGTTGGGCAGGTATGGCGATGTTAAATCCGACGTCAGGAGGGTCCTTGATGAGGATGGAGTGTGGACCGGGGCCAGGAAGTGGCTGGTCCAGCTAAAACCCGACCCCTCAGTAGTGGGGGGGGTATGTCATATCCCCAGCACCATCACGCTGGGGAGAGATAGGGGTGTGGTGTTCTACAACGGCATGCCCAAGCTGTGCAGGAACTGCGGTGAGTTAGGTCACTTAGCCGCAGCCTGCACAGTGGTCAAGTGCAAGACCTGCGGAGGCGAGCACGAGACCAGGGCATGCCGGGACCCAAAGCCCTGTAATCTCTGCGGAGCGAGTGGGCATTTCTATAGAGATTGCCCACTCTCGTACGCGAACAGGGCTAGGAACACCGCACCTCCTCCACCATCTACTGCCCCCCCCCGCCTACCTACCCCTACCCCTACCCCTACCCCAGCACCCAGAACCAGAACGCCAACCACAACCCCCCCCCCCACAGCCTGCAACAATCATTCCCACACAAGACACCGCACAAGCCCCCCCAAGCACCATTGATACCGGTTCTCCCCTACGCACAGTCCCCTCTGAAGATATATTACCCACACAGACAGTCACTACAGTGAAAGAGGAGCCTGACTCCGACACCCCCATCATGGTGGAGGAGTCGGACTCCTCTAGCGCAGACACAGATTTAGATACAACTACAAACTGGCATGTGGCAAATAGGAAACGGAAAGGGAAACACAACAAAACTAATAGAACAGAACCACCCGGTCAGCCCCCAAACCCAGCAATAGTTCGCCACATAAAACTACCAACTCATAAAATACAACAGAAAAATGTCAACACTCGGAACATAAGCCCACCGATAGTCAGGCCAGAACCTCCACCTCGCCCTAGTAAGCCATCTTCACCACCACTATTACATCCAAAAGAAACCCTCTCACGACCCATCACTTTTCATAACAGGGCCAATAATGACCGGCCACCTCCTGGCCCCGATCCCGCACCCAACAAGAGCACTCAGCAGCTCTCCTCTCAAGGGCCCTCCGAAGCAAAGGGGGACCCTGGGGCAAAACCATCACGTCCCACCTCTCCGGAACGGAACCTGCCAGGCAGTAAGGAGGGGAGACCTGTGGGCGGACCGAGTCAGGGGGTGAGTAGGCGCCTTCATAACCCGGACACAGTTATGGACCGCCTCAACAAAATCTGTCAAGACATTGCAAAAAATAATACCGGATTACATGACACAGCTAAGCAATAAACATTATCATGACACTCACACTCACCACCTCAAACACCCGTAGTATCAAGGACCCTAACAAACGCCACTCAGTCTTCTCCACTCTGCAGCAAATCCCCTCGGATGTCATCCTACTCCAGGAGTGCGGAATCCCTTTCCGCACTATGGATGACACTCTGAGGGAGGAGTGGAGAATGGGGGACTCTCTCTGGTCCGGCTCGAACGTCGCTCGAGCCGATGGGGTCGGCACATTGACCAAAAATCCGTTCGTAAAAATCACAGGCAATAACATCTTGGAAAGTGGGCGAATCCTCGTCACAGACATTAGTGTCGGGGGTTCCCCACTTAGATTGGTCAATGTGTACGGGCCAACCAGCGTAGCCGAGAGGGTCTCCCTCTTTTCAAAATTAAGAACCATTATACATTGCAATATGCCGGTTGTCGTTGGGGGGGATTTCAACTGTGCCCTCAGGGATGAAGACCGCAGCAGACCAAGGAAAGATCGGTCGAGCGACGAGCTGCGGTCTATCATAGAAGATTTCTCCCTCCACGACGCCGGGGGCGCCTCTCCCCCACAACATACATGGGTGAGCTCTTCTGGTGTCTCCTCTTCTCGAATTGACATGTTCCTGCTCTCCCCAGGCCTGAGAGTGCACGCCTTTTCCATCCGGGCAGTGCACTACTCGGACCACCACATGGTGACCGTGTCCCTGGCCTGGGAGAAGGCCATAACCGTCGGCAGGGGTCTCTGGAGAATGAATACCAGCCATCTCCAGGACCCCAAAGTGTGCCTCTCCTTCTCGAGGCGGTACCTGGAGTGGGTGAGTCTAAAACATCTTTTTGACTCCCCGATAGAGTGGTGGGAGATGGTGAAGGAGCGGGTGCAGGGCTACTTCCGGGCAGTCGGGCGGAGGAAGGCAAAGGAAAGGAGGGCGGCTTTCGACCACGCTAATGCTGCCCTCCAGAGACTGAGCCTCCTCCAGTCCCGAGGCCTGGAGGTAAGCAGCGAGATTGCACTCGCTAAACAGAGCCTCTCCGCCCTCTATCGGGAGGAGCGGAAAAAATACACCTTCCGCTCCAAACTCCAGGGCCTTGAGGAGGATGAGAAGTGCACGAGGTACTTCTTCCGCAGGGCACGGTCAAAAGCAAACAACATCTCTTCCCTCTATAACAGCAGAGGGGTGGTGGTGTCTGAAGAGGCCGAGGTCCGGGAGGTGGCCAGGGAGTTCTATGCGGGTCTATACAGCATAAGGCCCGCTGATGGGGCTCTCATGGACACCTTCCTGGGCTGCCTGGACAGACGCCTGGGGGATGAGAGCAGGGAACCTGAGTTGAGCGCCGAGGAGCTCACCCGGGCCGTGCGCTCCCTTAATCAGCACAAAGCTCCTGGTCCTGACGGGATCCCGGCCGAATTTTATCAGGCATTTTGGGATCTCCTGAAGGAGGACGTGGCGGAAGTCTTCAGAGCGGCGTACAGGGAGGGGCGGTTGGGGGCTTCACTGAGGCAGAGTGCGGTTGCTCTTGTCCCTAAGAAGGGGGACCTGAAGGACCTCCGGCACTGGCGGCCGATTAACCTCCTCTCAGCTGATTATAAGATCATGGCGAAGGCGCTGATGAGGAGGTTCCAACACCTGATGACATCGGTGGTCGGCCCTGACCAAACGTGCAGTATACCAGGGAGGTCCATAAATGACAACCTGCTCCTCGTGAGGGATGTCATAATCCACTCCGGGGAGCGCGGGTCCCCCTTGGGCCTTCTCAGCTTAGACCAGGAGAAGGCCTTTGACAGGGTAAGTCATGTGTGCTTGGAGAGGGTGCTAGAGAGGTTTAACTTTCCTAGCTCCCTCCTGCACTGGACCAAAATGTGTTTGACTGACATCTCGGGGAGGGTGGTTGTGAACAAGCAACCATCCGCCCCGTTTGCCATTAGGTCTGGCGTCAGGCAGGGATGCCCCCTAGCATCCCTCCTGTACGTCATCTACCTCGAGCCGTTCCTTCAGGCCATCAGGGGCAACCCGGGCATTGCTGGTTATCCACTGCCCGGGGCCCAGGGGGAGCGGCTTAGGGTGATGGCGTACATGGACGACATCACCATCGTCGGCACAGATAGTCATTCCATCACAGTTGCCAACAAGGTGGTGGATGACTTCTGTGCAGCCACTGGCGCCCTAGTCAACAGGGACAAGAGTGAGCTGTTTCTGTCTCGTCACTGGAGTGAGCCACTAACCGTTTCTTTCCCTGTACGCAGAGATAAGATCAAGCTCCTGGGGGTGACCTTCCAGTCAGACGGTGAAGGAAGGCTGAGCTGGGAGGGAACCCTCAGCCACGTCCAGGCTAAACTCCGGAGCTGGAGCGTGCGGCCTCTGACTCAGACGGGTAAGATCCTGGTCTTGAAGGCAATAGTCCTTCCCATTTGTCTCTACTTGGGGAGGGTGTTTCCCCCAGACAAGGCCACTAGTAAACTTATTACTAGAATGGCCTTCCGCTTTGTCTGGGGGAGCACCATGGAAAAGTTGAAAAGAGCTACCCTCCTCAAGGAAGAGCAGAATGGGGGCAGGGGGGTTCCAGACATTGTTAACATCGTGTTGGTGCAGGGTCTGGCCACATTGGTCCAGAATACTCGGAAGGTTGAGAAGGCCTCTGGTACCTTTGCTAGGTACTATGCCACTCCCTTCCTGAGGACGATGGGCCTGTGTGCGCTGGACCTCACTATACCGTACAGCTGGGACCCCCCATATGTATATCGAGCCCTGAGGGACTTTGCTTTTGGGGCAGGATTGCCCAGGGCCGGGCTGACCTCGTGGAGCTATAAAATAATCATGGCTCATCTAAGATCAAAGGAGACCATGACACTCCCGAGGGGCAGCACGACCCTGGACCCGTCTATAATCTGGGCTAATGTCCTAAATAAATGCTTAAGTAATAAGCAAAAGGACATTGCCTGGATGTCTGCCCACATGTGTCTCCCCACCAGGTCATTCATGTTCAAGCGGCACTTGGCCCTGACCGAGCGCTGCCCCCACAGATGCACTGACTCAGAACATATCTACCACCTGTTCTGGGAGTGCTCCGTGGCCAGACGGGTCTGGGGCCTTGTTGTTTCTTCTGTCTCCCGAAACAGGTTGCTGCCGAGGTCCTCCCTGACTGCTGAGAGTGTCCTCTACGGCCCCCGTGGAGGATGCAAAACACCGGAGCTCCAGCGTCAGTGGAGGATCATAAACACTGTGAAGCAGGTCCTGTGGGAGGCGAGGAACATCAAGGTCTACCAAAAAATAACGGTAGACCTGGTCACTCTCAGGAGGAGGGCGCAAAACCTCCTCCAAGACGGCGTTATGGTTGACTTTGCGAAGGACAAGTGTCTGGCGAGAGAGAAATGGGGGGTGGACCATTGGAAAGAACTGATCATTTAGTCCACCCCCCTCCATCCCAAGGAAGAGAGAGAGAGAGACAGAACTATTGCCCACCCAATGACCCGGGGGCGCATGTCTTTCCTTTTCATTTCAATGTCTTCGAGTCTTTTTCTTTTGTGTTAGTGATAATTGGTTTTGAATGTGATGTTTCTTAATGTGGTGTCTTGAATGTTGTAAGTCTATTTTAAACGCAAAATTAAAAAAGGGACGGGAAATAAAATTCCCCCCCCCCCCCCCCCCGATAAGGAATGTTTTTAAAAAAATGTGAAATGAAGCATGATGAATTGAAAATTAAAAAGAAAATGTTTTAATTGTAAAATGACTTTTAAATACCAATAAAAGACTATGGTCCTGACCAATAATCAGTTTAAAGGGAATTTTTCCGCCCTGTCACGTGTCAGTTCAGCAGCCGCCAATGCACTAAAAGAGGAATAAGATCAGGGGAACCTACATCTTCGAATTGGATCACAATGCTAGTTGAGAATAAACTGTTATTAATAAATAAACAACGCTAAGGACACGTGTATTTAAAACAGGCGCATAACAGCAACATACAGTAGACTAGAATAGTAGCGTAGGCTATGCCTAATTCCCCCCACGGAGCCAGGCCGCGGCTGCAAAATAAATGTCTTGCAGAAACACTGCTTTCACATAGTTGATGGCACTGAACTGAATTCTATAGTTCAGTGGTTGATAGTCTACTGATAAATTGATAGCATACACTTATGCAACGTCCGTGACGGCCACATCCATAACAATAAAAAAATATATGTTTACAGTTTGTTATTGCATAAAAACTCAATTGAAGTTAACATTGCACAATAACTTTGGACAGTCTCGTGTGAACTGTGCACGATGCAGAAACGTTGTTGCCAAAACGTAACATTGGCTTTCTCTATAAATCTGTCATCTGTTGCTCAAAAATTCTAAATAGGCCTATAGAAACGAACGTAGACTATATTTGCTTTCACGTAATTACAATTACTTTGTTTCTGCATTATGTTTAGCACATGGAAGTGGAGGGAAAGGCTTGTAAAGCCCAAGTCAATTTTAGTGTTTTAAGCTTTATTTAAATGTAGGCTAAATATTTTAAGGCGGGCCTTTACCTCTGATTTAGTAGGCTATTAGGGGGGGGGGGGATGCAAAAATGTTACAATACACCATTTTTTTGTGTGAAAATGTAGACACATCTAACCATTTCTAGCATATAAAAGTGTAAAAATATGAAACTTTTTCATGATGAGCGTTTACCGTGGCCTACATGGAATTGCCCTTATGCTGCCACAAGGGAGCAGACTCTAGCCACGCGTTTCAGCGTGCATCACTTGGAATTAGATTTAGCTCTTAAAATGTTGTTTAACAAATCAGTTTCACTCAGAACGAGCACATTTGTTTATTTTATTGAGCTCCCCCCTTTATTATATCCACTTTTAAAAATAATGAACCAGAATAGGCTAGCTACGGAGCTCAATAAAATAAACCACACACAAATTAAATAAAATAACGCATGCTATCATAACGTCATATGCCTAGGTTCTATTTAGCCCACATCTGTTAATATTTGAATAACAATCGCCTATAACCTTATAGGCTAGGCTACATGTGGCTATTTGGTCCTTACGGAGATAATGAGCAGCCTAGTCTAGGTCTAAGGCACAATCATAATTAGTTTTTATTTTATTTACTAAAACAAAGAATGCACAGAGGTTATTATTGACTATCTATTCGGGTTAATCTAATCCCAGATTAAACGCTTAGCCTACATAGGCTGGACTAATCGCTATGTAGGATGACGATTTGCCTCTGGTGGCGCGGTAGGCACTACCCACGACTTTTATTTAGTGAAGCGCCTGCTTGCGTTGTGTTTCTCTGTGCCGCTTTTATTCATGGTAAAAATGAGACTAGAAGTTACACTAACTTTGTTTTTCTCATGTACTGTGCATTTAACTGTCGGTTTACTGCTTTTCACGCCAAGGCTCATCCAAGGTAAGTCATACAGGCTCTATTGAGAAAGCTAGCATGCAAATTAGCTGTAGCCTATGGTTCCGTAGCCTAGAAACTCGACAGGGAGCGTGCTTCCACAGACTACATAATCAATAATTATTATTATTTAATTAGCCCAATAATGCAGGATAGGTGATCTGATATTTTAGCTACATTCCGCAATATGAACAGCAGCTCTTGTACCTGTATGCATATTGTAGCGTTTTATTGTGGTCTAGTTTGAGTGAGTCGGTGTTGGTGTTTTGCCGATGTCTAATTTTTATTGGCCAAAATGCATTTCAAGTGCATCTCCGATATCTAGTTTAGAAATGCATTTCCTCTTTGATGAAAATTTTTTTAACCTTTAAAATACATTACATAAATGCATTTCAACTTACATAAATTGATTTAGACTTTCATCTTTTGAAATGTACACCTGGAAATGATACACCTGATATTCTAACCTGACTTGTCCGATTAAATTTTTCTCTTGCCAGTTATACTCGCACAAAATATGAGGGTCATTATAATCAGAGTAATAACAATCTAAAGTAGCTTATAGCCTATTAATGAAATACTGGCCACTTAACATGAAAATATCCATAATAAAATATTTGAACTGTTTGTATATTAAAATATTTTTTAACTAATAAATTGCTTTAATTGATCAATTAAGTGGCGAGTAACAATAAAAACCAGCAGACCCTGCGGCTCTCCAGGACCAGGGTTGCCTACCCCTGCCTTAACCCCTTTAAGGTCGCAATTCCTCGCCAAAATCTTTTGAGTGGGCGACTTTTTCTCACAAATGGGGGCACTTAAAATACCAGGATGAACCCTTTATTTCCAGGGTTTTGTTGAGAGGATTCAGGAGCACACTCATCCACAGATGCACTCATCGGACAATTTTGGGACATAAACTAGAAGTAAAAACTAAAACTTATAGTACAGGAGCGGGACATATTATGAACTACTCTCTTTATTTTTGTTAATTCTATCTTTATTCATAATCTATACTTTGTAACCATCATCATATGTAAACTGATTGATATTCTCAATAAATAAATATTCCTCACTAGTTTGAAAGAGTTTTGCAGGATTTCTTTCGCACAGTGCTTGCAAAGTGAGGGGACAGAGCGCATAGTAGACAGGGGTCTGAGTGGACAGGGGGCAGGGAACAGGGATCATATTCGATCATGGCCTAGGTGAAAAAGTATGAAACGTACAAAATAAAATGACCAGAACAAAACCAGTACACACACCTGGAACCAGGGGACAGCTGGGGATAGCGGTGAACAACGAGCTGGGAGAACTGCCTTTTAAATACGGAAAAATATGAACAATAAATTCAATTCATTAAAAACTTCTTTTTTTTAAACATTTTTCAAAATTCAATTATTGGTAAATGTAGTTATTTTGGAATACATTTAAAGAAATGCATCTGTAAATGTATTTCTGAATGCTTTTCCAATGCATTTATTTAAAAAAAATGTATTTTTCAGATTTTTCCCTTTTTCTCCCAATTGGACCCTATGTAATTCAATTCCCCCCGTGTAGCAACCGCTAGAGAATCGCTGCTATAACCCCGTCAGCCGGTAGTAGGAAAGAGGGCGCCACGTCCTCTTAGGGCATGACTCCGAGAGTCAAACTCGCCCAGGGCCGTCTTATGCGCAACAATTCTCTCTGAGAATCGGTTGCATTCTCTCCGGTTGCATTAAATTAAATTCACAATTAAAGCTAATTGTGAAATAATAGAATAGGCAATCATGGACATGATGGACATTAATTAGCCATCAATCATTAATTTAATTGGCATTAATTTCTGGTTGATGCATCCGTTAATTTGGTCAATAAGCCTCTTTAAAAAAAGTTATGAGGAATCTTGAATCTTGTTATTTCATTTAAAATTAGTCTGAAGCAGTGTAGGTGTCCAAGTGCTTAGGTTTTCAACAGGGGGTCCACGGACCTCTGGGGGTCCTTGAAGGTACTATAGGGGTCCCTGGCCTGACTTTCTATGCAATTACTATAGATTTTGGGAAAATATTTCAAAAAACAAAATACTTTTAAACTTGTGATGGGGGTCCCCTGGGTGCCTTTGAGCCTGGATAGGGGTCCCTGGATCACAAAATGTTGAAAACCCCTGTTTTATTGGATCAAATAATCATTTTTCCACTTCCATTTCAGACGATGTCCTCGGTACCTTACTGCGGTATAGCCAGATTCAGAAGCACACAGTCCTATTTCACCCGGACGGCTCTGAAGACCTGTACGTTGGCGGAACAAACATCGTTTACAGGATTGACTTGGAGCACAGTCGCCTTGTGGAGGTAACGCCCATTGTTATAATTAAGCATTTTGCTTAGTGGCAGTGTGGAGTCTTTTAAAATGTGATGTATATTTTGGCTGACTAATTCATAACATGGATATATGGTACCATGTTTCACATGGAATTAATAGGCTACAGCTGTGACACAAAACCTTGTTCTGAATGTTTCAGTGGGGGTGGCGCCACACGTCAGTTGGGGGCGAGTTGAGTCAATTGAGTTGTAGAGATATATTTACATGTGGAACAAGTCCCTTTTGTGTATGCCCCACCCTGCATTGTATCTCCATCTGCCGTTTCTTTGACACATGGACACATTCAAAAGTGGGTGTGTGTGTGCCTGACAGTCCCTCTCATCACCTCTGAATGAATGCTAGGTCCCATACAGTGGTGTAGTGGTGTCTGAGAAGGTGGGTATACCTTGAGTATATGCCCCCACCCTCTACGGGGGTCCGGGGGCATGTCCCCTCCCCCGCCCGGGAGAACATTTTATAAATTTTAACATCATTAGTAGCAACTTCAAGTTAACACACGGACATGAATTGATGTTGTGTTTTGCTGAACTGGCCAGAACACTGGACGTTGCGGTTCAGTACTTGGAGACACACACAAAACAACATGATTTCATTGGTTGCTGCATGTCTCCCATTACATTGATCGATACTGAGACGTATCACTAGCTAGTTTTAGGTGAGTATACGGTAAGTATGTGGCCTGTTGCCGCATTATTTAGCCTACTTCACATGCCTGAGATTTCAGAGGAGGCATTCGGCTTAGAATGTTTCAGCTTCTACCTCAGATGGTAGGGAGAGTATTTTAAATGTGAGGAATATGGAGTTGAGTATTTGGTGGGTCTACAGCAGAGGAGGCCTGTCCATAGAGGACAGGGAGGACCGTCCTCAAGAATTCTAAGGGGGAAAAAATTCTATAAAAATAAAGTTATGAAAAGTTATGAATAAACTTTAGTGTGATTGATTGAGCAGTTGTTTAGCAGTTTGTTTATCAGATTAGAAAGTTAGAGAGCGGTAACATCTTAAAATTTTGGCAGTGTAACCTTATGCAAGCACGGAGCTAAATGAGTTGCCAGGGTGGCATTGACTATCCTTGAAATATTATTGACCACCCTGGGCCCTATCTTACACCCGGCGCAAAGCGGCGCTAACCCAAACGCAAGTGTCTTTGCTATCTTACACCCGGCGGTAGGTTCATTATAACGCCTAACGCTCACGCCGTTTAACTAGCATGTACTCTTGCTAGTTGGTCTTAAGATGAGGAGTGGCCAGGATTATTTTTGGCGTATTGCTATCTTGAGCCAGCAGAAAGCGCTTGCGCTAGAACCACCACTAACCTGGTCTAAAGTCATGTCGCAGTTGTATACATGTTATTTTAACGGCGCATATAAGTGCGTCTACAAAGGCGTGTGCACAATGCGCGTACCCTCCTGTCTGTTACACACAGAGGCGCGCACAAGCATGATTAAAATATCAAGATTACAATGTGAAATAGTAATAGTTCCATAACTGAACAAAACGATTTTAAAGAGAACTAAGCGTCTAATTAGAAACTAAAACAAATTTGCAGCACGTTACACAATTAATTCACAATTAATTTTAATGCCATTCTCTGCACGTGCGCTGCATGTTATCTGTTTCCCCTACTGTAAGTCGCACGTTTCACAGTCTTCCTGGGAAAGTGGATTGTTTTAACCCTTAAATGGTCAAGACCCTAAAAACTGTAAGGAAAATTAGTTAATTGTTATTTCCTAATACATTTAGTCTAAAATAACACAAATTCAAAAAAAAATTCCAAAAAATATTTTTATTTTTCATTTTACAGCTTGTATCTCCCGGGATACATAAACCGTTTAGGGTATAAATTTCACAGTTTGAATGAACTTGAACATGAACTTTAAAAACACTTTTAAAACACTTTTTTCTGTTTTTTTGTTCATGTTTACTTTACAAATTCTGAATACATTCATTTAAAAACGCTTTTAAAACACCTTTTTCAGTTTTTTTGTTCATGTTTACTGTACAAATTCTGAATAAATTAATTTTGACGTTAAATTAGTTAAATTCATGTTCGCTTTGAACATTGGGGTTAGACCCTACACCCAACTATAAATCTAACCCTTGAACAAACCAACTTGTCATCCTTATCAAAAACTGTCATGGCGGCATGCAGTGAGGAGGACACTGACCTTGTGGTAAGTTTTGATATTTTTTTTGTGTTTTTACAATTTTGGGGGGGATTTTTTTTTAGAAAATATTAATTTTCAAGGTTGACTTGATATGTTGTTGTTGAAAAATAAAGAATTACATTTGCACTATTTTGAGAATCAGTCATGAGGCTGCTGATGTTTTGATGCCTGCAATGAATAGACAATCAATAATATTAACAATGGAATGCTATTTACTCTTTATTTTACTCTTAAATAGCATTCCATTGTTAATATTATTGATTGTCTATTTAAGTTAACCATTTAAGTTAAAGGATTACGCTACGAGTAAAACAGGTTGGTCACATTTCCATAAACAGGACATTATTAAACAAGGGGAAATATGCGTGAACATATGGGTTGCGAACCTGACAGCTTTATTGTAGGCTATTTAGTGTCATCATTAAGGCAAAATAACGGTATGTATGTTATTAATCAATATTAGCCTACTATGCAGGTAGCCTAATGAACTTTGGATGAAGCTTGAACTTCGAGAACTCCATGAGAACAGCCTCTTGGAATTGATGTTTGACACTTTCATTGCATAATCAAACGAAATTCGCTGAACAAGCAGGCTAATTTGGCGTTTTCTAATGTGAGACTGAAGCCATTGATAGCTTATTCTCAGCTGTTGCAGGTCCTTTTAACAAAATTTAACTGCATATATTTTGTAAAATAACAGCCCTGTCTGGAATTACCGGGAACTCATAGGCTAATGGTTAGTCCGAATAATGTTGATCATACTCCATTTAGCCTATTCCTTGATCACACTAAACACGCACGAGCATGTCTGTTTCGCCATCAAGCAATCCGCCAAGGTGGAAAAGCAGGCTTTTAAAGGGAATGGGATATGACATTTTGAATGGTTTATTGCATGTCACGCCCAAGACACACCTATAATTAATGAAGCGACTAGGTTCAGCCCAGTTGCACCTTGCGCCGTGCTTAGCGCCAAAAAAACACGCCGTTAAAATAGCAAAAGTGGACTTGGACACGCCCAAAATGGACTTTACGCCATGCGCTTAGACTAAGCGCCAAGATCGCCAAGATAGGGCCCCCTGTGTGCCACCCAAATGAGTTTTATTCCTGTCATTGGCTGTTTGTCAATGACAGCTGTTGCGCCCGCCCCCTTATTCCCTGTCCCCCATGGTGTTTGTGTCTGTGTGTTTCTTTCTCTCTCTCCCTCTTTGTTCTCTCTATGATGTAGGGAGGGGCGTCGGTTCTCTGTCAGGTGAGGGTACAATTACCTGATTGGGAAACCGACGCCACCTGTGAAGCTTGGATAAAGAAGCTGCTCCCACACACCATTGGGGTTGCTTCCCTCTCACACACAGCCTATGGCAAAGGCCAACAAGGAGTTGCGAGACGGGGAGCTTATGCTGATCCTTTTTCTATATCCATTTTACACGTATTTATAAATAAACTATTGTTAAACGTATGTCCTGTGTGGTCTCCATTTTGTTTATGTCCTGTTTTCCGGCTGGGCATAACACAGCGCTTCAAGTAAAAAAAAACTATTGTTTGTATATGAGTATAACCTAGGGTAGCTCCAGACTGGAAAACGAAGACACCCGCCCACTTTGGAGTAGAACGTTCCTGAAACTGAACCTTTCACACAGAATGTGAACATCCCAGTGGAATACGTTACATTTGTAGCAGACACGTAGCCACGGGTAGGCTTAGGCCTATCCAGATTGATCACAGGCCTACCAAATGAAATGGCAGAAGAAATCTTCTTTTTAATTTTATGTTTTTTCTGTGTGTGTCATCATTGTATTGTGGCCAATTAAAACTTTGAAACATAAAAAAAGTTACTTTTTACTGTACGCGGTAAAAATAGAAGGCTAGTATGCTACTGCAGTATGGTTTTCATCTGTCTAGTTTGTGACATGTTGGGCCCTATCTTACACCCGGCGCTAACCCAAACGCAAGTGTCTTTGCTATCTCACACCCGGCGCAGGGTTCATTATAGCACCTAGTGCTCACATTGTTTAAATACCAAGTTATATTGCGCCCATAGCAAGTGAACTGGGTGGGCTGGTCTTATGATAAGGTGTGGCCAGGATAATTTTTGGCATATTGCTATCTTGAGCCAGCCGAAAGCGCTTGTGCTAAAACCACCACAAACCTGGTCTAAAGTTGCAGTTGTTTACATGTTATTTTAACGGCGCATATAAGTGTGTCTACATGGCGTGTGCACAACGCGCGTACACCCTCCTGTCTGTTACACACAGGGTACGCACAAGCATGACTAAACATATCAAGATTACAATGTGAAGTATTATTATGGTGTTGGCTATATCAAAAAATGCATAATAATAAAAGGGCTTTCAGCCCACTCCATCAACATCCAGGTGATGTGCGATGGTATGTGTAAGTTTACATGTATAGACTAGTCACAATTATCCTGGATCAAGCTATGACTTTGGCCTATATTTGCCAATAATTCCTGTAATCTTCTGGGGGGGACAATCTTCTGTTTCGGGACAATGGCTATCCATTAAAAACCTTATTCTTAGTCCTTCATATGTGACCTGGGGCCACATGTATAAAACTCTGAGTAAAAGAATGCGTAAAAGAATGCTCAGGGAGAAAGTCGGAAATCTGCTTTCACAAAGTTTTGCATTTTCTCCCTCCGCCTTTCCATCAAGGTGTCGCCATATCACACTGTCTCCAAACATTGTGTACACATGGTGTCTAGCATTTGCAGAGGTACACAGGTTCTCTTATGTTATACATCTGAATTTCTGCATGGAAACTCGCTTACGCAGCTTTCTGAGGGCATTTTTCTGCTCAGCACTGTTTATACATGTGGCCCCAGGTGTCCATACTCTCAGCTTATTAAAACTTTGCTGATTTCACCTGTTATTCCATAACTGAAGAGAACGATTATAAAGAGAACTAAGAGTCTAACAAATGTGCAGAATTAATTCACAATTAATTTTAATGCTATTCTCTGCATGTGCGCTTTAACTTCATGCAGGAGCAGGTCTGTTTCCCCTGCTGTAAATCACACTTTTCATGGTCTTTCTGGGACCGTGGACTTGATTTAAAGGATAAGTTCGCTATTTTGGACCTTAGACCCTATTTGCGGTCTGTCTTCCATGAACCTGACACATTGAGTCCTTATTTTCGCTGATCGGTCCAGTATTGAGCTAGCTACAGATTTCCTGTAGGCTCTCACTGGGCTACAATAGAAGTCAACGGGGCAATTAGAAATGTTATGGAAAAACAACGATAAATGTGCTTTTATAGCTCAGTGTGTATTCTTACGGTCTCAGTATGCTCTCCTGTGAAATGTAGGCTATCGCAAACGCAAACCGAACGTTGAAACAACAGTTCCATTTGAAACAGAACTATTTATCCGACCGCACTACCTCACACTGTAAACTTCCGCAGTCTAGCTACGTTGTAGAGAGGCCGCTTGAAAAGCAGTTGATCACAAATCCTGACCTCCCGTTGGAGTTTACTAGCTAGTAGCCTACAGCAGAACTATTTGCAACGCAGTGTTTGTAATCATCATTTGTAATAATTTACATTACCTGCGCAACTTCAGCCTCTCTCTCTTCTCTTGCTCTCTTATCATCCATCTCTTGTAGTTCTGTGTCCGTGTATTCTGGCTCAAATCTGTAGCCAGTAACGTCAAAGTCAAAATCGAATTCTTCGTCTTCGTAATCATTATAGTCATCCATCATCCAAGTTTTTTGTGGAAATTGTAGCCTACGTTGCTGCAGGTAAACAAACGCAGACTGCTCACATAGATAGTTTCGTAAACGGCCGGCACACCTTCCCGCTCCCCCACCCCCGACACATAGTACTCCGCGGGAGCAGCGAAAACAAGCAACAGAGAAATGCTTACTTCCAAGCCATGCCAAGCACGTAAAAATGTTCGGATTGAGATACATTTCACAGGAGAGCATACTGAGACCGGTAACAATACACCCTGAGCTTCCCGTCTCATTTATTGTACATGAAAGCACAGTTATCGTTGTTTTTCCATAACATTTCTAATTGCCCCGTTGACTTCTATTGTAGCCCAGTGAGAGCCTACAGGAAATCTGTAGCTAGCTCAATACTGGACCGATCAGCGAAAATATGGACTCAATGTGTCAGGTTCATGGAAGACAGACCGCAAATAGGGTCCAAGGTCCAAAATAGCGAACTTATCCTTTAAAGCATTACGCTACCAGTAAAACAGGTTGGTCACATTTCCATAAGCAGGACATTATAAAACAAGGGACAATATGCGTGAACCTATGGGTTCCCAACCTGACAGCTTTAGTGTCTTTAATGTCATCATTAAGGCAAAATAACAGCTTTTATTGTTACGTATCTGTGTACGGGACGAACCCAAGTGCAACGACCAGGAGACAGAATTTCACAAAAGATGGTATTTAATAAATTAAGTGTTGGGGTAGTCCCAACACTGTACAGGAAAGGCAACACACACACAGAATTAGGAGATCTTGCGCCTGGAAGCCCGGGGCGGGCTGCTCCAAGCCGGAGCTGGACTGGAGGTTCTGGAACGGGCTGTTCCAAACCGGAACTGGACTGGACTGGAACTGGACCGGGTGGTCCACACGGGAAACAGGTACTGGAACGGAATTGTCCCAAACCGGAACTGGACTGGACTGGACTGGACCGGGAGGTCCACACGGGTACAGGTACTGGAACGGAATGTTCCAAACCGAAACTGGACTGGACTGGACTGGACCGGGAGGTCCACACGGGTACAGGTACTGGAACGGAATGTTCCAAACCGGAACTGGACTTGAGCGAGTGCCTGTAACACTCACGCCGGGACTGGACTGGAACTGGCAGGGGAGCGACTCACTACGGCAGGGCAGGACTGGACCGGGCTGACTGCACCGGTATAGAAAAACAAAAACAGAGGAGGGTTAGTGCAAGGGAAGGCACGGGAAAGACCGGGAGGTTCTCACGGAGGTGAAGGGTTTGGAAGTCGGGAGGTTTTGCGGAAGCACGGCAGGGCAGAGTGGTGTGGCGTAGCTGCGGTAGGTCCGGAGGTAGCTGACCGTCTCCAGAGCTCCAGGAGCCGGCGCCGAAGAACTGGGTGGTTTCCTCGGTCGGACAGGAACAACTGGAGGGTAGCCAGGTAGCGAATCACCCCGGAGCCTACACGCGCTGGAGGTGGAGGTACCGCAACACACACAAACAAACACGGGGAAAACAAACACTGCCACGGGAGATAGGGAGCAGGGTTGGATGGAGGAGAAGGGAAACAAGTTAGCAAACACAATAATGACAGGAATTGTGCGGGAGGTAAACTACCAGACTGTAGTTTGCAAGGGACTATACGCTGTATGGGAAACACATTCCACAAACACGCGAATAGTTTACACGGGGAGACCAGTTAACGAGTCAAGCACTACACCAAGTGATGATAGTTAACGAACTGGCGCCGACTGGCAGCCAGCCGAAAGACTATATAGGGCTAACTAATGTGACAAAATACGAAACAGGTGTGAACATAAACCGGGAGTGATTACAAGACACCAGGTGAGAAAATGCATGCAACGAGGGGGAGGGAGTGAAAGGCGGAAGTAAACCAAAACAACCAGACGAACAAGACAGGGAAGGACATGCCTAGTCCGCGGCGGAGGGGAAAACACGGACAAAGGGATCCAACATGACACGGAGGGAAAACAGGAAGACACGGAAAACGGACAGGAAGGGAGCGGAACATTACAGTACCCCCCCCTCAACGTACGCCACCTGGCGTACCTGGCGGCCTGGTCTTGAATGGGAAGCGACTGTGGAAATCCTGGATTAAAGTTTGATCCAGGATGAGGCCCTTGTGGAGCCATGACCGCTCCTCAGGGCCATACCCCTCCCAGTCCACGAGGTATTGGAAGCCCCGACCCTTACGGCGGATGTCAATGATGCGGTCCACCGTATAGGCCGGGGCGTTGTTGATGACCCGGACAGGAGGAGGAGGGAGGGTAGGGGCACTGAGGGGGCTGGAGGCGACAGGCTTGACTTGGGAGACATGAAAAACGGGGTAAACTTTGAGGGAGGCAGGGAGGGAGAGCTTGACAGAAACAGGGTTAACAAGACGTACAACAGGGAAGGGACCAATGAACCGGGGCCGAAGTTTTTTAGAGGAGGAGGGAAGGGAAATGTTAGACGTGGACAACCAGACCTGCTGACCGGCCCTGTATTTGGGGGCTGCGGTCCTGTGCAGGTCCGCCAGACGCTGGGACCGGGAATTGGAACGTAGGAGTGCGGTGCGTGTAAGCCTCCAAATGCGCTTGCATTTGAGGATGTGGGCCCTGACAGAGGGGACTGCTACCTCGGCCTCCTGGACCGACAGGAGAGGGGGTTGGTACCCTAACGAACACTCGAAAGGGGATAACCCGGTGGAGGTACTCTTAAGGGAGTTGTGAGAGTACTCCACCCAGGGAAGGAAACGGCTCCAGGAGGCGGGGTTGCGAGCCGTGACGCACCGCAGGGCGGCCCCCAGGTCCTGGTTCGCCCTCTCTGCCTGGCCGTTCGACTGGGGATGGAAGCCAGACGAAAGACTGGCCGAGGCCCCCAGGGCTACACAGAACGCCTTCCAGACCTGGGAGGAGAATTGGGGCCCACGATCCGACACGATATCGGAAGGGATCCCGTGCAGCCTGACCACATGTACCACCAGGAGCTCCGCCGTTTCGAGGGCGGACGGGAGCTTGGGGAGGGGAATAAAGTGAGCCGCCTTGGAGAACCGATCCACAATTGTCAAAATGACAGAGTTGCCATCTGACAACGGCAGACCGGTTACGAAGTCCACCCCAATGTGGCTCCAAGGACGGCCCGGGACAGGGAGGGGAAGGAGATGACCAGAGGGAGGCTGGTGGGAAGCCTTGCTCCTGGCGCATACAGAGCAGGCCAGAACAAAGGCACGGGTATCCTCCTTGAGGGTGGGCCACCAAAAGCTCCTCCTGACGAGGGCGGTCGTCCTGGCAACACCTGGGTGACACGCCAGGCAGGAGGCGTGAACCCACTCAAGGACCTGGGAGCGGACGGAGTCGGGAACAAACAGGGCAGGGTTAGGGTTATTACGGGGGTCAGGGTGGGAGGTCTGGGCGGACCTCACGATTTCCTCAATCCTCCAGGAGACCGCAGCCACCATACAGGACGCTGGGAGAATGGTTTCGGGGTCAGCAGGACTGGAGGGAAGGGAAAACACACGGGATAAGGCATCTGCCTTAATATTGCGGGAACCGGGGCGATAGGACAAAGAAAAATTAAACCGGGCAAAGAAAAGTGACCACCTAGCCTGTCTGGCATTCAGCCTCTTGGCAGATCTTAAATAAATTAAATTTTGGTGGTCAGTCAAAACAACAAAGGGGGTACCTGCCCCCTCCAGCCAGTGGCGCCACTCCTCAAGAGCCAGCTTAATGGCAAGAAGTTCCCGATCCCCGACATCATAATTCTGCTCAGCGGAGGACAGCCTCCGGGAGAAAAAGGCACAGGGATGGAGCTTGTTGTCTAAGGCGGCACGTTGGGACAGAATGGCCCCCACGCCGGTGTCGGAGGCGTCCACCTCGATCGTAAACTGACGGGAGGGATCAGGGTGGCAAAGGATAGGGGCTGAGGAAAACCGCGTTTTGAGTTGCTCAAAAGCACGCTGAGCTTCGGGATTCCAACAGAAAGAAAAAGTGGTGGAGGTAAGTTTTGTAAGGGGGGCAGCAATGACACTGTAATTTCGGATAAAACGACGATAAAAATTAGCAAAACCAAGGAACTGTTGTAGCAGCTTACGAGAGGTGGGTTGGGGCCATTCCGTCACCGCCTTGACTTTGACCGGATCCGCCCGGATACTGCCCTCCTCGATAATAAAGCCGAGGAACGGGACTGAAGAGACGTGGAATGAGCATTTCTCCGCCTTCACGAAGAGCTGGTTCTCGAGGAGCCGCTGGAGAACCTCCCGGACATGGAGAATGTGCTCCTGAGGGGACTTGGAAAAAATTAAAATGTCGTCAATGTAAACGAAAACAGTCTTACCCAACAGGTCTCGCAGGACGTCATTAACCATGCCCTGGAAGACTGCCGGGGCGTTAGTAAGGCCGAAAGGGACCACCAGGTACTCATAGTGGCCCAACGGGGTATTGAAGGCAGTCTTCCACTCATCCCCCTCCCGTATGCGCACCAGGTGGTACGCATTACGGAGGTCGAGTTTAGTAAAAATGACGGCCTGCGAGAGGGGTTCAAAAGCAGTGTTAATGAGGGGGAGAGGATACTTGTTGCGGATAGTGATGGAATTGAGTCCCCGGTAGTCGATGCAGGGCCGTAGTGAGCCGTCCTTTTTCCCCACGAAAAAGAACCCAGCACCAACCGGAGAAGAGGAGGGACGGATGATGCCCGAGGCGAGGGACTCATGGATATATTCCTCCATGGCGAGTTTCTCTGGTCCCGACAGACTGTAGAGACGGCCGGACGGAAGTTTGGCTCCCGCCAGCAGATCGATACAACAGTCGTACGGGCGATGAGGAGGTAGGGACAGAGCACGTGCTTTCGAGAAGGTGCGACTGAGGTCGTGATACTGTTTGGGAACGGTGGACATATCGGGTTCGGGTAGGTTGGTGCTGGGATTCTTGGACCCCGGAGGGGGAAGCGCGGAGCGGAGACAGCTAGCCAGGCAGTGGCCACTCCACGCCAGGATGCGTCCGCCCTGCCAGTCAATGTGTGGGTTATGGAGACGGAGCCAGGTTTGACCTAAAACTATGGTTGACTGTGTGGAGTTGATGAGGAGGAGTTGAATGCTCTCCCGGTGATTGCCAGAGAGGACAAGCTGTAAGGACACGGTGGAGTGGGTCACTAATCCCAAGCTCCGACCGTCTAAGGCGAAGGCAGTAATGGGTGATGGAAGAAGCTCCGTGGGTATGCCGGCCCTCTGGGCGAAGGTGGTGTCCATAAAGTTGGCGTCGGCTCCAGAGTCGATGAGAGCCGACGAAACTAAGGACTTGTCGCTCCACAGGAGAGTGGCCTTGAAGACTAGGCGATTCTGGGCTGCATGGCAGGGTATGATAGGGCTCGTCAGTACGCCTAGTTTACCTGGCGAGCCTATTCTTTTGGGCGGATTGGACACGAGGCGATCTGATGGCCAGGTTTGCCACAGTAGAAGCAAGACCTGGATCGCTGACGGCGTTGGCGCTCCGCAGAGTTGACCGCAACTCTGCCCAGTTGCATGGGCTCCTCTTCGGAGACCCCAGACGCCGCCCTGAATCCAGAAGCAGATGGGTGAGAGCGTATCTGAGGAAGGTGACCGGGATTCCCCCCACGCTCACGGGCCCGGATACGAAGACGGTTGTCGACTGCTATGGCCAGGCTAATAAGGCTATTGAGGGAGGTGGATTCCTCACGGGTGGCTAGTTGGTCTTTGAGCTCCTCGCTGAGTGCCTGGCGGAAAGCCCCCTGAAGGGCGGTGTCGTTCCATCCGGACTCCGCGGCGAGGGTACGGAATTGGATGGCCATCTCTGCGACGCTGCGACCCCCCTGACGGACTTGAAGTAGGCGCTGAGTTGCATCTCGCCCACAGGTAGGGTGGTCAAACACGCGCCGCATCTCGGCGGTGAAGGCAGCGAAGTTGTTGCAGAGCGCGGCTTGGCTATCCCAGATGGATGTAGCCCACTCCAGGGCACCTCCTCCCAGGCTGCTCATGATGAACGCGATCTTACATGGGTCGGAGGCGAAGGAGGAGGGCTGCATCCGGAAGACAATGTCGCATTTCATCAGAAATTCGCGACATTTCCCCAATTCCCCGCGGAATAGCTCAGGATGTTGAACGCGAGGCTCCCGAAATGAAGCGGACACAGGAGGGTCCGCCGGGGGGTCCGGAGCGGGCGGTGTAGGGCCCACTGGAATACGCGGAAGCGGCTGGTGAAGAGACAGCTGAGTAACTTGTTCCGTGATGCCCCTCAGTACTTCCAACACGTCGTCCAGACGACGGCCCTGTTGGTCGCTGACCGCAGTTTGGCAGGAGAAGGCGTGCCGAATCTGCTCCAGGTCGGCTGGGTCCATGTTTTTGGCCAGTTCGTTCTGTTACGTATCTGTGTACGGGACGAACCCAAGTGCAACGACCAGGAGACAGAATTTCACAAAAGATGGTATTTAATAAATTAAGTGTTGGGGTAGTCCCAACACTGTACAGGAAAGGCAACACACACACAGAATTAGGAGATCTTGCGCCTGGAAGCCCGGGGCGGGCTGCTCCAAGCCGGAGCTGGACTGGAGGTTCTGGAACGGGCTGTTCCAAACCGGAACTGGACTGGACTGGAACTGGACCGGGTGGTCCACACGGGAAACAGGTACTGGAACGGAATTGTCCCAAACCGGAACTGGACTGGACTGGACTGGACCGGGAGGTCCACACGGGTACAGGTACTGGAACGGAATGTTCCAAACCGAAACTGGACTGGACTGGACTGGACCGGGAGGTCCACACGGGTACAGGTACTGGAACGGAATGTTCCAAACCGGAACTGGACTTGAGCGAGTGCCTGTAACACTCACGCCGGGACTGGACTGGAACTGGCAGGGGAGCGACTCACTACGGCAGGGCAGGACTGGACCGGGCTGACTGCACCGGTATAGAAAAACAAAAACAGAGGAGGGTTAGTGCAAGGGAAGGCACGGGAAAGACCGGGAGGTTCTCACGGAGGTGAAGGGTTTGGAAGTCGGGAGGTTTTGCGGAAGCACGGCAGGGCAGAGTGGTGTGGCGTAGCTGCGGTAGGTCCGGAGGTAGCTGACCGTCTCCAGAGCTCCAGGAGCCGGCGCCGAAGAACTGGGTGGTTTCCTCGGTCGGACAGGAACAACTGGAGGGTAGCCAGGTAGCGAATCACCCCGGAGCCTACACGCGCTGGAGGTGGAGGTACCGCAACACACACAAACAAACACGGGGAAAACAAACACTGCCACGGGAGATAGGGAGCAGGGTTGGATGGAGGAGAAGGGAAACAAGTTAGCAAACACAATAATGACAGGAATTGTGCGGGAGGTAAACTACCAGACTGTAGTTTGCAAGGGACTATACGCTGTATGGGAAACACATTCCACAAACACGCGAATAGTTTACACGGGGAGACCAGTTAACGAGTCAAGCACTACACCAAGTGATGATAGTTAACGAACTGGCGCCGACTGGCAGCCAGCCGAAAGACTATATAGGGCTAACTAATGTGACAAAATACGAAACAGGTGTGAACATAAACCGGGAGTGATTACAAGACACCAGGTGAGAAAATGCATGCAACGAGGGGGAGGGAGTGAAAGGCGGAAGTAAACCAAAACAACCAGACGAACAAGACAGGGAAGGACATGCCTAGTCCGCGGCGGAGGGGAAAACACGGACAAAGGGATCCAACATGACACGGAGGGAAAACAGGAAGACACGGAAAACGGACAGGAAGGGAGCGGAACATTACATTTATGTTATTATTCAGTATTACAATGCAAATAATGAACTTCAGATGAAGCTTTAACTTTGAGAACTCCATGAGAACAGCCTCATGGAATTGATGTTTGACAATTCTTCATTGTATAATCAAACAAAATTTGTTAAGCAAGCAGGCTAATTTGGCGTTGTCTAAGTTGAGACTGAAGCCATATTCTGGTAGCTTATTCTCAGCTGTTGTAGGTGCTTTTAACAAAATTTAACCGAATATAGCTTATTTTCTAAAATAACAGCACTGTTGGGAATTACCAGAACCCGTGCCGGTGTTAAACCCTAATGCTAAAGATTATTATTGTGTATATGAAAATGCTTCATAATGGTTAGTCCAAATAATATTGATCATACTATTGATCCATATAGTCTATTCCTTGCTTGCACTGCACACGCACGAGCATATCTATTTCGCCATCATATAAGCAATCCGCCAAGGTGGAAAAGTAGGCTTTTAAAGGGAATGGGATATTACATTTTGATTGTTTTATTGCATGTTGCGCGCAAGACGCACCTATAATTAATGAATAGACTAAGTTCAGCCCAATTTCACATTGCACCGTGCTTAGCGCTCAAAAAACTCGCTGTCTAACTAGCAAAAGTGGACTTGGACACACCCTAAATGCACTTTACGCCATGCGTTTAGACCAAGCGCTAAGATTGCCAAGATGGAGCCTGTTATCTTTTAATACAAGTAAATTTTACTAAAGTTAGTCAGTAAAAAGCAAATGCCCATTGCTAAATATTTTAAGAAACCTGGATTGGAGGAAGAAGAGTTATGTGAAAGTGAGGATCTGGTTAGCTTAAACCAAAGGGAAAACGCAGTGGCTGGGAAAGGAACCGCAGAGTTGACTGCTACCTGCCCAAGCTTGGCAAGCTCGTGTTCAGTTATATTTTTCATGCACAGCCGTGGCAGTGTTCCTAGAATGTGGTCACTGAAGGTGCTGTCTTGTATGATAACAGGTTTTTAATGTTTGTAAAAAAATTGTTTACATAAATAATTTGCAGGATGATTGTATGGGTTCTAAGTTTGGTGGTCTTGTTTTTCCCTCGATTTCAGTCATTTCCTCTTAACCCTCTACTGCATTAATTATGAAATCATTGATTAAAAAATGTTTGTTCAAATTTTTTTTACTTATAATGTTCAAATATAACAGTCAAAACTTTTTTTTTTGAGATATCTTTTTTTTGGGGGGGTTACTTTGGGGTACGTTACTTTGAGGCAACAACGCACAATAATGATAATAATAAGAAATATTCTATTTTAATGAAAATTCATCAGTTTTTTTTATTTTTTATTACGTGACATGAAAAGTGTATCATTAAAAGAGTACAATCATTAAAAATGAAGGCGCAGAAAAAACAGAACATTTTATTGGTCTTTTTAGTGGAGGTACGTTGAGGCAACATGCAGTTTTAAAAAAATATGAAAAACACTTAAATTGCAAAACAATTTCAAATGGTATGATACCTAAACAGGTAAACACTAAAAACAGTCAATTATCATACTGATTAAAAGATACAAACATAACAGCATGTTTTCTGTCATAAAACAGACTAAAAGAACCACTCGTGATTTGTCATGAGGTCCTACTCAAATTTAGTTTGTTGATCCTTACTGCTTATGAAATTGACGAGGCAGTTTTTCTCTGTATTGAAACGGAGAAACACATCACACTTGGTGCACTGTACTTTGATGATGCCCCTTGCATCCAGGGAATTTGCATCTCCCTCTGTTTTCGCAGTAGGCCAGTGGTCTGTGTTGTCCAGGCTAACCAACTGGAACCTGACCATCATTGTTGTTCAGATGTAGGAATCGCTTAATGCTCACCCAGCGATTCACTGCCATTGTGCTTGCAATGCAATCGACTCTTGTGCCTGTGCGCCAGTACATACGGGTCTGTGGCAGGCCAAACACTGACATATATTGGCATGTGCCAATGGATTTCTCCATCTCCTTGTAAGTGACATTTAGTGGCTTATTTATGTCACATTTAGTTGCACACAGGTTGCTCTGCACAACCATGTTTTCAATGGCAGCTGGTGTCAAGAGGTTTCTGAAGTATTCAACAGGCTGTTTGACCTGTTGAATACAGGGAGACTTGTCTTCCATTGTGGAACTTAGCCCTGGCAAAGGCTGGTTGGTTAATGACCAAATTTTCCTCTTGATCTACTTGATCTGAAAAGATCAATACATTAATTATGATGATAATTAACTAAATATTTTTGAAATATGAAGCATAAACACAAACTGAAAGAATGTCCTGAACTATACTAGAGTCTGAATCATCTGACTCATCCTCACTGCCTCCCTCTATGGTGGTCCATTCAACCTCATTCTCCTCATCGCTACAGCCTAGCTCATCCTCACTGCTTCCCTCTATGGTGGTCCATTCAACCTCATTCTCCTCATCGCTACAGCCTAGCTCATCCTCACTGCTTCCCTCTATGGTGGTCCATTCAACCTCATTCTCCTCATCGCTACAGCCTAGCTCATCCTCACTTGCGACAAGTGGTAAAGCCAACACTGTCTCTCTCTGCCTTCTCTCTTTCTGCTTGCCATAAAACACTGATGTGCTCATTCTCTAAACACAGAAAATACAAAATGGCATTGTATTGTGAAAATAACACGCGCACACACACACACACACACACACAGTTACAGCTCCGACACAGCCTAACACAACGAACACAGCTGTATCTTTACCCTGATGGATAGTCTTGAATCAGTCAATATCTCAGATAATAAATGATGATTATATTATATATTATGTATTATTATTTATAATTATAATCTCAAAATAATTGTATGTAGTGGCAGTTATAAGCATTACTCTGGTGATGATATCTCAATGACAGGTTACTCAAAAGCATGAAACGTCTTGTAAGATATCGTTCCACTGGTGCATGTTGTTACTTTGAGGCAACATATCCATTTTTAGCAAATTACTACAAATATGTATTTGATAAAAACATTATACAATGATAAAAAATGAATCCGAACTTACCTAAGATTATGAAAATATGTTGTTGTTTATAATGAATTTTGTGAGCTAAAAAAAATGGCACATGCCGTGCATTCAGGAACATAGGTTGATAGAAAGGATGAGAAAGTTGTGCTAAAACAAAAACCCGCACCCACAGCGGCCCTTTGCGGATGTGGGAATAGGTGGCAGTGTAGTATAATGGTTAAGGAACTGGCCTTGTAACTGAAAGTTTGCAGGTTCAATTCCCAGGTAGGGCACTACCGTTGTACCCTTGAGCAAGGTACTTAACCTGAATTGCTTCAGTATATGTCCAGCTAAATAAATATGTAAAAAACTATAAAAATTATAAAAAAGTTGTATAAGAGCGTCTGCTAAAAGCATGTCATGTAATGTAATAGCAGTGTGCCCCATTCCAGGTTTTAGAAGTAGTTGGTCAGAATACTGAGTGGAACCTGCCTATTAGTGACTTCCAATCAGTACGCTAATGTGCTTGAATGGCTCAAACAGCATCCCTGTTATGATATTTGAATCTTAGGGAATTAAGGGGTGAAGTCATTGGCAACTGTACCTGCCTATATGACCTTTGTATCACTTGAAAGACACATATATACAGTACATACAGACTGGTGACAAATTAAAGGAAAAACCAACATAAAGTGTCTTAATAAGGTGTTGGGCCACCACGAACCACCAGAACAGCTTGGCATAGATTATACCTCTAGTCTAGTATAGATTCTATTTTCTGGAACTCTACCGGAGGGATGGAACACCATTCTTCAAACTGTATTCCCTCATTTGGTGTTTTGATGATGGTGGTGGAGATTGCTGTTTAACAGTTTGGTCCAAAATCTCCCATAGGTGTTCAATTGTGTTGAAATCTGGTGACTGCGAAGGCCATAGCAGATGATCATCATTTTCATACTCATCATTCAGTGACCCCCCCCGTGCCCTGTGGATGGGGGCATTTTCATCCTAGAAGAGACCACTCCCATCAGGATATAATTGTTTCATCATAGGGTAAAGGTGATCACTCAGAATAACTTTGTATTGATTTGCAGTGACCCTTCCCTCTAAGTGGGCAAGTGGACCCAAACCTTGGCAGGAAAATGCCCCCCACAGCATAACAGAGCCACTGGACCCCCACACTGTAGGGGTTTTTCCTTTAATTTGTCACCCATCTATATGACTCATTTTTCCATAGAGTTCAATAGGAAAATTTGGCAGGAGAAACTACCCTTAAAGTGATCCATCCATATCTACTGCATATCTGGCAGCAGAGTGATGGTTTGAGGCTCATTTGATACCTCAAACCTGTCATGGTTTTGACCCTGTTTGCCTATGCGGTCGTTCTCCTTGGTGGCCACGCGAGGGCGCTGCCCATTTGGTAGATGCTTGCTCCGCCCTGCTGAGTTGTCGGAGCTTCGGTTAAGCGTTTACACCTGTTGCGTGGTCACCTGAGAGTTATATAAGCCTACCGGGGCTTCGACATTAATTGTTAATTGTTATGTACTGTGGTGTTATTGTTGGCTGTGGCTTGTTACCGTTTTGGCTACTTGCCTATTTTTAACGTCTCTTTAGAGAGGCAGGGCTTATTTCTTGCTGGCTTGGTAGTTGATTATCTCGTAGGAGTTCGGGACCGTAAATCTCTGCTCTATTTTGCCTCTAGTGCTTTTTCTCCGTGTATGGAGTTTTGGGCGATTCTGTTGAGAACTGTAGTTCTGCTCGCTCTTCGGCACATGTCTTCCCATAGGAGGATCAGGCGTTTCGCTTCTACTTAGTTCTTAGCTTGTAGAAGTATAGAGTAGTAGTTTCTCTGGTCCATTTTCGCCTGTTTGGTGCTTACTGAGAGACCTGGCGTTTTAGCTTCTACTCATTTCCTTGTTACGGTGAGCCAGTAGCTACGGTACGTTTATTTCCCTGTTTGGTCCTTCTCGTGGACTACGTTCTCCATTGTTGTGAGCCAGGGTTTTTATTTGTATTGAGAGGCTGTCGTGCTATTAAGTTTGCGTAGGTCTTTTGTTGCAGCCGTCCTATACTCCCTAATTACCTGCGGGACGATTTTGTTTGGAACTGTTCTGTTTTCGTTCTCCGGGTGTTAGTCTCCTAGTTATATGGAGCTTGGGCTATGTTGTGGACGTGTTTGTATTTGACTGCGTGTTTTCTTAATATAGCCTCGGAACGTTAAATCTCTGTTCCTGTTCGCCTCGTTACATTTTCAGTTTCTGAGAGGCAGGGCTTGTGTTTGTGCTTGTGTAAGTCAGTTAGCCGATAGTTTCGGTGCAGCTATCCCATCGTCTTTTGTGCTCTGTCTCCGTGTATGGAGATTTGGGCGATTCTGTTCAGAACTGTAGTTCTGCTCGCCCTTCGGTGCAATTCGTCTCTTAGTGAGACCGGGCGATGTTTTGGACATGTTTGCGTTTGACTGTGAGCCTATTATTCTCACCATGGAACGTTAAATCTCTGTTCCTGTGCGCCTCGTTATTTTCCTCATATAGAGAGGCAGGGCGCTTATTTTCAATTCATCTCGCGTTGGTCTAGCCGGTAAATGTCTGGTACTGCCTGTCCTGTTTCGTTCCTTTCGGTGCCTTTTCTCCTTGCATGGAGTTTGACGATTTTGTTTGGAACTGCTGTTCTTTTCGTCTTTTGGCGCATGTCTTCCTATAGGGAGGATTGGGCGATTTTGTGGACACGTTTGTGTTTGACCGCGAGTTTGAGAGTAGCCTGGGAACGTTGGATCTGTTCCTCTCGCCTCCGCTATTACTAGCTGTCGTTTTATTTTTGCAGTGTTGGTTGTGTTTTATGTTTGTCTTTACGCTACTCGCCCGTTATTATTTGTCTCGTTATCGAGACAGGGCGCGTATTATTTCTGGCTGTTAAGAATCCTGTCCTTGCGCTCTGCTTGGCGTGTGACAGTGAGCCGGTTAGTGGCGTCTGTAGTGGTGTTTGTTGTTCCTTGTCTTGTCTCCTCCCTTATCTGCGGGTATCCCGCCTTAGTGGCCTAAGGGCTTAATGATTCCCCTTGCTGCGTTTGGCTCCTTCCATCTCACACGTCATGCCCCATTACAAGACCCTTGATGACTTACAGCCATTTTACCAGCCATGTATTCCATACTGTTCCAGGATAATTTACAGATAAATCTAGTCCCACACCCCAATTCCCATAGAGATCCATTCAAATGCAGAGACGTTATAGTATCGCTTGTAAGAGTACCAGAAAATAAGATATCAAGAGTCTTTTGATGTTGTTGGGTCACAGACATGAGGAAGTCATGGCATGCAAAGGATATGCGAACAAATATTAAAAATGATTACTTTATTCTACATTATGTTAAACTGTCCAATATCTTTTGATGCCCAAAAATGGGGGGGAGGGGGACTATACAAAAGGTTCTATAATTTCTAAACAGTTAATCCGATATGGATGAAAATACCCTCAAATTAAAGCTGACAGTCTGCACGTCAACCGCATTGTCATTGTATCCTTTCAAACTCAAAGTGCTAGAATACAGAACCAAAATAACAAGAAGATAATCAATGTTATTCACTTCACCTGTCTGTTGTTTTAATGTTGTGGCTGATCGGTCTATATATTACATTAGAGGGTGGCAGTAATGAGTTGTCTTGTGTTGAATTTGTGCTCTCTCATTCTATAAAATGGTGGCATATTTTTTGTTCCAGTGGGACTTGTCTAGACTCGCTTTTGTCTCTTGCTCTGGTTTACCACCACAGTGGGACTCAAATTACATCAATTATTAAGTGCTAATAAATGGCTATGTCACTCAGTAGATACCCAACAGAGTGATCCGATAGACATTCAAAGATTTTGACAGATGGCCAGTCCATCTGGTTTAACGGTGTCTGGCTAATACAGTTCTGTTTTCGTCATTTCTTTGTTATGCGCTGGGGGAGGATTGTCTACCAGTGGAAACGGATCCAATTTAATTTCTGTATGCGGTATCTAATGGCTTTTTAAACATTTGTTTTACTTGTGCTTTTGGTAAGCAAAGGCCTTCAGTAATTCCAGTTCATTACATTTTTTTACATTACAGGCATTTAGCAGACGCTCTTATCCAGAGCGACTTACACAACTTTTTTAAATTACATTTATCCATTTATACAGCTGGATATATACTGAAGCAAGTCAGGTTACGTACCTTGCTTAAGGGTACAACGGCAGTGTCCTACCTGGGAATCAAACCTACAACCTTTCGGTTACAAGCCCAGTTCCTTAACCATTACACTACACTGCCGCCCTTTCAGACCCACAAAGCTGACATTTCCCATTGTTGAGCTGTGAGTCTGGCTCCTTAAGTGGTCTGATGTACTGAAATTTATTTCCTGTAGCAAAAAGGCAAACCAGACCTTTAGTTGTTCAATGAAAAGTAAAATTGTTGCGCTCAGTCTGTAAGAGTTGTCGCAGGTGTGTATAGACAAGAAAAATAAACAGCCCTACACACTCTGCATGTACAATTGGACACTCGGATGTCTAGCAAAAATATAGCCTATTTATTTTTGGTACAAAATGACATGGTGCAAGAAAAAAAAATTAGAGTACCACATTTTTTAAGGTCACAAAATGGGTTCACAGCTCGCTCTCTAGTAACCCAGATGAAAATCAGAATTGCTGCACCTCCCTGTGTCCTGCTATTCTGTCCCTCCCAGTGGTATCAGCTGCCTGAATGTTAGTAAAGAGGTTAATGAAAATAACATCTACCTGTTCCTCCCAGCCGGAATGAAACTACACAGTACAGATGCTAAAGCCACACTGTTGCAGAAAAGGCTAGAAAATTCCATCTTTTTACACTTTGTGAATGAAACGGTTGCTCAACTTCAGACCTTTCACTGAAAAGTCTTGACGTGTGACAAGTCCATGAAAAAAGGGCTGCTTCACTGGAAATTCCACATCACATGTTTTCAAGTCTGATTCATGACCGACTCCAGATCATGGCTGGAAAAAAATGATGTAAAACAAATTGATGTAAAACACATTTATAATAAGTTACTCTCCAGAATTTTTTTTTTCTCATTCCAAACAAACTGCATATGGTGGTTTACTGGTTTGCCACCCATTAAGTTTTTTGTTTGAATTTTTTCTTTTTCAGAACTATTCCCTGACCCCAACTGATAGACAGAACTGCCAAGTGGTGAGTGAACATAACATGAGGGGGGGGGGGGGGGAATAAGAATAAGTTCTTTACTGTGAAGAGGGTGAAACTCACCTCAGCTACCACCAATGGGTAGCATCTACCTGGGTGATGCAAGGCAGCCATTTTGGATTAGGAGACCAGGGGCCTCATTTATAAAATGGTCTTCCGATAAAATTGTAACTTAGGCATGGCTTTCTGTGTAAGCCACTATTTAAGTAGTTATTTATAAAATCCCACTTGGACGTGCATGTGATCATATATCTACATAAAGTTCATACTAAACATAAATGTATTACCTGCTGGTTATGTGCAGGTACTGCACGTTTGAGGGCTGCACGGAAATCCCAGAAGCGGGCAGTGTTCGTGCTTTAAGAATAACATTTAATTGATAATCAATTTTATGAAAAGCGCAAGAAATGTTGCCATGACACGCCATGACACGCACCTGGGAGGGAAATGTGGCAGTTCCGGGTTTGCACCGTAAACTTGCCACATGTAGAGAGAGAGAGCACACCAAAACAGAACATGCAAGTCAATTAAAACATCTTCACCCTTCCCCCCTCACGGTTTCCGTGCAAAAACAATAAACTAAAACAACAAAGAAAAAATAACAAACTAAAACAAACCAAACTCCGTGACCGCTTTTCAGCTCATCCAGCCAGGTTTGTTAGCTCTCATAAATAAATAAATAAACTCACTCACTCACTTACTCACTCACTCACCCCACTCATTCCACTCACCCCACTCGCTCACCCCACTCACTCCACTCACTCACCCCACTCACTCACTCACTCACTCCACTCACTCACCCCACTCACTCACTCACTCCACTCACTTACTCACTCACTCACTCACTCACTCACCCCACTCATTCCACTCACCCCACTCGCTCACCCCACTCACTCCACTCACTCACCCCACTCACTCACTCACTCCACTCACTCACCCCACTCACTCACTCACTCACTCACTCCACTCACTCACTCACTCACCCCACTCATTCCACTCACCCCACTCACTCACCCCACTCACTCACTCACTCACTCACTCACCCCACACACCCCACTCACTCCACTCACTCCACTCACTCTACTCACTCACCCCATTCACTCCAGTCACTCACCCCCACTCACTCCACTCAATCACTCACCCCACTCACTCACCCCACTCACTCCACTCACTCCACTCACTCCACTCACTCCACTCACTGGGGTTTGCTCCCGGTCTCGGCCCCGCACTGTGGAGACAAGCACACTTTAAGCACCTGGGCTGATTAGCCAACACAACCCAGGTGTGACGCGTGTGCTCTCTCCACCAGTGGGTGTGGCCGAGCCAAATCCAAGTTTTCCCTGGACCGAATGCCACAAATATCCCTTGTTGTACACAATGTACAGCAAGTTTTTGTGATTACAATGAGACAAAGATATTGTTTTTACCATTTACGGTTCTCAAACAATTTTTTTCTCAAAAGTGTAAAGGCCCGTCCACACCAAGAACAATAACTATAACGATAACTATAATGATGTGAGCATCCACACTGATGAACGATAACGTTCTGTAAACAGTGGCACCAAGAACGCACTGCACGCTCCAGCTGTGTCGGCAGCTTGTAAATTCTGATGGATTTTGATTGGCTGTCAGTGTTTCTAATCGTTCATCAAATCGCTCTGAAAGTGATCCCAACGATATCGTTCATCACTGTCATTGTCGTTATGGTTGTGTGGACCCCGCCATCCACTTGAGGTAGAACGATTTTTAAAACTATATATTTATAGTTATCGTTATACTTATCGTTCTTGATGTGGACGGGCCTTAACAATGGTCATTACTCCAAGGTAACATTATGGGTGTCAAATATCAGAAAGATCAGAGAGGTCAAGGTTAAAAAGGGTACATTTTCCCCTGGAATGACCCTGTATTATTGTATTTACTGTGAGTAAATATCGCTTGTGTTTAGAGGAGTCAGAGTTACTCGGAATATTGTGCAAGTGGAATTCCAGTGGCGGTATTTTTGTCCACCCATGGGCGTGTGCTTAACATGAACAAATTAACATTTTTCAGTGCATTTCAGGTGGATGTGCCTCCCAATATTGGAGATAAGCACGTGTACAAGGTGGATCTGAATAGCTTAATCTAATTTGAATAGAGACCTGAATTGAACTTGAAGTACTTTCCCGATTTTATTGAACTGAAATAGAATTGACACCCCAACCCTGTCGATAATTGACTTAACCAGTGTTCGAATTTAACACCCAGCTTGCGATTGTAGATTTTTTTTGTGCACTGGCTGTTTGGAAAAAAAAGGCCATTTTGTTTCTTTCAGAGTCCTTGTGAGAACATCATCACAGTTATAGAGCAGCTCCAGAACCGCCTGTTTATTTGTGGGACTAATGCATACATGCCTCAGTGTTGGACAGTGGTGAGTAACTGTCTGTTTTCATATACGGGTTTGTGTAATTAAGAGCCATATGGAACACAACAGTAATGTGAAATGCTCCCTTTACACCCCTCCCTGTGTGTGGGAGAAACCAGTCAAATAAAACGAACAGCACACTGGAGCTATATTCGGAAGGAATGATGTTTTTCGTCATTTTATTTTTCTTCACTATAATTTACGAGGTTTACGAGTACAAAATACTGGAAGGCCATTTAATAATTTTTTAAATATTCTCCCACCCATTTATGACATGGGTTACCACATTACAGGCAAAGACACTTTCCCACAAAATAATTAGTGAAAATCAGATGGCAAACTGAAAAATCACAAAGCTATGGAAGACGTTCTGCCTAGTGTTGTCAATTCTGGCAATATAAGTCCTGCAGATGGCTATAAAATAGTGATGGGAAAGTGAGACTTCATGAACCATATAATGGGAAGATTTATAATGTGCTGTTAATCATTGGCAATCAAAATTATTTGATCGCCACTGCAAAACACTATACAGTAGAATAACTTTATTTTTCCTAGATTTCACTATTCGTATATTTATGAATCCACTATGCTATTATAAAGCCTGTGTGTCATTAATAACACCACAAATAATTGTTCTGCCTCTATGACAGTAACTTGTCGTGCCACTTCCATTTTAAACCAGTTCAAGTCTATGGAACTCATTTATCTCATTTAAGTACTTCCAAGAAACGTCGAAACAAATAACATTTCTATGTTTTATTAGCAAATCCACTGTATTTTTTTGGTCAAAAAGCTGTGTTGCTCAATGGGTCCGCAAGCTTTTTCCTCTCATCTTTCTCTCACAGATATATATGTATGTACAGTATGTAATTACATCAGAAGGCAATTACATAGGCTAAGAATACCATAACATGGCTGTAACTTCCTAACATGTCTCTTTGCTTCAATATTGATTAATACAATTTGAAACAAATATAAAAATTCTACAAAAGAAGAAATATAATATCAACATTTCTATTCTACAGGACATTGACTAAACATGGCTCCTACAACTGTTTTGTTGCCAGTGTAGCATTACTATAATCATTATTATAATCATTACTCTGGATTAAGTATAGTCTGTTGAGACACAATAATGTCAATCATAGCACTGATGTAACTGTCTGTCAGTGTTTTGGTGGGAGTGACACAATGGCACAATGTTGCTTCAGTATGTTTTCTTAGCGTAAAGGTAGACACAATTATGATAACAATGTCATTAGTCATGATACACACAGCCTCACTTGGCAGGTTCATAAGCTTATAATACACTACGCATAACCAGCTTGGCACTTTTATGTGTGATAGCTACACCCAAATTCTGGTAATGTGCTTTGCTAATAAAGCAATGCTGTAACTTCACTCAAAGAGTGTCTAGTCGTGTGAATCTACATTATATGGAAAAATAATAACCTCTTTTAAGGAGAAAAAAGGTATTTCTCAGGTAACAATTCCACTTTGTCGATCATGTTTCTTCTCTGGAGATTGTTTTGGCAAAACTGTGGAATGCATGCACTTTAGGAAGTGTCTTCCCACTGTAAAACCAGTTTCTGTTACCCACCCTTTATTAAAATGTAGCCAAACATACAGTGCATCCGGAAAGTATTCACAGCGCTTCACTTTTTCCCACATTTTGTTCTGTTACAGCCTTATTCCAAAATTGATTAAATTCATTTTTTCCCTCAAAATTCTACACACAACACCCATAATGACAATGTGAAAAAAAGTTTTTTTGAGATTTTTTGCAAATTTATTAAAAATAAAAAAATAAAATTTCTCATTTACATAAGTACAAGCCGTGGCCAAAAGTTTTGAGAATGACACAAGTATTGGTTTTCACAAAGTTTGCTGCTTCAGTGTTTTTAGATCTTTTTATCAGATGTTACTATGGTATACTGAAGTATAATTACAAGCATTTCACAAGTGTCAAAGGCTTTTATTGACAATTACATTACATTTATGCAAAGAGTCAATATTTGCAGTGTTGACCCTTCTTTTTCAAGACCTCTGCAATTCGCCCTGGCATGCTGTCAATTAACTTCTGGGCCACATCCTGACTGATGGCAGCCCATTCTTGCATAATCAATGCTCGGAGTTTGTCAGAATTTGGGGGGTTTTTGTTTGTCCACCCGCCACTTGAGGATTGACCACAAGTTCTCAATGGGATTAAGGTCCGGGGAGTTTCCTGGCCATGGACCCAAAATTTTGATGTTTTGTTCCCCGAGCCACTTAGTTATCACTTTTGCCTTATGGCAAGGTGCTCCATCATGCTGGAAAAGGCATTGTTCATCACCAAATTGTTCTTGGATGGTTGGGAGAAGTTGCTCTCGGAGGATGTTTTGGTACCATTCTTTATTCATGGCTGTGTTCTTAGGCAAAATTGTGAGTGAGCCCACTCCCTTGGCTGAGAAGCAACCCCACACATGAATGGTCTCAGGATGCTTTACTGTTGGCATGACACAGGACTGATGGTAGCGCTCACCTTTTCTTCTCCGGACAAGCTTTTTTCCGGATGCCCCAAATAATCGGAAAGGGGATTCATCAGAGAAAATGACTTCACCCCAGTCCTCAGCAGTCCAATCCCTGTACCTTTTGCAGAATATCAGTCTGTCCCTGATGTTTTTCCTGGACAGAAGTGGCTTCTTTGCTGCCCTTCTTGACACCAGGCCATCCTCCAAAAGTCTTCGCCTCACTGTGCGTGCAGATGCACTCACACCTGCCTGCTGCCATTCCTGAACAAGCTCTGCACTGGTGGTGCCCCGATCCCGCAGCTGAATCAACTTTAGGAGACAGTCCTGGCGCTTGCTGGACTTTCTTGGGCGCCCTGAAGCCTTCTTCACAACAATTGAACCTCTCTCCTTGAAGTTCTTGATGATCCGATAAATAGTTGATTTAGGTGCAATCTTACTAGCAGCAATATCCTTGCCTGTGAAGCCTTTTTTGTGCAAAGCAATGATGACTGCACGTGTTTCCTTGCAGGTAACCATGGTTAACAGAGGAAGAACAATTATTTCAAGCACCACCCTCCTTTTAAAGCTTCCAGTCTGTTATTCTAACTCAATCAGCATGACAGAATGATCTCCAGCCATGTCCTCGTCAACACTCTCACCTGTGTTAACGAGAGAATCACTGACATGATGTCAGCTATTCCTTTTGTGGCAGGGCTGAAATGCAGTGTAAATGTTTTTTTTGGGATTAAGTTCATTTTCTTGGCAAAGAGGGACTTTGCAATTAATTGCAATTCATCTGATCACTCTTCATAACATTCTGGAGTATATGCAAATTGCCATCATAAAAACTGAGGCAGCAGACTTTGTGAAAATTAATATTTGTGTCATTCTCAAAACTTTTGGCCACGGCTGTATTCATACCCTTTGCTTTAACGTATTTTTAAAGTATCATATTTCATATTTGGTCGCATATCCTTTACATGCTGTTACTTCCTGTAGTCTGTGACCATCAACATCAAAAAACTGTCGATATCTTATTTTCAGGTACTGTTACAAGCGATACTATAGCCTCTCTGCATTTGAATGGATCTCTATGGAAATTGGGGGGTGAGACTAGATTCAGCTGTAAATTACACTGGTACAGTATGGAACACATGGCTGGCTAAATGGCTGTAAGTTATCAAGGGTCTGAGCTATCAAACGAGCCCCAAACCATCACTCTGTTGCCAGATATGGAGTAGATGTGGATGGATCACTTTAAGGGTTGTTTCTCCTGACTTTTTTCCCCATAGAGTTCTATAGGAAAATGAGTCCGGAGAAATAACCCTTGCAGTGATCCATCCACATCTACTCCATATCTGGCAACAGAGTGATGGGTTGGGGCTCGTTTGATAGCTCAGACCCTTGATAACTTACAGCCATTTAGCCAGCCATGTGTTCCATACTGTACCAGTGTAATTTACAGCTGAATCTAGTCTCACCCCCCAATTTCCATAGAGATCCATTCAAATGCAGAGAGGTTATAGCACCGCTTGTAACAGTACCTGAAAATAAGATATCGACAGTTTTTTGATGTTGATGGTCACAGACTTCAGGAAGTAACAGCATGTAAAGGATATGTGACCAAATATGAAATATGATACTTTAAAAATACGTTAAAGCAAAGGGTATGAATACTTATGTAAATGAGAAAGTTTAGTTTTTTATTTTTAATAAATTTGCAAAAATCTCAAAAAAACTTTTTTCACATTGTCATTATGGGGTGTTGTGTGTAGAATTTTGAGGGAAAAAATGAATTTAATCAATTTTGGAATAAGGCTGTAACAGAACAAAATGTGGAAAAAGTGAAGCGCTGTGAATACTTTCCGGATGCACTGTACATTCAAATATGGAATTAAAATGTTTTCAACACATCATAGCAACAGCATGTAAACTATAATTAGCAGTCTGCAATGTTTTCATTTGACTGGCTACCCACAGTTCCGGAGCCTCTGTTTTAGATGGTAATTTATTGTCTACATAAAATCTTAACTTTTTTTCTTTTCCTTTTCTTTTTCAAACAGTATCCTGGGGTAGGTGACCAGCCAAGCAGGGTGATAAAGAACACTGAAGGAACAGGAATCTCCCCCCCCGTTTACACACAGAACTCCTTATCTCTCACAGTAGGTGTGTAGTACTGCTGCTGAGTGGTTGTTTGGTAAGACCTAGAATGGTGGTACAGTGGCTACAGGGCTACTCAACCCAGCCCCTGGAGGGCTACAGTGCCTACAGGGCTACTAAACCCCGCCCCTGGAGGGCTACAGTGCCTACAGGGCTTCTCTACCCGGCCCCTGGAGGGCTACAGTGCCTACGGGGCTACTCAACCCGGCCCCTGGAGAGTTACATTGCCCGCAGGGCTACTCAACCTGGCCCCTGGAGGGTTACTATGCCTATAGGGCTACTCAACCTGACCCCTGGAGGGTTATAGTGCCTACAGGGCTACTCAACCCGGTCCCTGGAGGGTTACTGTGCCTACAGGGCTACTCAACCTGGCCCCTGGAGTGTTACAGTGCCTACAGGGCTACTCAACCTGGCCCCTGGAGGGTTACTGTGCCTACAGGGCTACTCAACCTGGCCCCTGGAGGGTTACAATGCCTACAGGGCTTTAAAGCTACTCATATCTGCTTCTATTGCTGAAGAGCTTGCAATGAGGAACCAACATTAATTTCTGGCATATTAAGGCAATATTTACATAGTTCATGGGTGATTGGCACACAGCCTACAGTGCCATTTTCATGGGTCCTTGAATTTGAAGGAAATGGGGCTTTGGAACTGCTTGAAATGTTATTGGATTGGCGGTCCAGGCGAGTGCGGAAACCCTGGTGTTCAGGTCATTGATTGGCGGATGTTTCTCTCAGAGGGGGACCTGTATGCTGCCACGCCCCTCAGTGGAGACGGCACATTGCTCCAGTTCCGCAGAAAGGCCGGTAACAGGACCAGTGTTTGGATGCACGATAAGTGGCTGACAGGTAAACAAAGCACATAATTCTCATCAGAGAACGAGGAATGACTTTTAACGTGGTAGCAGGTGGTCTGTGGAGGTGCTCAGGCCTGGCATGACCATTATAACCATGAAAGCAAGAAACAGGATATAATGAAATGGATTTTTCATATTTGTTTCATTTTTATAATTCTTCTTGGTCAGAATTTTAACTCAAGCTGAATTCTGGTTGGATTCTTGGCAACCCAGGTAATTGAGCGGTCCTCATTACTTAAAATTATATAGTGGACACTCGGTCTGGAAATAAATAGAAAATCAATTAATTAATAAAATTCTTATGGAACATTATGAATTAATTTATTCAAAATTAATTCACAATTAAGTTTTTTAAAAATGTAAATTTATTTCCCAAGTTATGTGAGTTTAATTTGGATTTCCATTGCAAGGAAAAAACCCTGAGTCACTCTCGTACTATCAAGTATTTTCTTCCAGTAGGGGTAAGATACACTTGTTTAAAAAAAGGGAAATCACTAAAGTTTTTTGTTACCTACAGGCATGATAAGCTATATTTTGTAAAAGATATTCTTATCTCCAATTAAGGCTAAAATATTGCATGCATTGCTTCTCAGACTTCCAGGGAAACATTGTGCCCTCCCAGCAATGTCCCAGGTTCTGTTTAATTTACCAAGGACCCATCACGCTGGCATTCAAGGTTCATTTTGTATACGTAGTAAGCATTCTTCTTAATTGAATGCCAGCAGTCTGGGTAATGGAGAGGCTGAATTTGATTAAATCATCCATCACTTACCCCTTTGTTGCACATGGTGCAAATGCCAGTCTCTATTGCTGAAGCCACTTTACAGCTTGATGACGGAACCCTTCAGGACAAATTTGTCATCGCAACACCAGTATGGACCTCCCCATCGTCCTTCACTGTTCCGATGAGTCCTGTTGTATCAAAGACCTGAATTCATTCCTTGAAATATTTTTGGACATTTTAAAATTTCTCCAGATTACTGACATTTAAAAAAAAACAAACATCTATTTTCACTAATATTCAGAACAAAATTCTTTTTTTTTCTTCTGATTGTACGTTTTGGTCAGTAACTTGTTTAACACGATTCTTTGGAATGTATCGGGGTAGTGTTTTATATTTTACCGGAATCTAAACGGTTAAAGTGTTTCAAATGCATATTTGAACCAGGTTTGCACAAAAGCCATGGAGTATTGAGTGTTCTGAGTCAGAGACAAAAGCCATGGAGTATTGAGTGTTCTGAGTCAGAGACTGCAATCAGGGGAATGTGAACGTGCAACCTCCCGATATTTTACTTGTGCTCTCCACAGAGCCCACCTTTGTCTCTGCCAGCTGGATCAGACAAAGAGAGGACCCAAACCAGGATAAGATCTACCTGTTCTTCAGGGAGAAGAACTTGGACCGTAACCCAGACGTCGATCCCTGGATCTCCAGAGTTGCCCGGGTTTGCAAGGTGCTTCTTGCCAATTTGAGATTAAGCATGAAGCATAATAGTCATGCAGTGATACCTTGTGTACTGCAGATAACTGTTATCTCATGTTCATGTTATGCAAGCTCGTGTTATCTGGACTGGATGCTTGTCTGGGCTCTTGGAATGTTTCCTTGTATGGTCTACCTCAGCCTTTCTTATTTTTAAATGAAGAATGCTGAACTGTATTGGATGGGAGAGGCTGCATAGGTTTGATTGAACAGGAGAGTATGCATGTCTATGATTGGGCAGAGTAGCAGGTTAGGCTCTGATTGGACAGATGAGGTGATGCTCTGATTAGACAGGAGAGGATGCTTAGTTGTGTTTGGACAGAAGGGGATGCAAGGCTCTGATAGGACAGTAGAGGGTGTGAGGCTCTGATTGGACATGAGAGGGTGTGTGGTTCTGACTGGACAGTAGATGATGCTAGGTTCTGATTGGACAGTACAGCAAATAGAATAACTTTTATTTTCCTGATAGGGAACTTCAGTTGTAGCCACCAGCAACAACAAAAAAGACATAGACAGTGGGGCAGACCTACAACACACAAACAAACATATCAAATAATACAGCCAAACATCATGATTGAAAATAGCCCCCGCTTTTGTGTTGATGATCCATAGGCTACACGCAGTGTCACGGTCTCTGTTCACTGTCGAAACAGGGCTCAGCCTTCCCAGTCGCCGCCTCACTCCTCCCCCACATTATCTTCTCCTTCCCTGGTGGCCTTTTCAAGATTGCCTGCAGTCCTGGATTAATCCCGACATCTTCAACTCCGGTGAAGAGCGATGGTAAACTTTGTGGCTGCAGATCCAACGGACATTCCCGAGCATAATGTGAATGCGTCTCCACAAACAAATCATCCCGGCGAGACAGTTCTTCAATATTATAAAAACAAGCAGCAGGAGTGCCCTGGAAAATCTCCAGCCCGCTTCCCCGTCCCACAACAGACACACAGCACATTAAAAAAAAAAGACAAAAGCCAGACACAACATAACACATTCAAATTAACAAACACGAACACGAGAGACAGCTGGACTACATGTCACCATTACAGCGCCACGTCACGTCACAAAGCACAAAGTCATTCATCTGAATGGCCTACTTCTATTGGTCTGCTGGTTGGTAATAGTCACGTGGTGAACAGTGGATGCGGGGTGGCTCATTGGGCTGAGATACTGGTCAAATGTGAATGCGCCCTGTAATCTGTCATCAAATCTGACTGTGCCTGTGTTGACTGTGGCTGGCAGTCCAGCAGGGCGTTGTAGAAATGCCTCTAGCGACCGAGGAGGGAGGGTTCCACTCGGAACGCCTAAAAAGCGACTCGGGAGCCTGCAACCGCGCATTAAGCAAACTCCTCTGGGTGGAGATGTGTTTGCCTGTGGTCTCCCGAATTTACGGAGGACACTCCCATGACGAAAGAGGCCTGTGAATAACTGCAAATTCTAAATTCCTCTGTCCTTTGTTCAAGAAAAAGAAACCGCTGTGACTAAAATGGTGGTGAATGTGAGGAGTAACTACAGGTGTTCAGATTCCCTTAAGTAGAACTATACATTATGTATGGCAGAGCGGTCCTGCAGGGAGTATGCAGTACGTAGATCATTGGAATTACACATCCAAAATGAAATATCTCAGGTTTCATGGGGAAAAACTAATTTTTTTAAACAATGTTTGGAGGGAGTATGGTTATGCTTGTGAATTCCATGCGCATGTAATAAGTTCAGCTCAGTTTTTGAAATTATACAACATTCCCAGTCTCCTGTGTCTTTCCCCTTTCAGTCCCAATTTTCATTCAGATGTTGCTGCACACACACTCATACACTTGCATGTGTATATACACACAGAACCTCACACACATGCACATTTGCACACTTGCATACACATGCACACACATGTACAGTTGAAGTCGAAAGTTTACATACACCATAGCCAAATCCATTTAAACTCAGTTTTTCACAATTCCTGACATTTAATCCTAGTAAACATTCCCTGTCTTAGGTCAGTTAGGATCACAACTTTATTTTAAGAATGTGAAATGTCAGAATAATAGTAGAGAGAATGATTTATTTCAGCTTTTATTTCTTTCATCACATTCCCAGTGGGTCAGAAGTTTACATACACTCTTAGTATTTGGTAGCATTGCCTTTAAATTGTTTAACTTGGGTCAAACGTTTCGGGTAGCCTTCCACGAGCTTCTCACAATAAGTTGTTGGAATTTTGGCCCATTCCTCCTGACAGAACTGGTGTAACTGAGTCAGGCTTGTAGGCCTCCTTGCTCGCACACGCTTTTTCAGTTCTGCCCACAAATATTCGATTGGATTGAGGTCAGGACTTTGTGATGGCCACTCCAATACCTTAACTTTGTTGTCCTTAAGCCATTTTGCCACAACTTTGGAAGTAGGCTTTGGGTCATTGTCCATTTGGAAGAGCCATTTGCGAACAAGCTTTAACTTCCTGGCTGATGTCTTGTGATGTTGCTTCAGTATATCCACATAATATTCCTTCCTCATGATGCCATCTATTAAGTGTACCAGTCCCTCCTGCAGCAAAGCACCCCCACAACATGATGCTGCCACCCCCGTGCTTCACGGTTGGGATGGTGTTCTTCGGCTTGCAAGCCTCACGCTTTTTCCTCCAAACATAATGATGATTATGATCATTATGGCCAAACAGTTCAATTTTTGTTTCATCAGACCAGAGGACTTTTCTCCAAAAAGTAAGATCTTTGTCCCCATGTGCAGTTGTAAACTGTAGTCTGGCTTTGTTATGGCGGTTTTGGAGTGGCTTCTTCCTTGCTGAGCAGCCTTTCAGGTTATGTCGATATAGGACTCGTTTTACTGTGGATATAGATACTTTTGTACCTGTTCCCTCCAGCACCTGTTCCCTTTCGCACCAAAGCACGTTCATCTCTAGGAGACAGAATGCGTCTCCTTCCTGAGCAGTATGACGGCTGCGTGATCCCATGGTGTTTATACTTGCATACTATTGTTTGTACAGACGAACGTGGTACCTTCAAGCGTTTGGAAATTACACCCAAGGATGAACCAGACTTGTGGAGGTCCATAATTTTCTTTCTGAGGTCTTGGCTGATTTCTTTTGATTTTCCCATGATGTCAAGCAAAGAGGTACTGTGTTTGAAAGTAGGTCTTAAAATACATCCACAGGTACACCTCCAATTGACTCAAATAATGTCAATTAGCCTATCAGAAGTTTCTAAAGCCATGACATAATTTTCTGGAATTTTCCAAGCTGTTTAAAGGCACAGTCAACTTAGTGTATGTAAACTTCTGACCCACTGGATTGTGATATAGTGAATTAAAAGTGAAATAATCTATCTGTAAACAATTGTTGGAAAAATGACTTGTGTCATGCACAAAGTAGATGTCCTAACTGACTTGCCAACACTATAGTTTGCTAACATGAAATCTGTGGAGTGGTTAAAAATGAGTTTTAATGACTTCAACCTAAGTGTATGTAAACTTCTGACTTCAACTGTATATTCGCTTGCAAGCACACACAAACACACACACACAGTTAGCACCATAGTCCTAGTGCAGGTGTTAATGCTTGTTGTTTTCTCACAGGTGGATGAAGGCGGGCCAAAAAGGTTCCTCCAGAGCATTTGGACATCGTTCCTGAAGTCGCGGTTGGTGTGCGGGATCCGAGGCGAGTCCCTGTACTTTAACCGTCTCCAGGATGTGTTCGTCCAGCACGCGGATGACTGGCGGGCCAGCCGGGTCTACACCCTCTTCAGCAGCAGCTGGTAATGGCATATTCTTCCCATGTGGCCCAAAGTGTGACTCTAAAGGTGCTTGCAGAGTGTAGAAAACAGGGGGCAGACATGTACATGGACAAAAAGTCCGGCGGACTGTCTGCAGAATTTTACCTTTTATAGTCCAGTGTACTCGAAGCATACTCAAAGTGTACCAATCCCCTTTGTAAAGATTTCACGTCATTTTTGCAAACAACAATGGTGTCGTTCATGGAAGAAGATTGCGGTATGAAGAAGGTACTCTTGTAGGCGAAATGACAGGTCCGCACAAACGACTGCTGCGCGGACTGCCTAGGCGGATGTCTGCTTTGGGTCCGCTATGATGTCATTTAGGTCCGCGGGGACCTTGCGGAGGTCCATCCACATACCTACGCCTAACAACCACCACACATTAATTTAAAACCTGCTACGCCCAGTGACCTCAACTCATGACTGTAAAACACACTACACCCAGCACAACCTCTGCACGTTACTGTTAAACACATTACACTGTCTCATTAACTCACTCACTTCATACACTCAGTAACTCAGTCACTCACTCATTCATATACGCAGTAACTCAGTCACTCACTCATTCATACACTCAGTAACTCAATCACTCAGACACTTACTCGCTTAAACACTCACTTACTCAGACACTAAGCTACTTGATCACTCAGTCAGTCAATGTCCATATTTTTCTTAAGCAAAACAAAGTTACGGATGGATACTTTGTGGAAGAACACCAAACTCCTCCATTGAAAAACAGGATTACTTTGACAGCAATGATGAGGTATTTCATTGTAATATTTTGGTGTCATGGAAACGGGGGTTCCCGGCAGTTATCCTCTGTTTACAAGTCATGTACAAGCCACAGCCCTAGATTTTTTTCCACCTTGTTGTCTGAGAAGCGTCCTTATGCCTTTTCACTGTGAACACACCCCTGGCTTGCTGAGTGGTGGTTTGGGGGGTGTGGTTGGTCCCCCTCTTAATGTACTTTGGTTTTCTGATATTCCCCTGCAGTCACCGTATTGCAAAAGCAGATGTTGTCATGCTGTGGTTTCTCTTTTAGTAACCGTAAGCCCCTCCCATCACAGGAATGGCTCAGCCGTTTGCGTCTATTCCCTGGAGGAGATCGACGATGTCTTTGAGAAGTCCTCCTTCAGGGGCTTCCGTGAAGAAATTCCAAATCCGAGGCCCGGCACAGTGAGTCTGAGCAGCTTTCCCACAGATTTTCCTTCCGAAATGTTGTTTTATCTGTTACATTGCTGAAAAATATGGAAGGCCGGCAAAGAGAAAGGGGGCTAGATGGCTAGATTAATCTGTAAATTACACGGGAACAGTATGGAACACATGGTTGGCTAAATGGCTCTAAGTCATCAAGGGTCTGACGTATCAAACAAGCCTTAAACCATCACTCTGCTGCCAGATATGCAGTAGATATGGATGGATCACTTTAAGGGTATCTACTCCTGACTTGTTTTTCCATTGAGTTCAATAGGGAAATGAGTCAAGAGAAACAACCCTTAAAGCCCCAGGGAACAAAGCCTAAAATTGTTAAAATGTATGTATGATATCAAACTTGAGTGTGTTATTAAGCATCCACCAAAGTTTGAATAAAAAAATATAAATATAAATATGATAAAACACTGCTCAAAAACAGCTGAATTAGCTGATCAGACCTGTATTAGGACAGTCGGGGCGTGGTCGTAATATTCTAATGAGCATGCTTGATTGACATTCCTCTGTCCAAGAAGACACTTGGCATCGCACACAACAAAAATACAAAATAGGGTGGGAATTGGGGTTGTACGAACCTACCGACAATGAATTTGAGAGTGTAGAAATTCCACAACCAGATAACCCGCGTTCTCTGGCTTCACAGGTGGTGACGGAAAGGTGGGTTTCAAGATAATAAGTTTCCATGTAATAATAAACCACACTTTTTAACTTTGTTATAACATTAGTTTCTTCCAATAAAGATGTTGGTATTGTTGCTAGTTAGCTAGCTAGTTGACATTGGGTAGCTCGCATGTTAAATGCCATGGGGAATTTTTTGGTTCATTACCCTGGCAACTAAAGCTCCACTTCAGTTCTGTGCATTAAAAATCTGTGCTGCAAGCCCAACGTTGGCCAAGATACACGTAACGTTACTGAAAGTAGTAAATACACAGGGCTATCTAACACACTGGCCGTGTTCGAATAAGGCATTAATGCGGGAACTAGGGCTGAGCCGAATGCCATATTTTACACTTCGAAGCTTCGTTGGCAATTTTCCCCGGAGCTCCGAAGCTTCGTTTTACAGTTTTTCTCAATCGCTTGGATGCATTTCTTGAAACTCTAACCTCATTCCCAAAACTCTAAGTGCAATCCCCAAAACAGTAAAATCATTTTTCATAACACTATACCACCCGTTCAAAAGAAACTATAACAATCAAAATGATAACCACATGCGTCAAAAGACACTAAGTCAGTCAATCGCTACAACAATGTCACCAAATGTATAGCACCTTCTGATCATTGCGTAAACCCTGACACTCAAAATATAAAGTATTTGCATCAAAACTGGACAGATATTGTGTACAAAGTGTTGCTGTCAATGTAAAACAATTCCTGGACACACAAATTACGAGAAAAAACATGTTTATTATGTATCTTTTTCATCTATAGTATGGTTGTTTTACTTTTTTATTTAGTATTTTTTGTTTTTCACTGCTGCACAACCAATCGCCCCTCTGGGGACACTGCTTCTTGCTCCATTTTTTTGCACTGGAACCTTTAGCATTTATATATGTTTGTGAGTATTGTGTTCACAATTTGCACCTGTGGGAAGGAATTGACAGCATGTGTTCTCCGTTACTCTTCACATGAAGGGAAGTTACTCACTCCAATCACCCATCATGCTGGCCTTACTTTTGTACAAACACAATGCTCATTATACATAGTATTTTGCATGCAATGATTTACCCAATGAACAACTGTGTCATCGCGAATGGGAAATGTACATAGCCAATTGAGAAAAAAACAATCTGTTTTGACTGGAATGTCGAAGTGGAATGAGGATTGCATCTACACTATGACAACTGCGTTTAGTGTTTTGCATTCTGTGTGAACACAATGAGAAGTGAAATAGTGTATTGGCCAATTGCCTTAATGGTGTGGGGTTTTGAGGCACTGTTAAGAGAATGAGGTTAGAGTTTCCAGAAATGCATCCAAGCGATTGAGAAAAACTGTAATAATAATCTATTAAAAATATATATATTTTTTGAGTCTTTGAAAACAATGTTACGATACGTCCAGTAGAGGGCACGCTCACATCTATTTCAGTAATATGCGCATGAAGAAAGAAACAACAGTTTAGTTTTTTTTTAAGGTTTTTTTTTATTGAAACAACAAAGTATTAAATTGAAATGGAACAGAAGTTCAGGACATAGGCCTAAATAAATTTAAAAGATAAATATAAGCCGCAGTCTTCACAGTTATGTGCAGGCCTATAAACTCTTCACGTAAAAAACTTCACGTAGCCAACATACTGCGTATGGTATGGGAAAAAAAGTCTAAAGCTGAGTGTAGTCTATTCCCGAGTGTAGGCTATATAAAGCCGAGTGTAGGCTCTATTGTTTTCTTTACAAAACGTAATAGGTTGTCATGCTATGCTAGCCTAGGTTATATCATGAAATGTAGCCTAGTCAGACCGGCTAGCTAATGCTAATGTTCCTAGGCTATTACTCTTACGAAGATATATAAATTAGGCTACTTACATTTTTCAAATGGTTTGTCAAATTCGTAGTTCCACGATGGTATGCCAATTTCTGCTGGCATATTTGGCATTTGACCTTTTTTGGATTGTCAGCGGTAATATTAAAATGTTTCCACACAGCTGACATCGTGCAACTTCACCTCAGGCTTTGGGCAACAGCATAGCGAATGTAGAGACAAATCACGTGGAAGGCTGAACCACGCTAACAGGCAGCGCATCTCTTGTACGTTCGATAAACTTCCAGGCGATTCAAAGCTCAACAAGTATAGAATGAACACTTATATGTTGACAAACATCCAGTAAACCATCCATTTTCTTCTTTTTTGAGGGGGAAAAAAATGTTTAGTTTTTTTTTTGTTGTTGTTTTTTTGAGGAAAAGAAACAAACTCTTCGAATCTGAATTTAGGATTCGAATCCCAATCCAATGAACGAAGCTTCGGAGCTCCGAAGCATTCAGCTCAGCCCTAGCGGGAACACATTAGTTTTGACAAATGCTGGTAAGAGGGACATTAGCCTTGTGATTGGTTTGGGATTAGTGACATCACTATTCCCACTTATAGTACTGCCCAACTTCAATCCAAAAACGAGGGTAAAAGTATCCAGTATCTCTGGAATTCAGAAAGTAATTATTTCCAATACAAGTATATGCATAGTGTATGTCCACAAGACCAAAATTAACCTAATTAGAAGGCAATCACAAATATTTGTTCCCTGGGGCTTTAAGTGATCCGTCCAGATCTACTGCATATCTGAGAATGTACATTTTTTTAACAGGAAGAGTAACATTTTGGTGTCATGGAAACGGGGGTTGTTGTCTGAGAAGCGTCCTTATGGCTTTTCACTGTGAACACACCCCTGGCTTGCTGAGTGGTGGTTTGGGGGGTGTGGTTGGTCCCCCTCTTTGTTTGATGTGGAAAAGTGGTTTTGTTTGTCTTATGAATCATGCAGAGGATGAGTGTGGTCAGAAGAATGTGCTTGAACCCACTAATACTCTCTTTTTGTTCTACTCCAGGAGGGAAACGGCATAGCAAGGGGGTGCGGGGAATTGGGAGCAAGAATTGTCAATTGTGCACTTGGATTATCATCTCAGATTATTATAAATTTTTTTCGTATTTGCAACTGCAGTCGAATTGATGCGTGAATCCCACTTCCACTTTGTGTATATTTCGACTTTTCTCCTCCGAAACGTGGTGTCACCAGCTGCGTTTTTCCCACGGCGCTCCGCCTGGGCCCTCCCATACACTGGGCGACGCAATCGCCAATTTCGCCATCGCCCAATGGATCTACCGGGCATAGTCGGCACTGGCACGTTCCGGATTTTATTTGAGACCGTGGGGCCCCACATAGTGGTGTCTTAGCCATAAGAGCCACCCAGCAGCCCTCCACTGATCTTTTTTAACTGGTGTAATGTGGATGTCGTGTTTGACCCGTCTGTCTCTCTTGTAATACGTTTCAGATAAGATTTATCCCATTTATACAAATATATTTCAAATAGGCAGACTTAAGACCTTGAAAAGAGGTTAATTTAACAAGTAAAATATAGGCATAGCTAGAGTCCGGGTATGACGCAAGCCCTAACTTTGGGGGATCGGGCAAGCGCAGGTGGCAGACAAGCTACAGGGTCTGTTCAAAACTGTAAAACGTGAAAACATTGTCACCATGTCACAGTATAACACAGACACACACCACAGCCACAGTACAATGTACAATGTACAACAGTACACAGTACACAGTACACAGTACACAGTACAATGTACAGGAAATGACACACAGTGCTGACACCTTTTACTCTTAATAAGTGTTGAAAATGGGATAATTTTTTTGTTCTGACCTTCTGTGGACGTGCTGTTCCAGTGTTCCCTGAGCAGTAAGGACATTCCCGTGAAAACCCTCAGAATCGTAAAGGAGTATCCCGAAATGAGCAACTGGATCTGGCCGCTTCATCGCCAAGCTCCCTTCTACATCAGCAACAGTGCCTACACCAGGATCGCCGTGGATACAGTCACCGCTGTCAACGGTCGCCCTCACAATGTGCTGTTCCTCGCCACCGGTACGACCTCTCGCCTTTTAATGTGTGATATCAGGCTGCAGTGTGGTACAGTGGTTATTAACAGTAACCGATTGGACTGAGAGTGTGGTACAGCAGTGTTTCCCCTTTCCATTTTAGGCGGGGTGGCCTACATAGTTTGCGGCCCTGCCTAAAAATATATAATAGCAGTGTCATTGTTTGAAAACGAATTTATTATCATTAAAAAAATCAATACAATTTGTTCACGTAAGCGCACCGTTTTGTGACCCGTCTTCGGAAATTATGAACGATTCAATAGATTTGCGGAGTGCGTGGACTCTCCTCAGTTAGTGACAGTTTCATACAGTTGTTATTAACTGCAACTAATTCAACTGACAAAATGTTACAACTAAAGTTGTATAAATTTGCGGAGTGCGTGGACTCTCCTCAGTTAGTGACAGTTTCATACAGTTGTTATTAACTGCAACTAATTCAACTGACAAAATGTTACAACTAAAGTTGTATAAATTGACAATATGTGAATATAAACTCTGTTGGTTTCCCCAGAGCAATTCAGGTTGTCATAGCATTTCACAGTGGGGCTCTAAGGAGGAAGGGAATCATAGGTTAGTTTGAGCCAGATGGGAGGAATGTTTTTCCCCCCTTAAAATGTGGTCAAGCTGAACTCCTGGACAATGATAAAGAAAATTCAATATAACATTAATAAATATCATAATCGCATCTTACATTAAAGGATAATGTCAGTTTTAAGGAAGAGATAGCCCATATCCCTTTCTGCAGAATACTAGGACCCAGCTGCTGAATGTGACCTATCACAAGGTGTGATTCATGCCGAGTCTAGAGACTCACATCCGTTAGTGTTGCAAAAAAAGGGAAGTTTAGACTATATTTTCCCAGTACAACATACTCTCAGTTCATGTTTCCTCTTATAAGGTCTCTGAAATATATATATATAATTCAAGATTTTATTTTTTATGATTTATAAATGGACTGTGGGGGGGACGGGAGCTGTTAACTGCTGTTAAAAATAGAGGGCCAGTCATAGTCTTGCTGTATCATAAAGCTTTCATTCTACACTTCTTTCATAGGATGAATTAACCTAAGTTTAGCTGATCTTAAAGCTTAGTTGATTGCAGGCTTGGTTTGGTTTAACTTTAAGGTGAGAATATTAAAACTGTAATGTGTAATTTTTTCATGTTAAAAAATGCCATATTTGATACCTTTTCACGCTGACATTTACAGATCCTTTCCAAAAAATTTGAATATCATGGAAAAGTTTTTTTTTTTCATAATTCCATTCAAAAAGTGAAACTTTCATAGATTATAGATTCATTACACACAAAGTGAAATATTTCTAGCCTTTATTTGTTTCATTTTTCATAATTTTGGCTTACAGCTCCAGAAAACCCCCAAAACAGTATTTCAAGAAATTAGAATAGTGTGTTGAAAATCAGCATTTACTTCAGTTATTTCAGAGAATGAGTGGAGTGGCTTGACTCGAGGAATCCGACAGTTGTAGCCCATGTCCCGGATACGTCTGTACGTGGTGGTTTTTGAAGCACTGACTCCAGCCTCAGTCCACTCCCTCTGCATCTCCGCCAAATTTTGGAATCGTCTTTGCTTGACAATCCGCTGAAGCCTACGGTCATCTCTTTTGCTTGTGCACCTTCTCCTGCCACATTTTTCCCTTCCACTAAACTTTCTATTGATATGCTTGGACACTGCACTCTGTGAACAGCCAGCCTCCTTAGCGATGACCTTTTGTGGCTTACCGATCTTCTGGAGGGTGTCAATGATGGTCTTCTGGCCAATTGTCAAGTCTGCAGTCTTCCCCATACTGAACCAAACTGAGATAAACTTTGCAGGTGTTTTGAGTAAATTAGATGATAGTGTGACACTCAGTCTAAAACATTCATTCTCTGAAATAACTGAAGTAAATGCTGATTTTCGACACACTATTCTATTTTCTTGAAATACTGTTTTGGGGGTTTTCTGGAGCTGTAAGCCAAAATTATGAAAAATTAAACCAATAAAGGCTAGAAATATTTCACTTTGTGTGTAATGAATCTATAATCTATGAAAGTTTCACTTTTTGAATGGAATTATGGAAAAAAAAACCTTTTCCATGATATTCTAATTTTTTGGAAAGGATCTGTATATTGTAGAAATATCCATTCAAAGTATTTGCGTTCTGTAATTGAGCCTCCATTATGCTATTTTCCAGTGGTGCCATCAGGTGTGACAATCCTGCTAAGTATTGAAATGTGATGACGCACGCACAGGAACTTGCATGTCCAGTGCGGAAGAGAAACCTAAAATTAGGTTTCATATGTTGCTCAGTATTACCGTGTTGGACGACAATGTTGATCGTCTCTAGGCAGTCCTCTCTCTCCAAACCACTGGATTATCTTTGAAGAAAATTAAACACTTGATGCGCCCCTAGTGCTAAACCCCCAAGCAAACCATGCCACTTTGTTTGGGGTTGTAGCATCGTGTAGCAACTCTGGGATTTAGAGTATGAAAACGAACTGTTTTGACCACCAGTCACCACAGATGTCGGCAAATCCACCAAAACTGAAAAATTACAGATTACAGCTTTAAATGATTTGTTAATTCCATGCATTTGTCATTTTTGCTTAATATTTTGTGTGCACTGTTTATTTTTAAAATGACAGAAAAGGTCAAAGGTCAATCAAATGTCTTTTTTTTTTGTCTGCACTGCATAGGACACTGCCAAGGTGTACTGCAGGCTTTAAGGCTTGCAGGCTTGCTTTGAGCCATGTCTGTTGTTTTCAAAGACGATTTTACAATCCCTACAGACAAGGGAATAATCCACAAAATCCTGGAGGACAACTTCACACCCTTTATCATCTCTGAGATTCGCCTTTTCAACCACTCTGCACCTGTTCAGTCCATGAAACTCCTCTCCAACAAGGTCAGCAACCTTTTCACTGCACAAACCTCCTCTCCAACATGGTCAGTCTTTCACTTGGATGTGAGGCATGAATGCACAAGAGGTCTGTTATCATATAAACGACATCCTAAATTTCAGTAATACCTCCATTGACACCTGCCTCACTGGAAACCACCGAAAATTCTTTCTGTTCCGAACATGTAAGTGCTCCGTACATGGGGAAACTTGATTAGGAGCTTCAGTGCAGTGTCTGAGTTGTTTGTTATTTCTGAAATTTGAGCGCCGCTGAAAAGCCTTTCCTTGTTGGGTAACCTGCTGGCTGGAATGTTTCAGAAGATAGGCAACAGGGGTGCTGTTACATGTAGCTGTTTGGTATTTTATCTTTGCAGAGCAAGCTCTTGGTTGGCTGCTGTTGTCTGTATCTGTTTCGTTTTTTATCTCCGGTCAGTACAAGCTCTTGATTGGCTACAGGGATCAGGTTGCCCAGCTGGACCTGCGGAGTTGCCGGGGTTACGGCACGTCCTGTGCTGACTGCGTTTTGGCCCGTGACCCGTACTGCGCTTGGAGCGGTTCAGAGTGTGCTCCTGCAGTGCTGTAAGTGAAAGCCGCTGACCTGGGAACTGTTGTAATGAAACCAAAAACACTGAGGTGTGTGTGTGTGCGTGTTCTCTAAAGACTCAACAGATAAAGCTTTCTGTTTGTGTTTTTTCAATAGGAAACCCCCCCGGCCACATTTTATTAGCCATTTTGAAATGTCAGGACCCTAGTCAAACCTAATAAACTGTCATAATCAAGTGTGAATACCCCCCCCCCCCCTCCTCCCCCTCCTTTTCGATCTCAGGGCTTTTTCCACAGATGAAAATGTCTGACCTTTTTTGTTTTTTCCCCTCAGGGGAGCCATTCAAAACATTTCTGGCGGCACTGTCGACATTTGTCACCAGAACGGAACAGGTAAATTTGCTTGGAAAATTATATCCATGATGTAGTTATTATATACAACACAGGAGCTTCTCTTCAGTGAAGTTGTTCTACCAAGAAGACTCAAAAACCTTCCGGCGCTTTCCGAGTCCCCAAAGTGGGCTTGTGTCGTCCACCGACTGTGAAGACGGCCATATGTTTTTGTTAAATAAACCCCTTTTCAAGATCTGAACATTATGCATTGTTGAAATATAGTTATCATAAATTTTCCAATCTAATCTGAAATTAATTAAACTACCGACTGAGTGTAGGGTGCAGGGTGACTGAGTGTAGGGTGCAGGGTGACTGAGTGTAGGGTGCAGGGTGACTGAGTGTAGGGTGCAGGACGACTGAGTGTAGGGTGCAGGGCGACTGAGTGTAGGGTGCAGGGCGACTGAGTGTAGGGTGCAAGGGGACTGAGTGTAGGGTGCAGGGCGACTGAGTGTAGGGTGCAGGGCGACTGAGTGTAGGGTGCAGGGTGACTGAGTGTAGGGTGCAGGGCGACTGAGTGTAGGGTGCAGGGCGACTGAGTGTAGGGTGCAGGGCGACTGAGTGTAGGGTGCAGGGCGACTGAGTGTAGGGTGCAAGGGGACTGAGTGTAGAGTGCAGGGCGACTGAGTGTAGGGTGCAGGGCGACTGAGTGTAGGGTGCAGGGCGACTGAGTGTAGGGTGCAGGGCGACTGAGTGTAGGGTGCAGGGCGACTGAGTGTAGGGTGCAGGGCGACTGGGTGTAGGGTGCAGGGCGACTGGGTGTAGGGTGCAGGGCGACTGGGTGTAGGGTGCAGGGCGACTGGGTGTAGGGTGCAGGGCGACTGAGTGTAGGGTGCAGGGCGACTGAGTGTAGGGTGCAGGGCGACTGGGTGTAGGGTGCAGGGCGACTGAGTGTAGGGTGCAGGGCGACTGAGTGTAGGGTGCAGGGCGACTGGGTGTAGGGTGCAGGGCGACTGAGTGTAGGGTGCAGGGCGACTGAGTGTAGGGTGCAGGGCGACTGGGTGTAGGGTGCAGGGCGACTGAGTGTAGGGTGCAGGGCGACTGGGTGTAGGGTGACTGTTCAATTCACTTGGTCCCAGTCTTGTGTTCACACCACTCCCTCGATGTCCTCCAGATCAGCAGCGTCACAGACCGCCACCGCATGACCTTCCGGGAGTTTCCCACATCCTGCCCAAGGGCGTGGCCTTTTACCTGTCCTGCCCTGTACGTTCCCACCACGCCTCTTACACCTGGGAGCACCAGGGGCGGAGCAGCCCATGCGTGGCCACGCAGACGCAGTCTGACTGCCTGTACCTCATCCCGGCTGTGAGGGAGGAGCACTACGGGACCCACGAGTGCATCTCCACCGAGCAGAACTACACCAGAGTCCTCAAATCCTACCGGCTGCACCCTCCCGCCGACAGTCGTGCGGCGAGGGCATCGTGGCCCACCGTCACTGCAGCCCTCGCCCAGCTAGCGCTAGTCTCCGCCCTCTGGCACTAAAATAAAGACTTAAAGGTTGTATCAGCGATTTTGGGTGGAAACATAAATGATCACATTCATCTGATTTTTCCTCACGATCCGCTAGCTGCCCGCCCCATAAGCAGGCTGTCAAAAAACCGCGTCTCTGTAGGCAGCCTATGCTCCGAGATCGTACACAAAAACAAATGGTACTACCAACCACTCAAAACCAAAATAAACAGTATTCCAACCAATCACAATGATCTGCACAAACGCTAATACTCATCTCGCTGAAATCTTGACGGATTTACAAACGGTTTGGTTTCTTACAAACGTTATTAACGTGGTTATAATTCTGGATGCTTGAACACTATTTTTTAAAACATAACATAATTATTCATAAGTATGTTTGTTTGGGATTTCGCTTCAGAAGTGACGTCACATTTGTGCAGATCATTGTGATTGGTTGGAATACTGTTTATTTTGGTTTTGAGTAGTTGGTAGTACCATTGTTTTTGTGTACGATCTCGGAGCATAGGCTGCCTACAGAGACGCGGTTTTTTGACGGCCTGCTTATGGGGCGGGCAGCTAGCGGATCGTGAGGAAAAATCAGATGAATGTGATCATTTATGTTTCCACCCAAAATCGCTGATACAACCTTTAAGATTGAGTTGAAACATTATTCACCAGCACTAGGAAATGCAAGAGCCATTGCCCTGATCTTTGACTAAATACTTGACTAAATACTAAATGTAGTATTATTATTATAATACCTCAATTAAATTGCAATTTTTTTGCAGTTATGTTTATTGGGGCACAATTAATATAACTAAACTGAAGGGTCAAAGAGAAACTAGAGGATGCAGTACTGTGTGGTGGTCTCTTGCTGTGTGGTCCAGAACTCTTCCTCATTAACGACTCTTTGAAGAATGCGTTGAAGTACTGAATTTGAGATTAAGGAGTACAGTGGTATTGACTTTTTCATTGGTAGGGATTACCTGGAGTTTGAATTTGTGGCTTGTGCTGGAAAGGCAGAAAATGTGTAGTTTGGCTTCTTACATGCACATCAAGGCATTTAGCACATGTTCATATGAAAAGAAACTTACAAGGCAGATGCTGCTGTACCCTTGTAGTGCTGAGTATGAGTGGACCTGTATACATGGATATTTATTTAAGCAATTCATCCTCAGCACTACAAGCGTACCACAGCATCTGCCCTGCCTGGGATTTTAACCAGCCGCAAAGCTTTCCCAAAGTCAGAAGTGCGAATATGTTTCTTCCTTGTGTTGTTAGTTACTGTAAGTCTATAGACTGTCTGCAAATGGATGTTGGAGTTTAAGGGTTTGTGTTCTTTGATCAGATTGTTGCTTCCATGTTATGGAAAGTGCATTAGGTAATTTATTGCCAGTTGTGAGCTGCACAGTAGAATAATGAATAATTAACTGCACTTTAGGGCTTGTAGATGTGTACACAGGATGAGTCTTGAATTTAGTTTGTAAATGCTCCGTCTGCTCACATTGATACTTCACAATCTGAAAAATTGTCGTATCAAGGGACTTTAAGCCCAGTTCACATTATTAAAATGATATTGAGTAGACCGCAGTCCATCAAACATGGTGGTTAAAAGATTTGAGTAGTGTCTATCTCTTCAAACTCTTGACTCAGGATTAAATTTTTTTAATCTCTACATACACCCTCAGAAAAAGGTTATTTGGCTCGTCTCCGTAGGGAACCCTTTCTAATTCTTCATGGAGCACTAAAGGTTAAAAGTGTGAAAGCTCCTAGATTGAACCATTTAGCCTGACCAAGCACAGAACCCTTGCACTAGATAGGGTTCCACTATGGAGACACAGGAGTCTTTTGGAACTCTTTCTTCTGAGAGTACATTCTAAATCTCAGGAGTTCACACTGAGCAAAATTTATCCTGGAATTGTAAAACTGCTTTGTCGACTGATGACTTTTTGATCTGACAGAATACAGCGATAATATAATAATAATAATAATAATAATAATAATGTATTTGTAGAATACAGCGGCCTTTAGAACGCACTGGGCGTTTCTTTCAAAGTTAGTCAAAGGTTCATTAGCTTAGCGGACCCTCTTATCCTGGGTAGGTTGCAGAGCTATCATGTTATATTATCATACTGCTGGGCACTTTCTGAAGTAATTCACCTGACCTTCCTTATCTGTGGTGCCTTAGTCCCCTTCTGGGAGTTCAACCTTCAGACCTTTGGTTATAACAGTCTTATTCCCTTAAGCACAATGAAGTGATTGGAGTATCCAAACGATACAAATAGTTAATTCTAATCACCAAATAAATTTGTCAACTGGGCAATGTAAGGTGGAATTTGTTACTAGAATACTGCCTTGATCAGTTCCAGAGCATCAAATTCATTTGTATGGGCAATAATTAGGATTACAAGGGCAATACAAATGAAGGAATAAGTCAATTTTATTACGAATATATTTTTATTTAGGTAAGTAAAGTGCTGCTTAAAAATATATATTTTGCAATTCAGTATGTTATTATCCTTAAAATAATAATTATTTAATTTACTTTTATTTATATTGATGAGTAAACTACAGCTTTAACAATTCTGTACATTCCTATATTTAATTTTCCTTTAATAATGCTTTTCCAGAATTTATTTTTGTGACTATGCATGGTTTATGTTCTGTGCTTTTCAAATAATTGTTTGGGGTTGTCCTTCCCTGAGATGTATCAGCGTCAAAAGATGGTACTTCAGACGCAAAGGTTTATGACAGTTCAGGTATGTACTTACAGCCAAATCTTAAACTTTATGACTGTTTTGTTTTAGATTATATAAACCACTTTGGAATGATAAATGTAATTTTGGATGATGGGAATTAGAACATGCATTTCTTTAAAAGATAAACCAATATTGTTTTTAGTTATAAGTGGGAACTGTAATGGGGTGTGACATGTGAGATGGGAGGAGCCAAACGCAGCAAGGGGAATCATTAAGCCCTTAGGCCACTAAGGCGGGATACCCCGCAGATAAGGGAAGGAGACAAGACAAGGAACACACACACAGCTACAGACCGGCTCACTGTTACACGAGCCAGAATTAAAACGCCCAGTCTCGATACGAGACGCAAGAACAGGCGAGTAGCACAATGGCACAAACAACACACACAGCAAATAAACAATGAAACTAATAACTACCTATTGGTATAGGAGGAGGCGAAGGAACAGATATTACGTTCCGTGGCTACATCCCGTGGCTACATCCCTTAGCTAGCAGTCACATGCAGCAAACAAACCTGGGTAAACACCCGATCTCCCAGGAGAGAGAAACATTTTACAGGTGAGCCGACGGAGCACCGGTCGTCCCAATGCCTTACCAGCAAAATGACTGAGCTAAAAAATATAAAACCACGCCCAAGCCTCTCAGTAAGGTAAAATGTAACGAGGCGAACCGGAACAGGGATTTAAAGTTCCATGGCTAGTAAAACAAGTACGCAGTCTAATGCAGCAAACAAACCTGGGTAAACACCCGATCTCCCAGGAAGGAGAAACATTTTACAGGTGAGCCGACGGAGCACCGTCGTCCCAAAACTTTACTATCCAAAAGACTCACGCAAACTTAAACACCCGCCCTAGCCTCACAGAAAATAAATAAGTAACGAGGCGAAATGGAACAGTGAGCTAACGTTCCGAAGCTATATTTAGAAACACACAGTCAGACACAAACACGTCCACAACAACGCCCAAGCTCCATATAAAGAGACACACCCCGAGAACGAAACAGAACAGTTCCAAACGAAATCGTCCCGCAGGTAAAAAGGACGTACAGGACGGCTGCAACGAAGACCAACGCAAAAATAGCACGACAGCCTCTTAATATAAATGAAAACCCTGACTCACAACAAAAGGGGAACCTAGTCCACGAGAAGGAGAACAGCAGGGAATAAACGTACCAAAGCTAGGCTACTCACTGGCTCACAGTAATCCGGAAATGAGTGGAAGTTAAAACGCCAGCTCTCTCAATAAGAAAACCAATCACTAGGCGAACAAATGGACCAGAGAAACTGCTACTCTATACTTCTACCAGCTCAAACTAAGTAGAAGCGAAAACGCCGGAATCCCCTATGGGAAGACATGTGCCGAAGGGCGACAGAACTAAAGTTCCCAACAGAATCGCCCAAATCTCCATACACGGAGATTAAGCACAACAGCGCGAAATAGAGCAGAGATATACGGTCCCAAACTTACTACGAGATAACCAACCCCCTAAGCCAGCAAGAAATAAGCCCTGCCTCTACAAAGAGACGCTAAAAATGGGCGAGTAGCCAAAATGGTACGAGAACTAACACAAAATAAAACACCACAGTACATAATAAACAAACAAACAATGTAGAAGCCCTGAACGAAGGAAACGGAAGGCTTATATGTCTCAGGTGGCTACGCACAGGTGCAAACGCTTAAACAGAAACTCCCCCACTCAGCAGGGCGGAGCAAGCATCCACCAAAAGGGCAGCGCCCTCGCGTGGCCACCGAGGAAAACGACCGCATAGGACAACAGGGTCCAAAACCATGACAGGAACAAGAAAATTTGCCCTTGTAAATGGTTCCAGATCATTTTGACATGTCAAACAAGCTGAGTCTTCTGTTTTCTCAACACACTGCACAAGTATAGGAGCTGCATATTATTGTAGTCAAAGTTAACTTGTATTGTTAAAGCAATAAACAATGTTTCTTGTGACAATATTTCCCCCCTTGTTTTCTTAATGTTGCTACTATGTGTTTGACTGCATTTATTATTATTATTCTAGATGGTCAGCATGCACTGCTTTAGCCCTAGGCTAGGAATACCCCCCCCCCCCCCCCCCCCCCAAAAATCAAAAAATATTGAGCATAAATACCCTATTGCCATGCACATTTTGAAACTCTCTGCTTTTATTAAGTCAACGTTTTTGTCCATTCTGTCTTGACATAAGTCTTTGGACCAAAATTCTGACTTAATAAAAAAGGCGAGATCTTAAAAAATGTTTGTGGTGTAAGTTTTTTTATTATGAACGTTGATTTATTAGTACTCTGGTTGTTTACATGCTTGAAGTGGCTGTGGTTGTTGAAAGTGATGAGAGAATCACTGAATGACCCTGACCCAGGATGACCTTGGATGCGTTCCAATATTCTTCACTCCCCACCTCCCTTCCTCCACTCCCCCATGACCACTCCTCACCTACTCGCAAGAATGTGGAGGAATGGAGGGGAGGAGGGGAGTGGAGGAAAGGAGAGACCGAGGAGCAGTGAAGAAAATTGAGACGGCTAATCCGCTTCGCCGTGAACTATTGATGAAGTTGCCCTATCATAACTTTGACTGACGCCGAGTCCACAATGAGTCCCAGCGCCAATCACAGATTTTATGCACATTTAAAGTTGCTAAATATATTTTAAGTTTCAAGTAGAAGTAGTCTAGTTGCACATGCAGTAGCTATAAACATGTATGTAGCCTACCTGACATTGCAGTTCGCGTCGAGACTAATTCATATGTAGGCTAATCAGTAACATTAGATCAAAGTAAACATCACATAGTAGCTACAGTGGAGGAAATAATTATTTGATCCCCTGCCGATTTTGTAAGTTTGCCCACTGACAAAGAAATGAACGGTCTATAATTTTAATGGTAGGTTTATTTTAACAGGTTTATTCTGTGAGAGACAGAATATCAAAAAAAAAATCCAGAAAATCACATTATATAGAAGATATTAATTGATTTGCATTTGATTGAGTGAAATAAGTATTTGATCCCCTACCAACCAGCAAGAATTCTGGCTCCCACAGACCGGTTAGATTAGTCCTCTCGCTTTAAGAAAGTACTCCTAATCTCAACTTGTTACCTGTATAAAAGACACCTGTCCACAGAATCAATCAATCAGATTCCAACCTCTCCACCATGGGCAAGACCAAAGAGCTGTACAAGATTGTAGACCTGCACAAGGCTGGAATGGGCTACAAGACCATCGGCAAGCAGCTTGGTGAGAAGGAGACAACTGTTGGTGCGATTATTCGAAAATGGAGAGAAACACAAAATGACCATCAATCGCCCTCGGTCTGGGGCTCCACGCAAGATCTCGCCTCGTGGGGTATCGATGATCATGGGAAAGGTGAGGGATCAGCCCAGAACTACACGGGAGGAGCTTGTTAATGATCTCAAGGCAGCTGGGACCACAGTCTACCAAGAAAACCATTGGTAACACACTACGCCGTAATGGATTAAAATCCTGCAGCGCCCGCAAGGTCCCCCTGCTCAAGAAGGCACATGTACAGACCCGTCTGAAGTTTGCCAATGAACACCTGAATGATTCAGAGAAGGCTTGGGAGAAGGTGATGTGGTCAGATGAGACCAAAATCGAGCTCTTTGGCATCAACTCGACTCGCTGTGTTTGGAGGAAGAGAAATGTTGACTATGACCCCAAGAACACCATCCCCACCGTCAAGCATGGAGGTGGAAACATTATGCTTTGGGGGTGTTTCTCTGCTAAGGGGACAGGACGACTTCACCGCATCGAGGGGGAGGATGGACGGGGCCATGTACCGTGAAATCTTGGGCGACAACCTCCTTCCCTCAGCCAGGACACTGAAAATGGGTTGTGGATGGGTCTTCCAGCACGACAATGACCAAAAACATACGGCCAAGGCAACAAAGGAGTAGCTCAAGAAGAAGCACATTAAAGGTTGTATCAGCGATTTTGGGTGGAAACATAAATGATCACATTCATCTGATTTTTCCTCACGATCCGCTAGCTGCCCGCCCCCATAAGCAGGCCGTCAAAAAACCGCGTCTCTGTAGGCAGCCTATGCTCCGAGATCGTACACAAAAACAAATGGTACTACCAACCACTCAAACCAAAATAAACAGTATTCCAACCAATCACAATGATCTGCACAAACGCTAATACTCTTATCTCGCTGAAATCTTGACGGATTTACAAACGGTTTGGTTTCTTACACACGTTATTAACGTGGTTATAATTCTGGATGCTTGAACACTATTTTTTAAAACATAACATAATTATTCATAAGTATGTTTGTTTGGGATTTCGCTTCAGAAGTGACGTTACCCAAAATCGCTGATACAACCTTTAAGGTCATGGAGTGGCCTAGCCAGTCTCCGGACCTTAATCCCATAGAAAATCTGTGGAGGGAGCTGAAGCTTCGAGTTGCCAAGCGACAGCCTCGAAACCTTAAGGATTTGGAGAGGATCTGCAAAGAGGAGTGGACCAAAATCCCTCCTGAGATGTGCGCAAACCTGGTGACCAACTACAAGAAGCGTCTGACCTCTGTGCTTGCCAACAAGGGTTTCTCCACCAAGTACTAAGTCATGTTTTGCTAGGGGATCAAATACTTATTTCACACAATCAAATGCAAATCAATTTATATCTTTTATATAATGTGATTTTCTGGATTTTTTTTGTTGATATTCTGTCTCTCACAGAATGAACCTGTTAAAATAAACCTACCATTAAAATTATAGACCGTTCATTTCTTTGACAGTGGGCAAAACTTACAAAATCGGCAAGGGATCAAATAATTATTTCCTCCACTGTATATGCAAACATTATAATTTACTGTAATTCCAGAATCCCGATGTCTGAACATACAGAGCACTAATTCACCTCATAGGCTAGCCTACTGTAGCTACACTACAGGCTACTATTGCCAGTTCCTTGCATCTCACATACGTAAATTCGGAAACATGTCCGTGGATTAGTTGGAACGAATTATCGTCATATTATCGGAGATATTAGGCTATTCCCAATGTTCATAGTATCGCAGTGGTCACACCGAAAAACAATTAGGCCTATTTCCCTCTGTAACATCTAAACAAATTTAAAAACGTCCTTTGGAAATGATTGGTTGAATAAATTAATGAATGCATATCACATACTGAAATGGTAGCTGTCACGCTTAGGCTATAGGCTATATATATAGGCTGAGTCATGTTCGTTAATAAGCAAAATTAATGTGCAAGCAAATAAAAAAGCTGTTTCCCCGACTTTAAATTTTTGACATATTTTTATGTAGCCTAGGGTATGAACCACAAAAACGACTGGCATTTTGTTATGTGATAATAACCTAGGCTATTGAAGCACACACAATTTAGGCTAAATATCTTGCATTGGGCCATCATTATCTTGGGGAAAAGGCGTGAAAGATACATCGATGTATGCTTCGCCGGAGGGGAGGAGAAGCCGAGTTTGAAGCCGATTCGCTCGTCGTTTCCAATATTGAGACAGTGGAGGGAGGGAGGAACCAAAGATTGGTTTCTAGGGCACGGAGTCGAGGTGGTAGTGGAGGAAGGGAGGATGCATTTTTCGACTATTGGGACGTACCCCAGCTGAGCTTCTCTGGACACATTGTGGCTACTATCCAGTCCTGCAAATCAAATTCTCCTTTCACAACATTAGGAGTACCCCCCCCTGCCTAGGCTCTTCATGGCTCTACGCTAACATTTTCTCCAAGGAGCACATGTGCTCCTAAGTTGAAACATTTAGGAGCGCGCTAATGTATCCCAATTAGAAGATGTGCTCCTAAAACATTTACAGCACACATCAAATTTCAGGAGCAAATGCTCCTAAAATGGGAGAACTGTAGAGCTCTGCTCTTCACCCTCGTCCCCTGCTGGTGGAAATACCTTCCCCACTCAAGTCAGGAAGGTAGTTACTGCAAACACCTTTTCAGACCATACCTCAATTAATAATTTTTTTTTTTTTAATGACTCCTCCCTTTATTGCGCAGGTCTTATGGCACGCACATACCTCACGTTTGGCTACCATGTTAAATTTACCTTTCATAGCGTGTGCATTTAAAGAGGAGTCACACAAATGAACCATGAATAATGCACCATCTGCCAGTATCTGCCTGGGATGATGACAAAACTAATTCCAGGAAGGAAAAACAAAACCTCTTTAATATTTAAAGCTGAACGGGGGAGCGGAGCGGCATTCATGTTTTATAAGAGGACGGACAATGACACAGGGATGGATGTCTGGATTGTGTCAGTAATGTGTGGGCGGTAGTGTAGTATAATGGTTAAGGAACTGGACTTGTAACCGAAAGGGTTGCAGGTTCGATTCCCAGGTACGACAAGGTACTTAAGCCACTTCAGTATTGCTTCAGTATATATCCAGCTGTATAAATGGATAAATGTAATAAGATAAGAAGTTGTGTAAGTTGCTCTGGATAAGAGCGTTTGCTAAATGCCTGTAATGTAATGTAATGTAATGTGTTGATGAACAGATAAACACAAAATTATGACAACCAGGGATGACTAGGAAACCAGGTGTGTGTACTCCTTTGCCAATCAATTACTTAAGCACTTATGGTGCATTATGCAGGATTTTTTTTACCATAACACTAAAATAATCATGATGCACTGGCAATCTCTGTCTTTGCGCACATTTGCCAAATCCATGCTCCTCTGCGTGTATTTATTCTAAGATGTGTTTCGGGACATTTCTGGGTGTGATGCTCTTTTCCTGTACGGGGAGGGGTGTGGTGGCTACAGAACCTGTGGGGGTGGGATCCATTTTCAGCAGAGCATTTGTAGATGGCAATCCACTGCAATGGCGGACGTGAGGTGCGAGTACAGGGAAGCCAAACAACAAGCCAGCAGGGCGTGTTCAAGAAGCAGAGTCAACCTAGGATCTGCTTTTCCTCAATGGCGACAGCTTTAGTTTTAGCAAGGGGATGAAAAGCAATGCGGAGTTGGCGTGTTTTTGTTGGGACCTGTAATGTTACCTCTAGCGATCGAGCTAGCTACTCGAGATGGCTGTAGTTTGGTTCCTTGAGTAGGGCGGGGTTGAGGACGGAGGGAGGAGACTGCTTTCATTGTAAAAACAGGACCACAGCAAGTTAAAAATCCTGCATAGTGTACCTTTAAGTGTTGAAAACACCGAAAACCTGGGACACTGCAGATTGCACTGCAGATTGTTTGAGATCACTGAAATAAAAATTAAAAGCGTTGAAAAATGTTCACAGGCTTGAAATGGATCTATTAAGAAACCACATTTACCTACCATTTAATTGGCAAAAAAATTTAATTGTTCTCTTCCCTCTCCACCTCTGCTGATTGTGTGGTGAGCATTCTGGCGCAAAATGGCTGCCGTTGCATCACCCATGTGGGTGCTTCACATTGGTGGTGGTAGAGGCGAGTTTCCCCCTCTTCATTGTAAAGCGCTTTCAGTCACCAGCTGGTGAGAAAGGGCACTATATAAATGCATGACATTATTATTATTATTACTACAATGTTCAAGTTTGATGACCAAGAATTTCTGTGGTAGGAGACCGAATTATTGAATAACTGAATTATTATTATTCTTATTTATACTCAAATCCAATGCTCTTCTGAATGGCTTTGTTACTGTATTACTGTGCAGTGTCCTTGGTGAGCTGTGATTAATGTGGGTATAGCATAGTGCAGAGGTTTGGACTACACTGTGTAATACTGGAGTCAGTATTAAAACAGTTTTTTTTGAGCGTACTGCCCACGCCACTTTAATTCCTTCGGCAGCCGAAACCCAAAGCTGTATTTCCTGCTTCAGAGAAAGAGGTGAACTCCCTCCGCGCGCATATGAAAAGCAAACAAACGCAACAAAGAGATTTGAAAATTGCAAAGTGAACAACGAAAGGTTTTCCTGTCAGCAGAATGAGATGGTGTGGCCGCAAAAATATAATTTCCCACAGAGATATCGGGGAGCCTTTTTAAAATTATTTTTACACAGAATTGTTGATGCGGAACAACATCCCAGGTCATGCAGTAGAGATGGGGGACCCTTGCTGTGCTCAAATCCAGGTGAGAGGCAGTGCTGGATACTCTAGTCTGTAGGTCAGTGGTCCCCAACTCTTCCTGGAGATCTACTGTCCTGTAGGTTTTCATTTCAACCATAATTTGACACCGGATTTCTACTAATTGGCAGCTCAACAAGGTTTTTAGCTGTTGAATGATGCGTGCTTTGTTAGGTTTTAGGAAAAAATCTATTTCCCAAGTTACCCCTTATGAGGGTTAGAGTGAAACCCTACAGGACCGTAGATCTCCAGGAACAGGGTTGGCAACCACTGCTGTAGTTAAATGAGGCGCCTATACTTTTGGTCACTAGTTTTTTTTTCCAAAGTGGTTTTTGTCGTATATTGAATGCGTCTTCCTGGATGATGTCATGTCAATTAGTGGCTTGATCTGTGGGTGGGGGGGGGGGGGGGGGGGGGGGGGGGGGGAGGGGGGGGGGGGGGGGGGTGGGGGGGGGGGGGGGGGGGGTGTTCACAGGGTGTGAACGGCTTTTTGCCCCCAGTTTATTTTAATATAACTGTGTAATAAACGTACTTTTAGAGACACAACGGCGTCTCCAAGTTATTATATTGACGTAATACAGCATTAGCAGGTTTAAAGAGACTGCATGTAACACTTGCCATAAAAAAGGGCATTTGGCCAGGAAATGCAGATGAAAAGCTAAATTTGGGAGGCGTGGCACTGCGAGGGCACATCATGTTCACTCCTCCCAACTTAGTGATGTAGTAGAGCTGGATGTCGATGACGCATACTCTCTTCAATGCAACTACTACTGAGAAGGTTGCTCCTATTACTGTTAAACTGCAGATTAATTATGTAGCTGTTAGTATGGAGGTTTATACTGGGGCATCTAAGACGGTTACTGGGGAGTGAACATACCAACGCCTTATTGGGGGTCACAAACTTTATGGTTGCAAAGTACCAACACTACCCTAAAAACATACACTGTGGAGCGAATTGACGTAAAGGGCACAGTAATCTTTCAAGTATGCTACAATGAGCTTTAAGTAAAGCTGCCTTTAGTTGTAGTCCAGGGGGATGGCCGAGACCTTCTTGGACGGGACTGGTTGTGGATTCTAAGGTCTGAGATTTTTTTAATACAAAGTCTGAGGCAGTTAAAGATCTTCTAACAGTACAAGGGGGTGTTTGATGCGGGCTTGGGTAAGCTAGAGGGAGTACAGGCTAAGATTCATGTGGATCCCCAGGCCCAGCCACGTTTTTTTTAAGGCAAGACCAGTTCCATATTCTTTACAGGAGAAGGCGGAGGCGGAGTTGGATAGGTTAGAGAAGCTGGGGGTCATTATACCGGTACAGTTATCTCCATGGGACAGCACAAATTGTACCTGTGGTGTCTTCCTGGATGATGTCATGTCAATTAGTGGGTTGATAAGCATCTGTGAGTGCGGGGCGTGACATTGGGTGCTGCTTTTTGCCCCTACCTTGTTTTCAAATAATTGTGAAATGAACTTACTTTTTGAGACACGACGGCACCTCTTCAAGTTATTATAGTTTTCTCAATTGCATTTCAGGCATTCTTCAACATGAGGTCAGTCGAGCTTTCTTTGATTGCACGTTAGGCCGTGATCACATTACTCCTCCCCAGTCATCCACGTTGATAAATCAGGTGGAAATCCAGGGGACATAAAGTAAAAGTCCTCCCCAGTATTTTGCTCCAATCACCTGGATTTGCTAATTAACACAATTCTTCAGCTTGGAGGTAGAACTAATTAGTGAAATCAGCTGGCTGAGTCTATGGGTGGAAGAAACGCATGGTAGGACTTTTACTTTATGTCCCCTGGATATCCACCTCTGTAAATCAATTGCCCTTTCTTGATGATTGATAGCAATGCTCCCGCACTGTTTCGTACTGCATTCTATGTGTTTATTAGAACCACGGACATGTTTCAGTAGCATATTTTTAATATGTCTTTCTATATTGGTTTTTAATCTCTGGCCTGTAAGTAGCCTACCCACATAAAAATGCAATTCTATCACCTTCACAAAAAAAATGGGCTGTTCATAATAATGAAATGGTGAAATGAGGCAGACCAATTAAAAATGAAATGGATCTAAAACAGATAAACTGAACCTAAATGAAACTTTGTTATTCAATTTAATCATGGTTCATTTTTAACAGTATTCCATCATGCGTGATGATACGTGATATAAACGGTCCATATATAAAGACATCTTTCTGCATCGATAGTTTGTTTTGCTTTCTGTGCATTATTTGGACAGATCTTTTCACCTCTGTCCCAGAACTTCAGTGCAATTGCAGTGCTGTTTTCTTATTATATTAATTTGCATTTGACAAGTTCAGAAAGTCAGTTCTTGCCAAATCCTGGAATAATGTCCAGCGGGAGCTTTGTCAAGCATGCAAACTTGCTTGGGGATAAAAAAAACTTAAAAGCCTCAAGTATATTACAGTATATAGCCTCAAGTATATTACAGAAACCGACAGTATATTACAACCAGAAAGATCCATGTTCAGAAAGTAAAAGTCCACCCCAGTATTTTGTTCCAATCACCTGGATTTGCTAATTAGCATAGTTCTTCAGCCAGGAGATGGAACTAATTAGTTAAATCAGTTGGCTGAGTTCATGGGTGGAAGAAAAACATGGCTGGCTTTTACTTTCTGACCCCTGGACTTTACACCTCTGGTTGTAATATACGGTCGGTTTCTCTGCAACTCCTTTGACCATTTTGATTGAAAATTTTGTCTACCTGCAATCCAGCAGGTCATTTCAAAGAGGCTTTTGTCTTTTGTTATGCAATTAACGTGATCTATGTCCCTAAACCTTTGTTCTAATTCTACTTTGATATGAAATCCTTAGAACCCATATTACAGTTTTTCACAATCGCTTGGATGCATTTCTGGAAACTCTAGCCTCATTCTCTTAACAGTGCCTCAAAACCCCACACCATTAAGGCAGTTGGCCAATACACTATTTCACTTCTCATTGTGTTCACACAGAATGCAAAACACTAAACGCAGTTGTCATAGTGTAGATGCAATCCTCATTCCACTTCGACATTCCAGTCAAAACAGATTGTTTTTTTCTCAATTGGCTATGTACATTTCCCATTCGCAATGACACAGTTGTTCATTGAGTAAATCATTGCATGCAAAATACTATGTATAATGAGCATTGTGTTTGTACAAAAGATAAGGCCAGCATGATGGGTGATTGGAGTGAGTAACTTCCCTTCACACATTTGAAGAGTAACGGAGAACACATGCTGTCAATTCCATCCCACAGGTGCAAATTGTGAACACAATACTCACAAACAGTATATAAATGTTAAGGGTTCCAGTGCAAAAAAATGGAGCAAGAAGCAGTGTCCCCAGAGGGGCGATTGGTTGTGCAGCAGCGAAAAACAAAAAATAAAAACTAAAAAAGTAAAACAACCATACTATAGATGAAAAAGATACATAATAAACATGTTTTTTCTCGTAATTTGTGTGTCCAGGAATTGTTTTACATTGACAGCAACACTTAGAACACAATACCTGTCCAGTTTTGATGCAAATACTTTGCATTTTGAGTGTCAGGGTTTACGCAATGATCAGAAGGTGCTATACATTTGGTGACATTGTTGTAGCGATTGACTGACTTAGTGTATTTTGACGCATGTGGTTATCATTTTGATTGTTATAGTTTCTTTTGAACGGGTGGTATAGTGTTATGAAAAATGATTTTACTGTTTTGGGGATTGCACTTAGAGTTTTGGGAATGAGGTTAGAGTTTCAAGAAATGCATCCAAGCGATTGAGAAAAACTGTAAATTAGGCAATCCTAATTTAAATCTATCCTGGTGATTGTACTTGGTCAAGGAATGAATCACCCCTGCGATTGTTTGGTTAGAAGTCGGTCAAGTTCTCTCAAGACTTTCTGAACACTGCTGCCCCCTTGTGTACAAATGTAATATGCACAAGTCCTGGTTTATGATTTCTCAAATTGTTAGTGGTAATCAACCGCAGAGTATTGTTCGTTTGTCACCTGAATATACATTTGAATGTCAGTTCTAATGTACATTAAGCCATACAGATTTGTCTTCATACTCTCCTGCCAACCTTTTTTTGGGTCTCATTGCTACTCCAAAAATACATATTCATTAAGGCTTAACCCATTAACCCATAAAAATCAGTGGCCTCTGCTTTAATCAATTTACATCAAATGCAGATTTACCTGTTTCTTATGTTTATTATAAATGCACAGGCATTCACTAAAAATAAATGGTGTTTTAGGGTGGGGGTTCTCATTCATATTTTGAATGAATGAGGTCTGATCATCAGATAATGATGCATTGATTATGATTCTGCGATTGTGTATTTCTTGATTCAGAATCAAGAAGAGTATGATGCCGTTTCACAAATCATTTTGGCTTTTTATTAAAATGTATAAAGGATCTGATATTTAGCAGGGCCTTGAAGGCTCGATCTAGTCTAACAAAAAAGTTAAAATGCTAGACGATTTTTTCCCTTTCTTTCTGTTTTTAAATTTAAATTGTGATCTAAAATAACTTGTCATCATCTTGGGTGGAATTACATTTTATGTAACTGCTGAAGGGGCATTAAATAAGCTATTTGCAGGAGTTGAACAGGAAATTACGGTATAGTGATTTTAACCATTGTGTAACCATTACCATTTAACCATGAGTGTAACCATTATTGAGTAAAGGGAATTGTCTAATTTTGCAATGGGAATCTGAAAGTAAGAAATGTAGGCTGCTACGTAAATAATTAATGTGCAGAAGGATGTGAGCTGGGTTAATTTTAGGAATAAAACATAAATTGATATTCAGAACTAAATGGGTTTGTGAAGAGTATAGGCCTGTAAACAGAAGAAAATAAGATTCAATTAGTAGGCTAAATTTTACTTTAAGTAGATTGGCCCCTATATACCTAAAATGGCATGACCTAAAATGAGGACACAAAAATCAGGTCTCCTGGAGACGTTTTTGATAATTATACGATCTATGCAGCAGAGGTCGCCTTATCCCAACAAATGAAGGCATGTCCAGCTAGAAAATGCTACGTTGAACGGACTGATGTAGCCTAGTTAAGGATTCGGTTAGTCCGGTGTGGCCTGTCTAACAGACAGAACTACATGGGAAGACATGCGAACAGTAAGCGATGCCATTTATAGCAGTTTATTGAACATGAAGCAGTTAACCATCAACATAAATACATGAACCGTCCGAAACTATTTTACCGAGCTTTTTTACATTTGTAAACGTCGATATTTCCTGTAAACGGGCCAAAATAAGTCATAATTTTACTTGATAAAAAGTTCCAGTTTATTTAGGCCTGAAAATGTGAATTTCACAGTCAATTGTTGTTTTCGGGAATGTGACAAGAATCACATTAATCACATTAATCTTGTTCTGGCAACAGCGGCATGATTTTCATCAACAATTTTCGATAGCCTCCAAGATTTCCTTTCATTTCTGTCCTAATTCCCGTGCTTTCAGCTCGTGTCATGGAAAAGGGATACACTCACCGTGACTGCAAGAAAACTTTGCTGTCCTTGTTCTGATATTCTAGATCGAAGGAGTATGAGGGTGCTATCCACCGCTGTGTTTCGCTTTTCAAAACACTTTCGGTGATGGTTCCCGAAGGCTACAAGGAGGCCAGTTTTATTCCGCAATTCCAAAAAAAAAATTATAGTAGAAACAATGTTATGATGCTGTCGCAGGAAGCCTCTTTGTTTTATTTATTTATTCATAGCCTCCCCTACAGGTATAACAACAATATTGGAGAAGATTTGGTCCAGAGAGATATGACACTATTTCGTTATTATATTTTGGACCTGATAACCAATAATATTGCCTATTCCCGAGCCAATGTCAACTCATAATGCAAATGTAAATGTTTATTTTATATTAATCATTCCGAATAATCTATTGAATATAGAGCGTGAGCGTAGAAGTGCAGACACACACACAAATATATGGTTATTTAATAGGCTATATATAGCCTATATATATATATATATATATATATATATATATATATATATATATATATATATATATATATATATATATATTTCAGACGTGATCCACTGTCGTTTTAATTGCAGTAGGCTACACGTTTTTTCAGTCATGCATATTGCACACCGTCTTCTCTATCTGAACAGTCTGATAGGCCTATTTACAAACACAGAGCTGAATTTAGGATAAATCGAAATGTTATCAGAGCGATTTAGGCTACAAGGCTATTCTGACGTTACAGCACGACAGGCTTGTTACACAGAATCCCTGAAAAGAAAGAAAACAATGTTTGTCAACAGTTCATGGTTAACGTCCGGTCTTCACTAATAGCTATCGATTTTATATTCATCTGCATGGATTCCGACGAGTTTCAAAACACAGTCAACAATAGCACACACTACGGGCCATAACATCTGCGATAAATCAAGTTGAATTGTCTAGCAGCCTATGTGTTGGGATTCTGCACACGAGTAGGCCTATGAGTGAATTCAAGACGATCTTTACAAAGACCACTGCGTGGATAAAAGATAGATCAACTACAGCTACATAGCCTACACAACTATAGCACCCAGACTAATCTATTTTTCATTAGTGCGCAATCAATTTAGATAGGGCGAGCCATTTATAAAATGCATAAAGTAGACGAATCGAATAATGCTGACGTTTTATTACCATATTGCTTTGTCAAATGGAATTATAAAGTAACGAAAAAATCATGCATAGGCATAGCTGGTAGGCTGATTTTGATGTTCATTTTAGCAGTTTTGTGTGTAGTCTAATTGGTTGCCTTTTAAGTGGATATTCAGTTATTAGATAAGATACAATATGCATTTACATTTTATGGACTAATGGCAAATGATTCAAATAGATCATGTTATATTTGGATGATACTGATTTAAAAGCAACCATAATGCCGCATATAAATTCCAATGTTTTACGCCAGTATCTTAATAAATTTAATATATTGTCGATAAATGCAGGCGTAAATTAGCCAAGTAAAATAATTTAAAAAGACATTTAATGAACAATTACACTTTAAAATGTAGCCTAACGTTTAAGAGGTGGTTCGATGTCAGAGCTTGTGGGGAAAATGAAAAGAGTATAAATTTGAATGAAAACAAAGATCAGAGAAGATGTAAGGTAATAAGAGAAAAGTACTCCTGTCTAGACAATTAATAGGCACAGCCCTGTAGCTTTAACGCTAGAGTGATGGGAGAGGCTGCGCGTTCACAAACACTCCCCTTTCTCCTGCAGCCGGGAGCGCGCATCGAATCCTGGCCAAAGTCGAGGCTAGGAGAAAACATCCTTCGGGCTGCTCGGCATCTCACCGGGAGAAACATGCTTCCTCCGCCGCCGAGCATTAACGCAGTACGCGTCTGCAGAAATCATGTAAACGGATTTACTATATGCGAGGAACATATTTCAAGCGACAGTTAACTATTTTCCCATTGCATTTCCAAAAAGTGCCCGACGATCACAGAGGCAATAAGGATAGGAAAACCTACTATCACACAGGTAAGACCCTCCTCAAAGAATAAAAGCACAAGTGTGTTGCGCTTTCATTATGTCGTGACATGGAAATTACAGATAACCTGAACGGCATGTGAATTTATTGAATGCAATTCCGATAGTTTTTCTTTTTCTTTTTTTAAAGAAAGATTCCTATTGTAGGCTAGTTTCCACTTTAACAATTTTAACAATCTTTCTCTGGATATACGTATTTACTTCAGAAAACAATGATAGAAGCATTTTTGGTCTCTTTACCTTCACGAAAGATTTGCTTCTTGAAATTATAAGGTGGCAAATTACAAAGTAGGCTACATAGTAAAAAAAATTAAATTCATGGAGACCCCATGAAGTGTGCTTTTCAGCACCAAGGACAGAGAAGTCACACCAGTTAGCAATCAAAACAAATATGCTCTTAGAATTCTAATATCGACAGCCTCATAACAAAAGTGCTTAAGTCATTTTTTGTAGTCTTGAGAAAAAGGCAAAAATAAATCTGCCTAAATCAAATCGTGGATTTAGGCAGCATAGCATAAAGCGGTTCAGGAAGTGCACAGCGACCTGCAGTGACTTCAGCATTTTTACACTGTTAACGAATGATAAATCAAGTGATTTAGGCAGAAGATCTCAAAATGTCCAAAAAATGACTTAGGCACTTTTGCTATGAGGCTGTCGATATGATAAACTGCTTACAGTAAATATGAAGTGCAGTGGACTATACGAATCAGTGTTGCCATGTTTTAGGTCTGCAAAAGTACATTATTACATACAAACCACGGTAAGATCGTTTGTATAGTCTAAATTATAAAGTCCTGTTCACTCTTTCGATTTATTTGATCCTAAAGTTAAAATATATTATATTTTATGGAAATGTTACAACAATGCATTCATCCAAATTGGAAAAGCTATCCCTTGCCATGTCACAGTGACAAAATATGCACCGTCAGAAATATTTTATTATTTTCCTCTCAAACATTCAACTATATGTTTAACATCCATGAACTAATACCCGTTTCAAGATACTGAAACATTGATAATAATTAATCTTCCATTCCCTGTATTCCCTCACAGGTTCTCAAATGGCAGCAAGGTACTTTCTCTGGCTCACGCTGTGGACAGCTATTGCTGGGGCTGCACGAGCATGCCCAGAGGTGTGCAGCTGTAAAGATGAAGTTGTTACTTGCGCTTACAAACAACTTAAGGAGGTGCCCGCGAGGCTCCCGTCCAATGCAACGACTCTCGGTCTCTCTGCCAACATGATCACCTCCCTGAAGTCGAACGATTTTGTGAATGTCATCCATGTGACTTCCCTATGGCTCGCCCACAATTTGATCGCGACCATAGAGAGGGGCACCCTTGCCCCTCTGCTCCAGCTCCGCAACCTGGACCTCAGCAGTAACAAGATTGTCAGTTTCCCCTGGGATGACTTTCTCAACCTCACTTCCCTGCATATGCTGAAAATCAACAACAACTACATGGTCAGCTTGCCCAGGGATGCCTTCGCCAACCTCAAAGACCTGAAGTCTCTTCGCATCAACAACAACAAGTTCACCACAATCGAGCGGGGAACGTTCGACGCCCTCAGGTTGATGTCCCACTTACAGATCTACAACAACCCGTTCACCTGCTCTTGCAAGCTGGAGTGGCTGAGGGATTGGATCGCAGAGGCTAAGATCCATGTTTCGGACACCGACTCTATTAACTGTGAAGCTCCCGAGCAGCTGAAAGGCGCGCTGGTGGCGAAAATGCCCAAATTAGATTGTGTGGCCCCGACAGTCAAAATAACCTACCAGCCTGACATTGAGCACACTGACCTCTACGAGGGCTTCACGCTGATCCTGAACTGTGAGTCCAGAGGGAACCCTAAGCCAGACCTCAAGTGGGAAATACTTGCGGGAAACCAGTACATTGAGTTGAGTTTAACCTCTGAGGTCACCAAAAAAAATGACCAGCCCTTGAATACTCAACAGTTTGGAAACAGATTCCTGGTGTTTCTGAATGGTACTCTCATCATCCCCCAAATAAGCAAAAAGGAAGATGGCAACTACAGCTGCTCGGCTGTCAACGAGGTGGGCAAGGCTGTGAGCTCGGTCAAAGTGGCAGTGGCTGGCACCCGGAAACACGCCGCCAACTCCGTACTGGATGAAACGGTAGATAAGAGCGGCCACTACGCCCCATTTGGCCGTCACCCAGGCCCTAAGACGTCTGTTAACAATGTAATTGGCTGGCCAAAGTCTGAAGATAAGGGAAAGAATGTACTGATTGGATCAACTTACATCACAGCGAAAGAGGCAGAACAGGACAACAAATACCCACCATTTGCCAGCAAATGTGGCGTGAACGATGGCACCCAATACATCTCCAATCATGCTTTCAACCTGAGCTCGGACGAGCTGAAGCAGTACTCTTTTGATTTTGGCGTCATTGCGTTGGAGGTGTCGGAGACAGAGGCTAAGGTCCAGCTAAATCCGCTTCAGCTGCCTAACTCCAAGGCCACGCTACACCTCAGCCCTTCCCAAGAACTTGAAACTGTGAATAAAGAACCATTTTACCTTTACCAAACAGAAGCCAGCAAAGTCCCTCTAGACCTATTGTACTTGTGCACAAACACTGGCAATGGTCATTCCCTGGTACAGTGGTCGAGGATTGAGGAGGGTGTCAATGCTTATCGCTTTAAGGGCCTTAAGCCTGGTACCAATTACACGCTTTGCCTCACGTACGGAGGCGCAGACTGCCAGGTCCAAGTTGTTTTTACTACCCGGAAGAAGATCCCGTCCTTATTGATCATAGTGGTGGTCAGCATATTTCTGCTGGTGCTGGCCACCATCCCCTTGCTGGGTGCCACGTGCTGCCATTTATTATACAAATACCAAGGGAAGACCTACAGGCTAATCATGAAGACGCAAAATCCAGATCAGATGGAGAAGCACATGGCTGCCGATTTTAATCCCAGCGCATCTTTCGTGAAATCTGAGAAGAGCTATAATGCCAGCGAGTTCGGCGAGGGTGAGGGGGATGGAGAGGTGCTAGGCGAGGCGGAAGGTGAGGAAGATGGTGAGGAAGGAGACGCGGATAGCAGCGTAGTTGTGGAATCTATTCCTGCGTCCCAGTCCAAAACTAACCAGGAGGAGTTTGAAGTGGGCTCCGAATACAGCGACCGGCTACCTCTTGGGGCAGAGGCAGTGAACATCTCAGAAGAAATCAATGGCAACTACAAACAGTCTGGCCCTTGACTCTGCAGCTGAGGATCTTCAAAACTGAAGCCAGCTCGTGGTACCAGCCTGTCAACTATATTTTTTTTCACCAGATTTTGTAACAGGTAATTTATCCTACTGGTCATTGTCTTGCGTGATGTTAAAGCCAAAGGCGGCTCGCCCGTTTAACATTCAGAAAATGACAGTTAAAGTAACTTAATGCTTTATACACGTATAGTGTTTATTGGGATACACAACTGTTATAAAATGCCTTATTTGGCGTCGCATGTCCTTAGGTGATGATCATTCGGTTTGATTCAAACAGGATCCGAACACTCTTAACGGACATATTTGAGACGTTTTGTTCACTGAAAAGTTAACCACGTTTGCCATTTTCAACACGTACAAATTCTGACAATCTTAAATTGTGAATTAGCCTAAATATCCTATCAGTTCTGATAAAAAGCAGGCGAAAATACGTGTGTAGCCTATGAAAAGGCTTTGGAATATCATTCACTCTCATTGTGTTTTTCTTGCTTTTCAGCAAGTTTAGGTGACATTCAGTCTTGAACGCGCGTGATTTTTATTCCATTATTCCAGGACTAAAATCTAAATAGATTTTTTACTGGTCTGACAGTAAAACAAATGCTGGAAAATCCCGGTCATTGCCAACACACAGTGTTACACGTACTGTGGATTTACAAATATGTAAGATTATCTCTTTTCTGAAATATTTAATATTTTTCTTTGTATATATTTGTCTGTGGCATGTCACACATAGCCATTCTTTTTATATTTGCTTTAATAGCGCATAGGGCTTTTTAAATGTAGCTTCTGTCGTTGTGTGATCTAAGCTCGATAAAAATCATTTTTTTAAACAAATTGGAATTTTTTCCTAAAAAAAGAAAAGAAAAAAAAGAAGAAATTACGCATATTCTGAACGTCTGACGGCTTTGAGTGTAATGTGAATCGATGCCTAGCGGGTTTTACATGCTGTCTAATAATGTTTTAAAAGATCTCCCATCCCTTCACCTCTTTTGATATGAGTTCATGTAGCCTGTGTGGAGTTAATAAAAATATTGAACGTGAAATTTACAGTCCTGCTGTTTTGTCGTTTGTCAATTCAAATATGTGCAATACGCAGACTTTTTATATGAAATAGGCCTATAACGTGCAAGATAATTTATATAAACTATGGTTAAATAGGTGTTATTGTAGTGCTAATTAAAGGCATACTCTAATCGGCGTAATTTTGAAAAAGTAAATGTGATTTCTTTGTGGTTTTTGGCGGCTATTTGTGTGTAGGTGGGCTTTTATCAAGCCGATCTATTGTAGCCAATGGTGAATGTGTAGCGATGTAAAACGTTTTCAATCTTACGTGAATAATTTTTAAAGGTCTTCGGCTAACCCTCTGGATACATTTGATAATTACCACCTTCCGCACGTAGCCCACGTTACCGATCCAACCAGGGCGGAATATTCCTTTGCGATTAGTGTACAGTCTACGTGACCAGAAAGAGCATAATTTCTTAGCATCTGACAGATAAAAACGAAATGCGATTATTATTCTTATTTCTTTTTAAATGCATTAAATAAATTCAGTAGCCTAAATAGACAAGACACGTGCAATTTGTTTTAAATAAACTGGACAACTATTTTATCAACAGTATCTTGAGTAGCCTATTATCTTAATCTAGGCCTACATCTGAGTTTTGATTTGGAATCACTTCGATTGGGTTAATAATAGGCTAGTTCAACAAATGTATGATCACTGACAATAATGGCCGATTTTCTTCACAGCTGGCTTTGGCCATTCACATGCATACCGTTTTCAGTGATATTGGCGCTTTGTAAGCCACGTTTTCACATGTTAAATGGGCACGTTTTTGGAACATCCTGGGACATCAATGGAATCATTTTAGTTTTTGTTTTAAACTTTAATTCTTATCACAGTTAGCCTTCATTATTTGTTTTTTGTTCAAGGCACTGGAGCCTGGACCTCTCAGGCATCACAGAAATAAAATAAGGACATCAATTAGTGAAGTGTTGGATAATAGAACATTACCTTTGACCCTGAGACAAAACAGATAGTTAGAGGAAAATAACAAAAGCTACTGGTGAAAGTGTTACGACAACACACATTGACACAATCAGAAAAAAAAAAAAAAAAAAAATTTATCCTAACCATATAATATTGTTTAAAAAACAAAAAAAAACAAAAACTTGCCACTGTCAGCAATGCTTACTACATCCAATATTACATTAACTGTAAAACAGAAAGACGCTGAAAATAAACTGATTAAATCCATTAACAAACAGCACTCTGTACATCCATAAACAGAAACCTTTTAAACCTTCCATTAGGTTGGAATGGAATGCCTTATTGGCGACCTTCTCAGCAAGTAGTTCTGAACGAGTACTTCAAGAAAACAGCAGGAGTGGACTTGATATGGAAAACAATTTCAGAGCTAGTACATTCATGGGAGGAAGCTGCAGGCAAGTCCGCACAGATAATCTTAAGTGGAAGTTCACCTGTACAAAGCATTTACAACACCTTAATCGAGCATCACTGCCTTACACGAGTCAAGAAAAAGCTGACCTTTATGACATCTGACATGCAGTGATACACTAGAGATGTTATTTTGCGGTTCATTTATTTTTACATAACATATGCTATATCACTTTACTCCATCTGTCATAAAGCTCTACAGTTGTTTACAAATGCTTTACAGAGGTGGTAATTCCAAGCTCATAAAGTTATGTAGGCCTTAAAAGGGCTTAAGAAGGTTTGCATGATATAAAGTGCAACAACCCTTCACAATACCCTGGTAAAGCCACAAGGCTAGGAAGTGATTCATCAAAGGTAGTGTCGCTTGACTACTCCTGTTACACCGATTTCGCACCAGGTGCATTTTTCCAGGAGCGGGTTGTGTCAGACGGGCGCGGGCGTTTCGGTGTCTTTTCCGCCGTCCTTCCCACCGGCCTCTGCGGCATTGACTATAGAGGAGGGGTGGCTGAGCGTCCCGTTCAGCTGGCCATCAGAGCCTGGCCTGTGGAAGGGCTTCCTGGACCCCACCAGGGAGGGGTTGTTCACAAGGGTGAGGAGGAGGAGCCAGCGGGCCTGTGCACGCCTGGCGCTGGATGACTTGGTCTTCCACTTCTGACCCACCAGCTGGATGCCTGAAATCATGGAGCAGGCTGTCAGGAGGAGAGGCGGGCTCTTTACAGAGCAGGGAAGAGGGCCCTCTCAAAACACCTTTTTTATTTTTATTTTTTATAAAGCTACACCTTAAAAGATTTGTCAAAGTTGGCAGTTTCATTGTATAGCAATTTATTTCCCCCCTTATCTGTATGATAATTCACAGACTTTCAATTTGGTTTTGTTCCTAGAATTTGAGCCCAAGTAAGAGGGAGTTCAAATCCCCTTTGTCTACCGTACAATCAGGGTCTACCGTTTAAGGCTTTACCAGCTCTACAATGCAAACAAAGTATCTTTATGAACCCACAGCTGGCTATTTAACTGCTTTTATTAGCTGCTAACAATCATGTTTTGCTTTATGATGCCACATTTACCTGTGAGACGCAGTACCTGGAGAAATCCCACCTGAAAGCTCGTAGCTTACGTAGTGCATTAGTGAATATGAACTGCGTTACGATGGAAAGGCACAGGTGGAGGGTATCGAGTTTGCCAATAAGCTGCTTCCAGTCCACAGAGGTACAGAGACATGACTGACCCAGTTAGTCTGGACCGTTTGCATAATACAGGAGTGCATAATTTATATAAAATAAATATAAAAATTAAATGTCATTGAGGCAATAATGTAAATTTAGCAGACGTCAGTGACTGGATTACGCAGATGCAGATTTACGCAGACGTCCTTGAGAAACTACATACAGTATAAACTCCTAAAGTATAAATATCCTAAACATCAATATTATATACACTTTGTTATATACAGTGAGCACCATAATTCATTGGACAGTGACACATTTTTTTGTTATTTTGGTTCTGTACTCTAGCACTGAGTTTGAAAGGATACAATGACAATGAGGTTGAAGTGCAGACTGTCAGCTTTAATTTGAGGGTATTTTCATCCATATCGGATGAACAAAGAAGAAAAAAAAAGAAAAATTGGACAGTTTAACATAATGTAGAATAAAGTAATAATTTTTAATATTTGGTCGCATATCCTTCGCATGCCATGACTTCCTGATGTCTGTGACCCAACAATATCAAAAGACTCTTGATATCTTATTTTCTGGTACTACAAGCGATACTATAACCTCTGCATTTGAATGGATCTCTATGGGAATTGGGGGGTGGGAAAAAATGATTACTTTATTCTTTTATGTTAAACTGTCCAATATTTTTTGATGCCCGAAAATGGGGGGGGGACTATGTACAAAAGGTTCTATCATTTCTAAACGGTTCATCCAATATGGATGAAAATACCCTCAAATTAAAGCTGACAGTCTGCACTTCAACCTCCTTGTCCTCGTGTCTTGTCCTTTCAAACTCAAAGTACTAGAGTACAGAACCAAAATAACAAAAAATGTGTCACTGTGTGTCCAATGAATTATGGTGCTCTGTATATACACATAGAGGGGTGACAAATTAAAGGAAAAACCAACGTAAAGTGTTGGGCCACCACGAGCCACCAGAACAGATTCAATGTGCCTTGGCATAGATTCTACCTCTAGTCTAGCATTGATTCTAGTCTCTGGAACTCTACTGGAGGGATGGAACACCATTCTTCCAAAAGATATTCCCTCATTTGGTGTTTTGATGATGGTGATGGAGAGCGTTGTCTTAACACGTTGGTCCAAAATCTCCCATGGGTGTTCAACTGGGTTGAGATCTGGTGACTGCGAAGGCCATAGCACATGATTCACATAATTTTAATACTCTTCAAACCATTCAGTGACCCCTCGTGCCCTGTGGACGGGGGCATTGTCATCCTGGAACAGACCACTCCCATCAGGATAGAAATGTTTTATCATAGGATGAAGGTGATCACTGAGAATACCTTTTTTCACTTGCAGTGACCCTTCCCATGCCAGGAAAATGCCCCCCCCCACAGCATAACAGAGCCACCGGACTGTAGGGGTTTTTCCTTTAATTTGTCACCCGTCTGTATATATACCATGCGCACGCACGCACACACACGCGTGCATGTGCATGAAAGCATTATATTCTTTATTTCCTTTGGATATTGAACTTAATAGAACTGAGTATACTTTATTGGTCCCTAATGAGGAAATTAATTTCCCAAGTGGCAAACGCTGATATGCATTTGCCACATCCTGCATACGGAGGGCAGGAAATGAGCATATAAACGCACAATACATGCAAACATAATTACATCAAAGCAATTCCATAAATGCACAAATACCCTGCATGCTCTAAAAATAGGAAACACTGCTATATACTCTGCCTATGGGTATTAGATATACATGTACATTTACACAGATGGATATTTACTATACTGCCTTTTTATGACTCACTCTAGGGTACAACGGCTGTGCCCCGCCCGACCTGGGATTGAACCCACTGTCCCTAGATTTGGAGAGCGGCTCTGAGCTCGCTCTCGTGGCACCATCGTGTGGCCCGCGTGCCGTGTTTCAGCCGTGTTCCGAGAAGAGTGCTTCACTTACGGCACTCCCACCCTCCCTGCTGCCCCAACCCTGTCCCCTCCAATCAGCCTCTCCTGTGCTGCCGGCGCCCGGCTGACTGCACTCTCTGTCACCACGGCTCGGCTTTTACGCACTTAGTGCAAGTCATACGGTACCATCCTCAATACGGCACGGAGATAACATCTGAAACAGCCTCACCCATTCCTCTGTCATAATGAGACTCATCATCAAAGCACAGCAACCGCCATATACCTCTACGGACCTACCGTAACCTGGGCTCATTTTAAGTTTTGAGTCTACAAGAGGGCAGCCTGGTATCTTAACCCAAGGCTAATTAAATTAAAGCTTTTTTTAAAGGCTTTTTTTTTTTCTTTGCCCCTTTACAGTGAAAGCATCATTTTCACATTTCTGTGGCATTCCCCACTATAGCTCACAACCTGTGGGGATGGATGTTTTTATTAACTTGCTCAATGCCAGAGTGTTCTGGAACACTAAGCCTCAGCATTGCCAAGCCAATATGGCTGCCTACATTCAAAATTTTTAGATTGATCCTGTCAATGTGCAAACTTCTAATAAACACATTCTTTTACCTATTGAACAGAATTATCTGTTAATGAGGATAGGTGGCACAAGATGGCACACCTGCTGATTCAGTTCACTATTAGAGCAACGTCAAACAATATTGATGGTAATATAAATAATTTATTTTCAGTGCTTTTCAGTTTGGGTAACAGGACTCTAATTGGTGATGTGTAATGGTGAAAACAGTTTCCATAAAAATCAGCTCTTGCATAACTACAGATATGTAAAAATGAACAATAAACATAATCACTGGTCATTTGTTTAGATATGTAAAAATGAGCTGTCTGCGTGAATTACTTTGTATCAACAGTTTCAACATAAACTGTTCAACAAAACAGTTATCCTGAGGCAAAAAGTAACGTGGCATGGAAACATGTTGGTAGCCTACAAATTGACACAGACAGCGTTATTCCCACGGCCCGATGTGGGTTTAGGTGGTCTGTTATTCCAGATAAATTTTAAAACATAGGCTAAATATAACTTTAAATATTGCGTTCTAGAACGATGTAAAAAAAATAAAAAAAGATAATCCGGGTAAAAGGTGGTAAAAGAATGAATTGGTCATCGTTTCATTTTTTCCGACTCAAATTCGGAATTCTTTACCGGCATAACCGTGTACAGACGACTGTGGTCGACGTTAGTCGCCTTAGACTGTTCGTATTTTTGTCGAATTATGTGACACTGACTGTGACACTGAATGAGTTGAGATTGCAAAGCTTTCATGACCATAACAGGTTTTAAAACACAGAAATGTGACACTGGAAGAAGGTAGTAAGATCAGTACGCTGAAAAGCACTGGATCTGTGCGTATGTGAGTGTGTTTGTGGTGGTGGGGGGGGGGGGGGGGGGGAGTGTTTGTGTGTACAGGCATGTGTGTCTGCGTGTATGTGTGCGAGTACATGCGGGTTTATACGTATGAGAGAAAGTGTGAGTATACGTGTGGATAATTGAGAGTGTGTGAGAGTGTGGGTTTGTGTATGTGGGTGTGTGTAAGCGGTTTGTCACAGAGATATGCTGTGCAGGGCATTACTGACCCTCCTCTGCGTCACACATCTTCTGCCCCGCACCGCAATCCTTACTGACCGACTGCAGCAACATCCCACAGAATGCCTTCATCACTGGGTGGGAATGGTCCACCTCTATCCGCAGATACTGCACATAGCAGCAATACCCTGCGCAGAGATAGAGAATGAGAGAGAGAGAGAGAGAGAGAGAAAGAGAGAGAGAGAAGGATTGAGAGACAATACAGACAGAGGGAGGGTTCTGAAATTATGAGTTCAGATGGTTAAAAGCTGTGTCATTTTTGATTTATTAATTCACGCACCCCACTTAACCCCACCCCCCGTCTTTCTCTTTCATTACATACAAGTCAGCTTTCATTTATTTTAGTCTTGGCCGACCTTGTTATTGCTTCATCAATTTATAGCCTTGTTGTTGTGCTATCTGTCAGGTTTAATGGAATTATAAGAATATGCAATGAGAAATTATGCACTCTTCTATTTTTGGGGTCACGGCTTATAAAATATTAATCTTAACCATACCGTATCGGCACAAATCAGCAAAAATGCAGCGCAAACGAATGACAATATTTTAATTCATGTTCTGATCACATAGGTGCCAACTTCACGGACGTCTATTAGAGCAAGAGACACATTTATAGCATCAGTAATACTTTATTTGGCCTGAATAGAATTTTTCCCAGAGCCTGATGTACTTGTCATTGCGGAGAGAACTCTTTCACAAACAACCGTAAATCCACTGAGGCAAAAGTGGGAATTAGCAATGACTATTATATTCCAGCCTTGCTGAAAGTGACAAACCAGTGCTCGACATAAAGTAAAGACAGATGGATGACCATATCAATGAATACAGCCACCTCACAATAAAACAAAACATTTGATGGGAAATGTACAAAGGGAAACAATGCAGTAAGGTGCCTTGTGGTCTGGAATGAAATCACAAGGCAATGGTGGAATGGTGCACTGGACATGAACTCACCAGGGTCGAAGGGCTCCACCCCGCGGTTGAGCAGGCTGATATCCATGCGGCCCAGGTGGATGATGTTATAGAGGGCCGTAACCACCATCCGCCACGTCCCCAAAAGTGCCCCCACCAGGACGTTTACCAGGAAGAGGAAGTAGGTCAGCAGGAACAGAGCGTTCCTGTTCAGAGATAAACAGTGCTCCATACACCGTACACCACGCCACTGCTGGTTCCCAGACTACCTGAGATCAACACCCTGTGACCCACCCCTTATTAAAACACAGGCTGACATGTTCACGTATGAAATTCAAAACTTTTTATGTCAAAATGATTCTGTGAACAGTGGAATGAACAGTGCTTTAACAGCATGAGCTCCCCTGCAGCCCTGCTATCCTGCTAGTTCTGAGCAATGATTTCTCTCACCAGCAATTGTGATTATGTAAACAATATGTACAACATGACATAAGAAACAATATGTAGTGCAATAATGCGTAGTACCTGTTGTCCAATTCTGTTCTCCCTGCATCCTTTTTGATAAAGGCCAATCTGGTGGCCAGGTGTGGAATAACCAAGGCCAAGAGTAACGTCAACCAATAGGGCCTGTGTAAAAACAACAGGCATAAGGTGACACACAGCACACGACATGTAACATGCTATGATACTCGGTCATAATCCATGGCTTAATATACAGCCGTGAAACAGTTGTACCTGGAACACAGGGTGGTCCTTCAATACTTTGATGTTTTTGACCAGAGCATAGCAATACGGAAACACAGAGAAAGAGTCTAATCACAATTACAGTGCACAAAGCATATGTACACCACAAAAATACAATAACCATTTGTTTGACAGGACTAAATTCAATATCAAAAAACTACTTACTGTTTTGTTTTGCTTCTGCCGCCATTAAAAGATTTTAGACAATAAGAACTGTAGCTTAAAATGAAATCAGAGACTTCACACAATACATGCCACACCAACTACACAACACTAATTCAGCTATGCTGTAACACAAAAATCATCCCTCCACCTCATGGTTTTGGGGTGGGTGGATGAATGATGATGAGATTGTTGCAGAATGGGGATGATGTCATCAGAAGGCAACTGACCATGTGCTCTTGAGCATATTGAAGAGTATGAGGTTCTGCCCATGCAGGATGGGGATGATGAGGAGAAAAACAGCAAACAGGAGACAGATGAAGAATACTATCGTCTGGACGACCATCCCTATGGAGACAGTTTCAAGCATGTGTAGGGTAACCGCTAGTAACAACTTCAGTGATATTGATAACATTATGACAATAACAACGGAGCAACTTTAATTACTGGTGTTCAGATGAGTGAAGGAAGCAATACTTTATTATTATGAAAACAAACTTTGAACAATAAAAATGGTTAATCTCAGACCACACAGTTTCAAAATCCATTGACACAAATAAATAATAATAATAATAATAATAATAAAAATCATAATGCAGACATCTGCAGGGTCCTGGCCGTAAATTGCCCTGTAGAATAGAATAAATTTATTTTTCTCAGGGGGAACCAATAGGGAAGGTTACCTATGCAGACGAAGGCGGCATGGTAGCTGGTGAAGCCCATCCACCACACGAGGGCAGGACGCGAGGGTCGTGAGCCCCTGTGGTGGCTGTGGACATTGTTTACATCTCCCCTGTACAGTGCTTTGAGGTTTGACCTGAGGACGGAAACACAGACATGCTTATGGGCACATCGCAGTCACAACACACTACTAAAGTGCAATTGACAATCACTTAACCACTTAAGCGCTAACGTACACAGCTAAAGAGCTAATGTGAATTGAAGTGATAACATACACACCTTAATGTAAACATTAAGCATTAATATACGCACCTAACATGCTAACATTCACCAATAAGGAGATAAGACATAGTACAATTGCTACCATACATTAATGAATACCACTAATGCCAAATTTCACCCCTAAAATGATAATACACATCACAAGTGCTAAAATACATCACCAAAACGTACAAAACGTCTAACATATGCCGTTAAACATCCCAAAAATGCCGACATGCACAGTACAGTGTAAAAACACTGCTGAAACATTAATATACCCTGATAATGCACTAACCTACAATGCTAAAATGCTAATGTAAATCGCTAAAGTAGAATAACCACACGCATGCTCTCTCTTTCTCTCACACACTCTCTCTCACAAAACGATGCTGCCTCGTTAAGCACTAATTTGCCATTACAGTGTTTAATAACCACCTAATTTCCATTATTATAGACACAAACGGCTTCTGCCCCAGTAAAGGTTATTTGCACAATTAGACTATAATAAAAATTGAATTTTTCTAATCTAATATTAGCTATGATTTAGCATTGACCTAGTCCATCAAAGAGCGGATGGAAATCCCATTAAATACTGAGTGTGTGTGTGTCTGGATGTACGTGTGTGTGTGGGTGTGTGTGTGTGTGTCTGGGTGTACGTGTGTGTGTGCGTGTGTGTGTGTGTGTGTCTGGGTGTACGTGTGTGTGTGCGTGTGTGTGTCTGGGTGTACGTGTGTGTGTGCGTGTGTGCGTGTGTGTGTCTGGGTGTACGTGTGTGTGTGCGTGTGTGTGTGTGTGTCTGGATGCACGTGTGTGTGTGGGTGTGTGTGTGTGTGTCTGGGTGTACGTCAGTGGCGGCTCCTGAGCTGAAAATTGGGGAGGCAGAAAACTTCCCTTTAAACTGATTATTGGTCTTAATCATTTTTCAATCAGTTTCCTTGATTAACAATAGGCTACATCAGCGTTTAATTCACCAATTACTCAATGCCATCAAATGTAGCCAGTTCTTCTCAATGAGGCTATTAGGCAAGTAATAAAATTATTTTCACTTGCATCGCATAATTGTGCACATTTTAATCAACATTATAATTGTGGATACATGTGCTCTTCGTTCTCCGCACTCTTAATTACGAAAATATTCATGGAAATTAAACGATCTGAAAGCTCAGCTTTTGTTAGATTCTTTTTTATTGCAGGTTTAGCACAACCTCATCTTTTGTTAGATTATTTAAAAAAAATAATTAAAAAAATTATCTAACAAAAGCTGAGCTTTAAGATCGTTTAATTTCCATGGATATTTTCGGAATTAAGAGTGCGGAGAACGAAGAGCACATGTATCCACAATTATAATGTTGATTAAAATGTGCACAATTTTGCGATGCAAGTTAAAATAATTTTATTACTTGCCTAATAGCCTAATTGAGGAGAACTGGCTACATTTGATGCCATTGAGTAATTGGTGAATTAAACGCTGATGTAGCCTATTGTTAATCAAGGAAACTGATTGAAAAATGATTAAGACCAATAATCAGTTTAAAGGGAAGTTTTCTGCCTCCCCAATTTTCAGCTCAGGAGCCGCCACTGGTGTACGTGTGTGTGTGCGTGTGTGTGTGTGTCTGGGTGTACGTGTGTGTGTGTGTCTGGGTGTACGTGTGTGTGTGTTTGCGTGTGTGTGTGTGTCTGGGTGTACGTGTGTGTGTGTGTGCGTGTGTGTGTGTGTGTGTGTGTCTGGATGTACGTGTGTGTGCGTGTGTGTGTGTGTCTGGGTGTACGTGTGTGTGTGTGTGTGTGTCTGGGTGTATGTGTGTGTGTGCGTGTGTGTGTGTGTGTCTGGATGTACGTGTGTGTGTGGGTGTGTGTGCGTGTGTGTGTGTATGGGTGTACGTGTGTGTGTGCGTGTGTGTGTGTGTGTGTGTGTCTGGGTGTACGTGTGTGTGTGTGTGTGTGTGTGTGTGTCTGGATGTACGTGTGTGTGTGGGTGTGTGTGTGTGTCTGGGTGTACGTGTGTGTGTGCGTGTGTGTGTCTGGGTGTACGTGTGTGTGTGTGTGTGTGTGTGTGTGTCTGGGTGTATGTGTGTGTGTGCGTGTGTGTGTGTGTGTCTGGATGTACGTGTGTGTGTGTGGGTGTGTGTGCGTGTGTGTGTCAGGGTGTACGTGTGTGTGTGTGCGTGTGTGTGTGTGTGTGTGTGTGTCTGGGTGTACGTGTGTGTGTGAGTGTGTGTGTCTGGGTGTAGGTGTGTGTGTGTGTGCGTGTGTGTGTGTGTGTGTCTGAGTGTACGTGTGTGTGTGCGTGTGTGTGTGTGTCTGGGTGTACGTGTGTGTGTGCGCGTGTGTGTGTGTGTGTCTTGGTGTACGTGTGTGTGTGCGTGTGTGTCTGGGTGTACGTGTGTGTGTGTGTGTGTGTGTGTCTGGGTGTACGTGTGTGTGAATGCATATATACATCGTATGTGTGAGGGAGTGCATTTGTGCTTGTGTGATTGTGTGAAAGAAAGTGTAAGATATAAATCTATGTGTGCCTCAAAACTTTCTTCAGTTCTCTTTTTCAATAAAGATAAAAAATAACAAAATAGCACATCTATGGTCAAATGACAGCAAATAATTTACAGGCTATTATGGATGCTGACTTGACCTTTCAATCTCATGTTAAAAGTGTAACCAATGTAGCCTTCTTCCATCTTAGGAACATTTCTGAAATTATACCATTTGTCACATTGTCACAGGTTGACCTTGAAAAATGGATGTATGCTTTTATCATTAAGAAGTTAGATTACTGTAATTATTTTCTTCTTGGAAATTGACTGAATGCAGACTGAATTGTACCCATACCAAAAAGAGAGCACACATTTATCCAGTACTTAATTAACTGCACTGATTACCTATTATTATTATTATTATTATTATTATTAATAATAATAATAATAATAATAATAATAATAATACTAATAATAATAATAATAATAAATATTATTATTATTATTTAATTGAAGTGCATTACCAAGATCGAGAGCATGTATAGACAGCAGAGCATCATAGGGACACTTCATATTCAGTTTTTATAACATTAGCAAAGGAAAAAAGAAACATTAGGTACATGCGGTATCAAACTGTACAAATCTGTACAAACTGTACAAAGTACAAATCAATGGATGTCAGAAAACATGGATACATGTACATACAAATGGAGTTTCATCTTTGCTCTGTCACAGTTCCTTTGAGTCTTGTGTTGTTTGTATATCCAATCTAACTTCAATGCACTGCTGTTTGCCTATATGGCCACTCCCCACTCTCAGGCATTTTTCATCTCGGATGGTGTGGTCTTGCTTGTGTGGAGAGATAAGGTCAGATAGGTGAGGTATCTACCTGTGCAGGACCATGGACCGCATGAGCATGACCAGGCTGATTAGGCAGGATAACGTCATGGCAGACAGGTAGCACACTGAAACACAGTCACATGACTAGTCACATGAGGTCAGCCCTGACGGGTGGGGATGGTGAGGTTCCATTAACCTCAGAAAGGGTCAGGCCACAATGGGCTGTCAATCAATGACCACATAAGCCAATTAGACAGCTGTTGGTTGAAATATTTATGATAGTTAAGAAGAAAGCAAACACCCACCCTCCACACACCACATGTAGTAGACCACGATCTTGACAACCTCTGCCCGGTCATCTGACAAAACGATGTTAAAGCCAGCCAGGAGGAAGGCGATATCTTCATCCACCCCTGCACGGACGATGTGGAGTGTGGGCACAACTGCAGTCACCAGTAACAGTGTCATCTGTGGGAGAGAAGATATGATAAGTATTTGTAAACTTGAACAGTGAAATAAGGCAAATAAGGGGTAGATTTATTAAGGGTTTGCGCGTAAAAAAACGTGTAAAACTGTTACCACGCGCAAAAAATCATCCGAGGTGATCAACTAACGAGATGTAAAGAGGATTGCATGTAAAGAGGATTGTATCTGCTAAAATTTGAAAGATACATTAATTTCTTTTTAGCCTTTTTAGCCTGAACGAATATGCAAAAATGGGCGTCCCTACATTATTTCGCAAAATAGTGGGAGGTGGTCATGCAAATAGATTACTTTAGCAGCTTGTAAAGTGATTTACTAAACCCGAAAGGAAGTTTGAGAAAGGTATTTGCAGGTGCATTTTAGTACAAATGGAAAGCAGGTATTAAAAGACACGGAATTGATAAAATGACGGCTGTCATTGTAGCAAGACAGTACGGGTGTGTTTGGAATATCCATAACTGTTCTGAATTATTGCATAACAATGGGGGCTAATTAACAGGTCCATTCTAGCTAACGCTCAAAATACACAAGAAGATAATTTGTGGATAGCCTACATAGGTTACATCATGAACAGTAAGAATATTTTTTTAATTATGAAGCAAATCGTGTTACAGAATACAAGAGTAACTATTATCAAACTATTAAAACAAACAGTGAATAACAAGCAAATCAAAACTTTATAAAAAATAAAACCCATGATCAAATGGAAATGGGATTTTATGGGACACTTACAGGCAGCGCAAGTAGGCTTAGTGCTATTAAGCATAGTTATTATCATTTCAGTCCTGACAAACATCTGTAACTCCCGACATCCAGTGAAACAGTTCATAATAAACCGCCAGCTTGTTCAGTGTAACAGTAGCCTTCTACCTACACTGTAAAAAAATACCATAAAAACGGCAACTTGCTGCCAGTCTTTTCACCGTTTTCTTACAGTATAAGCATTCCAAACACGCAAAATCTCTCATTTAAATATAGGTGTTTGCGGCTGGAGTAATTTACATAATGACCCTTAGTTGATCACCCACAAAGTGTGAAATGATAACGATTCAGAGAACTGAGTGTCATCCTCTCTTTTTGACCAACGGAAATTTAAAAAAAAGGACAAGACAGCCTCTGCAATAATTGATTTGTATTATTACTGGAACACTACTGAAAAGTGTCATAATCGATTATAACCTGAGCAGTAAAGAGCTTGCTATGCGTGAGGCTATATATATATATATATATATATATATATATATATATATATATATATATACTATTATATATATATGCGTGAGGCTATATACTGCATATATATATATACTATTATTGGCACCCCTGGTGAATTAGCTTAATCTCACACTTAAAAAATGAGAAAAATCCAACCTTTAATTGAAGTAAATTTATTATGAGAAAAAAAAATCCCTCATCAAGAAATAATTACAAAACCACATGTGCCACAATTACTGGCACCCCTGCATTTATATATAGAATAAAGTAATCATTTTTAATATTAATATATTAATATATGCATGCCATGACTTCCTGACGTCTGTGACCCAACAACATCAAAAGACTCTTGATATCTTATTTTCTGGTACTCTTACAAGCGATACTATAAAATCTCTGCATTTGAATGGATCTCTATGGGAATTGGGGGGTGTGCTGTAAATTATGCTGGAACAGTATGGAATACATACTGGGAAATATTTCTTTATTTCTAATAATAAATTTACTTCAATTAAAGGTTGGATTTTTCTCATTTTTTCCAGTCTGAGATTAAGCTAATTCACCAAACGGTGAATTTTTTTATAACCCTTTTTACTCATCTTTACCAGGGGTGACTTACCCATAGCTTACTGTGTGTACTATATTCAATGTTCATTACTAGGGATAGCTGCTAAGTTATGAGAAGGATGTGCTTTGTCTAATCTGTTTTGTAGTTGCTTCAAATTACCTTCGGTATGCACTTATTGTACGTCGCTTTGGATAAAAGCGTCTGCCAAATGATTGTAATGTAATGTAATGCTATAATAAACTAAGGTAAAAAACCGTATACCTGATAAATGGCAATGAACGACACTGCCACAGACGCGGCCAGCAGAATGGGTATCCTGAACACTGGTGAAGAGAGAAGCCCAAAAATCAGCAACTGAATAACCAGCATCATCCAAGCACTTGGAGAGAAGCACGAATCACTGCATTTACATGCATTTGTTTAGCAAGCACTCTTATCCAGAGAGATGTACAACATAGTTCATACATTTGTATCAATTGTATTGCAGAGCAAGTACTTTGAACTGTAGTGCATGAAAGCTGCTATAGATATGAAACTTCTTACATTATTACAATAAGGTTAGATGTATACAGCAGTTTGTATACAAAAACTGAACGTAATAAACATTGTCAGGCATAACCATGATACTAAAGGGGACATATCAATACAGACCTGTAGTAAGAGATGAATCGTAAAGAGTGCCAGTTGAAAAGAAGAGGCTGAAAAGCAGCAATTCTTAGATTGTGCTAGGAGGGAAGGAGGTGACTGGCTATCATTTCTCTCACATTCCTTCCTGCACAGAGTGCAACTTCCTGTCTTTCCTTCCTTTTACACAGGGTGACATTTCCTGTCTATCCTTCTTCCTTCTACACATGGTATAATTTCCTGTCTCACCTTCCTCAGGAGTGTATATGTAAGCTTTCAGGGTATCCGAGAGTCTCTTGGACAGTTTCGGCTTGGCTGTGGTGGAGGTACTGGGAAAAGAAAACAGGCTAATCATGTTAGTGCTGCTGCGATACAAACCTTTAAACATACTTTCTTACATCCCTACCCCCCTTCTCACACTTCAGCGACACTTTTCCCCTGAAAATGTAGCTCACATACTTCTGTAGCCACTGTACTGTACAGTAAGCTTTCCCTGAGATACACAATGTGGCCAAAAGTATGTGGACACCCCTTGGTCTGGGGCTGTTTTTCATGGTTCAGGCTAGGCTCCTTAGTTCCAGTGAAGGCAAATCTTAACACTACAGCATACAATGTAGCATACAATGTAGTATACATTCGAGACGATTCTGGGTTTCCAACTTTGTGGCAACAGTTTGGGGGAAGGCCCTTTCCTGTTTCAGAATGACAATGTCCCCATGCACAAATAGAGGTCTATACACAAATGGTTTGTCGAGATCGGTATGGAAGAACTTGACTGGCTTGCACAGAGCCCTGACCTCAACCCCATCAAACACCATTGGAAGCAATTGGAATTTCGAGCCAGGCCTTATAGCCCCAAATCAGTGTCCGACCTCACTAATGCTCTTCTGACTGAATGGAAACACATCCACACAGCAATGTTCCAGCATCTAGTGGAAAGCCTTCCCAGGAGAGTAGAAGCTGTTATAGCAGCAAATGGGGACCAACTCCATATTAATGCCCATGATTTTGGAATGAGATGTTGGATGAGCAGGTGTCCATATACTTTTGGCCATGTAGTGTATTTACCCAGAGTGACTTGCAAGGTCATCAATGTGAGAGGCATTAAAAATGCATGCCACAGAAGCAACAACAACAACAACAATATAACTTCAGAATGGAAAGGCAAAGTTTGAGCATCAAAATGAAAACCACTGATAAAATATGAAATATTGAGGTATATAGCAATATTATTTCACACACGGTCTGCACGTATTGCATACCATTTCAAAGGTAACTTTAATTAAATGTAAACTTATATGTCATATCATATTACTTTACAATAATGTGTGTGTCCTTGGTACGGTACAGTCTGAACTGGTAGGTTTTCACCTGGCGTGGGTCAAATACGCATTTGAAAAACTTTTCGTTGCTGGTAAAATCTGAAAACAAAAGCACGCCAGTATTCTGGGACTTATGTCAGCAGAGTGCACCCTAGAATACCAGCATGCTTTGGTTGATACTTTACACGGATATGCACAGTTGGCGTACTTTGATAAAAAGTAGTTTTGGGAAAAAAAAACATGCACAACAAGGTCTGTGGATGTTCGCGAGTAACCGTGTCATTATATTTGGAAAGAGATATTGCTGTTGATTTTTTCGAATGTACATTTTTGGCCACAAACTTCGGGCCCGGTGAGGTCCGTTCTATCAGGTTGATATATCACAGTGAGCTGCAGCGGATATCTACGAAACTAGTGAGTTCTCAGTGAAACTACCTGGATGGACAGATTACACTCTGGGTCTGTACATATTGTACATATCAAAAATGTATTCTTGGGTGAACTGCCCCTTTAGGATTTGCCTTCACTGGAACTAAGGGGCCTAGCCTGAACCATGAAAAACAGCCCCAGACTAAGGGGGGTGTCCAGATCCTTTTGGCCATGTACTGTATGTTATGAAAGCCAGTATGTTATAATAATATAAAACTTGTATTAATTAGTATTTTATACACTAAGAGGCCAACTAAAAGTGCTACCAAATTGATTTTTGCCAGTTCTTATCAGCGTGAAGACAGCTTGCCATGTGGAATTTGCCATACTGAATGTGATGTCTAAGAATTTTCATCAAAATTAAACAATAGAATTTTCTATCCATTTTTACACCACATCTCTGGTGTTCTGTATAAGTCATAATCCTTACCTGGACTTGGAGGGGATTTTCTTGAATATTTTCTTTACATAGTCTTTATAGTAGCTGCTGTCAATACCCTGGAACAACAACAAAATATGAATGAAAGACTGGCTGAAGAAACAGAACTGAATGACTCTCAGTGAACTTGAAATACTGTATTGCAAAAGCATCAATATAAATAAATATATTGTTTTTCTTACAGACACATACAGTGAGCACCATAACTCATTGGTTCTGTACTCTAGCACTTTAAGTTTGAAAGGATACAATGACAATGAGGTTGAAGGGCAGACTGTCAGCTTTAATTTGAGGGTATTTTCATCCATATCGGATATCAATATATCAATTTTCCTATTGAACTCTATGGAAAAATAAGTCAGGAGAAGAAACCCTTCAAGTTATCCATCCATATCTACTGCATATCTGACAGCAGAGTGATGGTTTAAGGCTTGTTTGATACGTCAGACCCTTGATGACTTAGAGCCATTTAGCCAACCATGTGTTCCATACTGTTCCAGTGTAATTTAGAGCTAAATCTAGTCCCACCCCCCAATTCCCATAGAGGTCCATTCAAATGCAGAGAGGTTATAATATCGCTTGTAGGAATACCAGAAAATAAGATATCAAAAGTCTTTTCATATCGTTGGATCACAGATATCAGGAAGTCATGGCATGCAAAGGATATGTGACCAAATATAAACAATCATTACTTTATTCTACATTATGTTAAACTGTCCAAAAATGGGGGGGAAATTATAATGTTCTATAATTTCTAAACGGTTCATCCGATATGGATTAAAATACCCTCAAATTAAAGATGGCAGTCTGCACTTCAACCTCCTTGTCATTGTATCCTTTCAAACTCACAGTTCTAGAGGACAGAACCAAAACAAACAAAAATGTGTCACTGTCCAATGAATTATGGTGCGCACACATGATGTATTAGAAATACATACGTACATTAGATACACTTTAAACTCTAAGAAAGTTTAATTTGTCTTTTTTCATGGGGTGAACAGCCCATCTAGCATTTGCTCTATATATTGTACAGATTATACTTTACAGGGGCCATCACACTAAACATTGTGGTAATTGTTCTGAGCGAAGACAGGCAGTCTCCTTTGTTTAGTTACTTTTATTTCATTGTCCAGCCTACCCCCCCCCCCCCCCCCCCTCCCCTACCAATCAGACTCATGGTTGCTGTGTTGTGTCATAAGAATACTTTTCTCAGGATCACTGCTTTAAATAAATGCAGCATTGTGGATTATGTGTGAAACAATGCTATGCACGCATAATCTGTGCGGGAACATTTGCATAAACCAATGCGATCAAAGCTGATTATGTCGATTAAGGCTCTGGAATGTTGCTTTGGTATATACATATATCCCTCGCATGTCCCGGCAGCTCCCTTCATCTTTTCACTCCTGCATTAAAGTCTATGTGCAAATTGCAGACGGCGACCTAGATTAGCCTATCAGGCAGACAAAAAACCTTTAAACCTTATAAACTATTTCAAACCTTTAAAAATGCCCTTAAAACGGTTTCTTAATGGTTTCTTTGTGATTGACCAGCCAATCCCGCCAATCTAAGTATAGATCATACAGCAGTTTACAGTTCATTTTTACCTCACATTACATCACTCCAGAGATCGAGTTACATGAAGGAATTATCCAGATTACAGCAAATAAATCTCTTTGAGATCCGTTTGAATCTAAAGACTGTGTCACGTCAGGCGATGGAACAGTGCGTAGTACGTCACTTGCTGGACAGAAAAACATGCTCTGGGTGACATGGGAACATTAATTGTGTGCTGTGCATCGTGTGAATGACAGAATGCCGTGTAGCACACACTGCATCAGACAGTGAGACCCTGGTGTCCTGGCCAGATTCCTGTAAACATTGGCTTCGTACATCTAGTCACCTAATTACTCCCTCTGCTCCACACCTGGCCACACAGATGCTTGCATCCCTGACCCTCTTTTTTGTTTACCCAGGTCATCAATGCAAAGGAAAATTACGTTCTTAGTTCCCCGAGTTCACCCGCCTGTTTAATAAAGAAGGCTCCGACGAAGGTCTCTGACCGAAACATCGGTAATAAAGTTTTCTGTGTTGCAAGACAGCAGTGCTGCAGCAAATCCACTTGTCTTTATTGAGGTCTCGCACTTTATTTGTTAGCACCTGCAATAACAGTAAATCTGAACACTGATGACGGACCGGTGAGTGACATGTGACAGAAGGACATTTAGCTCCGCCCCCTCTGACCGCTCACCTGGGCAGAATCGTCGCTCTCCGCGGCGCCAGCCTCTTTCTGGCTCCTCAGCAGGAGCAGGGGGTAGTGGAGGCTCAGGAACACCAGGCCTGCGATCCAAGGCAGGCTGGCGAACAGGGCGTAGAACTTATAGATCTGCAGGGGGAAACGGAGACCAGAGTGGTAAACCTCAGCTCGGCTCAGTGGCCCAACGACAGAGATTTTCACATGCAACGCTGGAAACAATGGTTTTTGTTTCAGGATACATTAAGAGACACAAAGGCAAGAGATTATGGCAAGAGCCAGTCTGGCGCAAGATGCTAAATTTCAACCACTACCATATACGACACAAACAATCCCCTCAGGTAAGCGGGCTTTTCCTAGGGAGCAGAGACTTCTATCTGGCTACCTCGTACTCCACATTACCCCAGCATACTGAACCCTACCCACAGCATACATAGAAGTGATGATGGGGTATGAATTGCTGCTCCCAGCCTCGTTTGCTGCTGGCGAATACTGGTGAACTCCTGTCTCACAGGTAATTGAAATCCTCACACATTTCTCTCTGCTAGCCAAGCCCATCCCACATATCCCTACAGCCTTTGTCTCACTTCTCTGCTCCCAGCTCGGTGAACTCGGTGAAAAAAATTAAAGAAGTTTTCCAATGTCAACCTTGGGCAGTCTTTTCCCGACCAGACTAAGGGACTATAAAGTGATTAACTTGATTTAGACAGGTCCACAGCAGAACAAATTTGTTTGGAAGCTTCACTGTGTTCATTTAATTTAGCAGAACTTTTAAGTAATAAAGCAGCTGTGTGTGTGCGTGAGAGTGGGACGGGGCCCATGATGTGAGGGTCCTATTTTGGATCCGGATTAGGGATGGAGGTAAGGATCTTATTGCATGGAGGAAGCTGTCAATCAAGGGGAATCAGCTCTGGTCTTTGTTAGACCCTAACTAGCACAGCCACGGTATTTTGTAACCCACGGTAACTCATTTTTCTTTTTGAAAAGATCCATTGAAAAAAAGGTTGATTAATACCCCAGCTCCATCTCTAGATCTTACCAATGGCAAAGAGAGGCTATGTTCTCCTCTGTAGACTGAATAGCACCTGCCTACAATATTTTTCTAGCATTAGTAGCAGGCTAATGGTTTGTCGCTAATGCTGCATTAGCATTAGTAGAATTAGCAACTGAGAATAGTATGTAGGATGTGTGCACTGTGCAGTACTGTAACTGGTTTTTGTTTTTTTTGGGGGGGGGGGGGCTTTTTCTTTTTTATCTAATTTGGTGTCCTACTGACCTCATGTTGCAGTCATTACTGCAAACCCAAAGCTTTCCTCTTACCTCAGGAGTCTTGGGACAATCGGCCTTCTGCCAGACAAGAACCCCCAAGTGCACCCAGGATAGCAGGCTGCCCAGCACGTAGGCCGCTTTGCTACGCAGTGTACCACAAGCCAGTAGGGGATAGTAGAGTGCAGGGTAGTAGATCAGGGCCAGGATCTTCCAGTACGCTGACAGGGCAACAAACAAGCCACACCCACTTATAATCCAAATCAGAACAGAGCTCCATTATACATGGTACTTTGCAAAGAAATTTACTTTAAAATTCATAAAATTAATTAATGTGGGAACCACTAGGTGGGACTTAATGAAGGGTAACTTCCACACTGATATCAGGAAGTATTGTTATAGAAAGTGTCAACAGTGGAACAGGTTGCCAGGTTATTACATTACATTTTGGTTACAAGGCCAGTTCCTTAACCATTATACTACACTGCGTACAGGTCAGAGACAAATGGTGTTCAAGTCCAGGCCAGATGCAATGCTGGATACTCTCTAGACAAAGGGCCTCAAACTCCAGTCCTGGAGGGCCACAGTATCTGCTACAGTTTGTTATTTCCTTTCAATCAGCAGTCAATTTATGCCTTGCAAACAAGGTGTACAGACTCCTCAGCCAATTAGTGACTTAAATTGAGTACTTAATTGCAGGAACACATCAAAAACCAGCAGACACAGCGGCCCTCCAGGATTTGAGTTCGGGATCCCTGCTCCAGGCTGTAGATAACGATGAGTCACCGAATTCTTGTTTCGTTATACATTCTTATGTTCTTATGCTATAATGTACAGTATGTAAATACCAGACATGACAGTGATAATAAACATAAAGCATTTAATTATCGATTCATTGTAATAATCTACACGTGACCACAATAATCTACACGCGATTTACAAAACAAATGTGCCCAAATATGAATATATTTGACTTTTTTTCATTCTTTTTCAAAACAGCCAACCGATCTTCCATTCACATTGCAAGACACTTAAGCACATTAATATGTCTTAACCAGGAACCAGCATGCAGTTTAGAAAGGGTCAGCTAAACGATGCCAAACGAATGGCTTAAATGGGACTCTTTCTACTGGCGTTTTAATTACCTTAGAGACTGTAGCAAAAAATAGACTTTATACTACAAGCAGCTGTGGAATGAAAAGAACCGTAGACAAAACAATCCAATTACACAACACAATGTGGTCCGGGCACACGGTGAAAGACTGAGCTTTCTGCAGAGTTCTCTCCTTTCATGTGACGGCTTTCGCTCAATGACTGTACACAGGCAGTTGGCCCGACGCCCATCTACACAGCAAAGAAACCGTGGGGTCAGGACCGTCCTACCTTCCGATGGCTCTGATATCAAAGTGCGCTGTCAACACAGTGCCTCCAACCAGCCCCTCCTACACCCCAAGGCAGACCAACCAGCCCCTCCCACACCACCTGAAATGTACTTTATCTTGTTACAAAATACAAAAGACCTCAAAAATAAATATATCGACACCACAATGAAAATGATGAAAAGTTGTGAAAAGTGGCACAGAGGTATAAAATACACAAAAGAGGCGTGCAACCTGCATTACATTAAATACACTCAAGCAGATATACTGTGTATTTCAAATGCATTGCAGCAGCCCTCTGTCTTGAGGAAACATGGGTGTCAGTCTCACCTCTGTTCCCGAAAGCAGGGTCCCGGATGAAGGGGAGGGGGTTTGGGGACAGGACCACCACAGAGAGCTTGCAGAAGAGTATCCCGAACACTGCCAATGTCAGGCCCTTCAGCTGTGTCTGATCCAGGAAGTTTACTGGGCTGTAGGACAAATAGCATTCTGCAGACTCTGTAGACCAGGGGTAGGTAACCCTGGTCCTGGAGTGGTTTTTGCTCCATCCAAACCTATAACTGCATAACTGGATTCATTTAAATTAATTAGGCGTCATGAATGCAGGTGACCATGTGCTGGAGGCACTCAGCGTTTCACCGTTCAGAATATTCAGACTCAAAGTCTTAACAATCCATCAAACTCATCATGTCAAGATCAGATGGAACAAACACCAGGAACATCAGCAGCACTCCAGGACCAGGGTTGCCTACCACTTCTGTAGACTAACAAAACACTCCGTACTCCTAACATTGAAAGTTCTGGCTCCCTACCCGTGAAGCTGAAACATCCCAATTTGATGCATCTTCTAAAATTCATTAAAGGGGGTGCGAACAAGGATAATACTGTGGCAGGAAGTTCTGCACTATAATATGATTCCTTTTAACAACTGGAACCTCATGTAGTCAAAAACATAGACTGTAGAAAAAATATTGACAAAGTGACTGTGACGTCACAACATTGACTATCCATGGGCTTGTGTAAAGCGTTCTGAAGCCATGGAGGTGCTACACTTGTTGTACAAAAAAATTGAGCCAGAGACTGTGCAGTAGGGAGCAGAGGGGCCCTTAGATGGTCATTAAGTCCGGGCCGGGTCCAGTTCGTCCACTAAGTACGTGAGATACTAGTGACGCGCAGTAACAAGGAAGTGCAGCAAACTGTAGATTGGTCTACAAAATATTAAAATATTGTCCAAACGACACAATAACTTAACAAATTGGTACATGGGGAGACATTAGACGAAGAAAAAGCACCTATTGTGACTACATGTTCTTGTGGGAAAATTTTACTGACTTTGTATTTTCACCACATTTGGTACCATTGACTTGCATTAAAAAACTGTCCTGAAAGACCTATACTGGAGCCAACCGCACTGGCGGCAGAAAGCAACGCTCTCAACAATAACAACACAAACAACACGTGACATGGCCGCGCAAGGGTGGGACGTCTTACGACACTTCCACAGTACGGTTGGAAGATAGTATGGAGGATATTTTTTTGCGTACTAAACAGTGCACATTAAACAGCACACATCTGCCAGTACACTGTACACAGGAGACAGGACGCAGTAGGAGATGGCTCTGATTAGGACACAGGCCTGTTTTGGCCCATCAGTCAAAAAGCAAAGAGGACAGAAGGAACACTGTAGCGGAGTATCTGGTGAGTCTAAAGAATCCGTGGTTCAGTAAAATCTACACCTCTAAAATAATGTAGTGTTTAACTACAGGCTCAGTTGTGGGGCTCCAAGACAGGCCTTGCTTTCTGGGATGAATAACATTTTTTTCCACATTTCTGCATTTCAGCATGTGCAGGTGATATTCCCAGTGTTGTAGGGTCATTGATTGAGGCATGAAAACAGCCTGATGCCAAAGGAGGGGGAGGGGGCCTGGAGGAAGGGGCCTTACCAAAGTAAACTAGGAAGGGCCTGGCTCAGGTGAAGCGCTTACCTGAGTAAATCTGCAACGCCTTTCCGGTGGCTTGGTTTCCTTCGTCTGGCCAAGAGTATGAGGATCAGCATCACCACAAGCTGGGAGACAGCAGAAAAATGTATCTGCCGTTATCCCAACATGTTTTACATCAGCACACTTTGCCCCAGACTGATTATATTCAATAAAACATTATTTATCCCACATGGGACAATATACTGTATGCAATATACAGTATGTTACTGTACAATTTCTAAAAGGTTTGCAATCAATATTTCATTTGAAATATATGTTTAAAGAGACATACACCATATTTATGCATCTGATTTCCAGTTCCCAGTGACACCCCCACATTAAGATGGTGCACAAGATGGCCCCATCCACATGTACAGGATATCACTGTAAAGAAAAATCTATCCCCAGTGGATTTTACGGTCACACATATAAGGTCTTGGTTATGGTGCCACTCAATACTGTAATTTAGATGGCACGTGCTTTTGTGACTATAATGGCAAATAACATCATGGCACAGCAAAACACAACTTCTTCTTTTTTTTTTTTGGAAATAAAAGACATGACAGTTGTCAGAGAGTGAAGCAGATGAAGGGTGTAAGTGAGCATATTAGATGAAGGGTGTAAGTGAGTATGTCACATGAAGGGTGTAAGTGAACATTAGATAAAGGGTATAAGTGAGTATGTCACATGAAGGGTGTAAGTGAGCATATTAGATGAAGGGTATAAGTGAGTATGTCACATGAAGGGTGTAAGTGAGCATATTAGATGAAGGGTATAAGTGAGCATGTCACATGAAGGGTGTAAGTGAGCATATTAGATGAAGGGTATAAGTGAGTATGTCACATGAAGGGTGTAAGTGAGCATATTAGATGAAGGGTATAAGTGATTATAAAACGGGTAATTCTGACCACGCATTATGATTGGTTGAGAGGCGTTCAAAGCTGTGTCTATATTCGTGATATAGTACCCCTATGATGCAATAATACACCTGTTTACCTGGACGTTTAAATTAATATCACTCCGCACGTCCGCAGCAAAAACTTTCTGAAGCTGGGCTGGAGGCTAGAGAAATCATGTCTGTGAGTGGACATAAAATCAAAAGCTATTGGAAACCAAATCCACTGGAAAGGAAATTAATTAAATGTATTCGGGACATTACAGCAACTTTAATCTAGCAAACCATTTTTGTGGTTATAGGTGCAATATATATTCAGTTTGGAAATCCGAATTTAGTAGAAATTTAGCTAGCTAGGCTTAGTAATTAGCTAGCTGTAAGTTAACGTGAGAAACATAGCCTACCGACTGGTTGTGTGAAAGCAAGTTAACGTTACTTCACATCTGTATAGGCTATATATAGATAACTGTTTTAGCTAACGTTATAACTATTACATTATATTATTATTATTATTATTATTATGTTATGTTATTAGCAGATAACACTAGCTATTAGTCTGTTTGCTAGCTAGCATTCCATTCCTAGCTTTGTTTGTTTTTGTGTTGCATGGCAACAGCTACACTGGGGACTATTTTCTCTGCTGCTGAAATCAAATTCATAACGTTAATTAAAAATTGTTTTGTTGAAAGTGTACCTTGTCCTTATATATTATTTACAATATAGCTGGCAACCATTTTATAAAAGCAATAAGGTAACTCAACGCTGTACAATATTGTCAATATAGTCACAGTTAAAGGGTTGCCGGCCCTCCGCGACAACACCCTTTAACTGTGACTATATTGACGATATAGTACTGCGTCTCGTACCTTATTGCTTAAGTATATCACATGAAGGTTGTAAGTGAACATATTAGATGAAGGGTATAAGTATGTCAGATAAAGGGTGTAAGTGAGCATATTAGATGAAATGTATAAGTATGTCAGATAAAGGGTGTAAATGAGCATATTAGATGAAGGGTATAAGTATGTCAGATAAAGGGTGTAAGTGAGCATATTAGATGAAGGGTATAAGTATGTCAGATAAATGGTGTAAGTGAGCATATTAGATGAAGGGTATAAGTATGTCAGATAAAGGGTGTAAGTGAGCATATGTGGAAGTAAGCCGTAGGCCCAAGAAAGCCTCATATGCAAATATATAAATAATTAAATAATACAGTCAAGATCTAGTGGAAAAGTACTGAGATGGGGGGTTGTGAGAGGGTGCAGGATAGTTCTCTGTCAGCAAGGACGAGGGCATCTAGCACACCAGTCAAAACAGGAATGTTTTCCTCCTGTGTTCCATAACATAGCAGGAGTTGAACTTATAGATCGTGCTGACCTAACAGGTGGGAGGAGAGTTCACAAACAATTTTATTTGATAGATCAAGAGTGCCCTCAAGCGCATAGGGTAAGAACAGGTCATATAACATATTAATGTTGTGCCTAATTTGTTATTGGATAAAATAAGATATTATGAAAAGGTGTTACCACATATCATTGGTGTATTAGCAACGTAAAGGAGGAGTTATGATATTGTAAAAACTAATGTTTGTTATTGTTCGGGGAATTCTGAATCCTCTGCGTAGGTTTGTGGTTTTCCCATGTTGAATCAACATTTGACCATTTAATAAAAGATTATACTTCTGCTATTTCCTTCATCTTTATCTTGAGTATTCTTCCACTCGAAAAACCCATCTCAAATTGAATTTAACGAGGAGGGAGTCAAAGGACTTACTTCCACACATATTAGATGAAGGGTATAAGTATGTCAGATAAAGGGTGTAAGTGAGCATATTAGATGAAGGGTATAAGTATGTCAGATAAAGGGTGTAAGTGAGCATATTAGATGAAGGGTATAAGTATGTCAGATAAAGGGTGTAAGTGAGCATATTAGATGAAGGGTATAAGTATGTCAGATAAAGGGTGTAAGTGAGCATATTAGACGAAGGGTATAAGTATGTCAGATAAAGGGTGTAAGTGAGCATATTAGATGAAGGGTATAAGTATGTCAGATAAAGGGTGTAAGTGAGCATATTAGATGAAGGGTATAAGTATGTCAGATAAAGGGTGTAAGTGAGCATATTAGATGAAGGGTATAAGTATGTCAGATAAAGGGTGTAAGTGAGCATATTAGATGAAGGGTATAAGTATGTCAGATAAAGGGTGTAAGTGAGCATATTAGATGAAGGGTATAAGTATGTCAGATAAAGGGTGTAAGTGAGCATATTAGATGAAGGGTATAAGTATGTCAGATAAAGGGTGTAAGTGAGCATATTAGATGAAGGGTATAAGTATGTCAGATAAAGGGTGTAAGTGAGCATATTAGATGAAGGGTATAAGTATGTCAGATAAAGGGTGTAAGTGAGCATATTAGATGAAGGGTATAAGTATGTCAGATAAAGGGTGTAAGTGAGCGCCTCAAATAATTGAGTGTGTCATAAGGGGGCGAGTGTTTTTGCGTCTCAGACTCACAGATATGGTGGAGATGCATATGTGGAACAGCTTGTCATCAGCTGTGGGTTCACAGGGCAGAATGACCCTGAGCGGTCAAAATGCAGGGAATTATTAGAGGAAAGACAACATTAATCCACTCTCAACATTACGCCATTGGTTAGTAATACATTTGCATATGTCATCTTGCTCCAAACCACTGCACCACACTGCTGCTCTAACCACTACACCACACTGCTGCTCTAACTAGCTGGGTAGACCCATGCAGTGAGTGGTTTTTGACTCTTCTCCATCTTCTCTGCCTGCTGTACAACTCATACATTTTGGGCTGGATATTTGAAAATTAGACGACACATTTAGAGTTTGCTTAGTTTGTGACTGGTGGAAAGTAAGCCTGCCTTTCTGCAGAAGGTAAAGAGCTTACTGACATGAGGGTAACATTGGATGCTGACACACTGACACTGGGCCCCAGGCAGTAGTTTAGGACAAGACAACACCCACAGTGACTCACATCAACTTCCACTGCCAGTGAGCCTATCACCCTGACTATAATCCTAGGTGGCCAGGTTCTCTCCTTTAAAGAAGGGAAATGGATATCCTATCTTGGGTACCCTGTCAGACACCATATCTCAGAAAAATCTGCGACTGTCTCTATAAAGAGATTATCATGAGGGAACCCTATCACATTCTACCACAATACTGTCAGACAGGGCCACACATGTATTCTTTGCTTAAGGGAAAAAAGGTCTAGTTCAGACAATTGGAGCCATCCTGCTATGCTGTTCTACCAGGGAGGATACTGTGTACGTCATTTTTTATAATTTTGTATAAAACAGGGATAAAATGTCTGATGAGTCAAAGCACAACAGGGGGCTGAAAAACATTAACAAAATGAATGAACTTTAGCATAGCAACAGGGAACACTGCCAGGGCAGAAGCTCTCTCATACCCAGCATGGGACATGGTGGGCATACATCCGTGACCTCATGACCAGTGATGACTGGCGATCTTAGCAAAACTTAATTTTAGTTCCATTTGTTAACTAAGCACAGCACATGCTAACTGGGATCTCAGAAACATGTCCAACATTGCCATACACAATCTACAAAGCTTATCGCAATGCCCCGAAGCAAATAAAAACATGTAACTATCATCAACAAAACTAACAAAGTTAACAAGATGTCCTTTATGTTCCATATCAATGAAAGCTTTATAGACAAATTACATTATTCAATTATCACACTATTACATTGTACTTGACTTGTTTCAGCTCTGTAGTTAACATTGTTTATTTTATGTTTCCATTGTCTGTGAATTATTAAATATACAAATAAATGGTTACTTTCACAGTACAGGTACAGTATAAGTGGAGTCACTATGTTCTGTATTTAGATTTGGTTTAGCTCTTTGCACCTCCAAAAACAAATAAAACAGTTAATAAACTCGCTCATTTCATCACCTAAGGTTCCTCCAGAGAATTTTTTTTTATTATTGCCCTTTTGAACACCCTTCATTTTTCCCTCTGCTGATCCCACTTTCTGCTCTGGGCTGTTCCCACACAGAAAGGAAGAGAAGAATACTCACTCCACCGGGGGCTTGGTAGGGCCTCTGCTGTCGCTCCAGTCAGGGTACTCGTAGTAGTCTAGGTAAGCAGTGTCGCTTGTGTTCATGGTTCCTCCTTACTGTATGTTAGATGTTCGATCCAGTGCTCCTTCAGCAACGAGCCTTGGAGGGAGGGCACGGAGGAGGTGAACCGGAGGAGGGCTGGCTGGCGGGTAGCTTGATCCTGCGGCTCTCACGCTCTGCTCCCTCTGAGCTACAGGTGGGGACAAAAGATTTGTGGCTCCTGTTTCTTGCCAAGTATCCTGTAGCTGTTCCTGTGTACTTCTATCCATGTAACCCTTTCCTGTGCACTCTCTATACAGGCGACCTCTTTGTGAGTCCCTGTGTCCATGTCAGAGGTGGAAATCCAGGGCACATAAAGTAAAAGTCCTCCCCAGGATTTTGCTCCAATCACCTGGATTTGCTAATTAGCACAATTCTTCAGTGTGGAGTTAGAACTAATTAGTGAAATCAGCTGGCTGAGTCTATGGGTGGAAGAAACACATGGTAGGATCCTTACTCTCTGACCCCTGGATTTCCACCTCTGGTCCTTGTTCTGGCCTGCACTTTCTATCAAGGTAACCTGCTCATGGGTACACTCTCTTTCCTGGTAGCCTGTTCTTGTACCTTCTTTATCCAGGTAACCTGTTCTTGTATGTTCTCTATCCAGGTATCCTGTTCCTGTGCATGCTCTCTATAGACATAACCTGTTGATGGGTACACTCTCTCTTGAGCTAACCTGTTTTGTGTTCTCCTTATTATCGGTAATTGCTCCTGTTCCGTCCTGTGCTCTCGCTCCTCAGCCGTTCCCTTCCTGCCGCTGTGCTGGAATGAAGTGCGAGGTCTTATGCCTCTATGCCAGGACCCTTCTGGAAGCAAGGATTACTCAGTGAGAGAGAGGCGGAAAGGGGGAGAGTGAGTGAGCAAGGGAGAAAGGGGGAGAGTGAGTGAGCGAGGGGGAAAGGAGGAGAGAGGGAAAAAAGGGGCAGTAGAGACAAGGAGCTGAGAGAAAGGAGGGGGGTGGGGATGGCAACCTTCCAGGTAGGGGCAGCCAATCTACATCTCCTCATTACCACCTTCTCAGACATACTGCGGGAGGTGAGGCTGAAGACGGGAGTGTGTGTGAATGTGTGTGTGTGTGTGTGTGTGTGTGTGTGTGTGTGTGGTGAGGGGGGAGAGGGGGTAATCTTATAAATTCTTAGAAGTTTGTGGGAAGCATATATAAAGAAATTATAGGATGATGAGACATCTAGTTCACATTCTCTGCCTCTCTGTCAACCCCCCCCCCCCCCCCCACACACACACACAAACCACACTGTAGACTACATTATATTTTATTGGCTTTGTGTTAGAGTTACTACCTGTAATGAGCCAAACCAAAAGCAATGTAACTTTATCCAAGAGCTCCCACACATCTGAGTCGGCCAGCATCTGCAAAGCAGCTGTCTTAGTTTGGTCTACACCGCATTACTCTCCCTGTTTCCTGACCTTGACAGTGGAAGAGCTATTCCCGCCCTTTGTCTTATATAGATAAAGCAATTAAGATTTGAGAACAATGTCTGTTTAGTGACATACAGTTAAACAAACATGTTACGTAACTTCACAGACTAGTTTTAGTATACTCTGCTGGGACTTGCAGGATGTTAGAGAGGTACATGCACAGTCATCGGGAATCAGACGTGTAACAATCAATTATCTATCCCAGTTCACAGTGATGGGTTAACATGTTTTTATTATTATCATCACAAGTTATATAAAATGATTAATTCCATCCTGTTCAACTTTACTTGTTATTTTCCATCCAATAAGGGCTGACTGGGTAATCTTGCGAGCCAATTGTCAATATCAGGCCGGGGCCTATCCTCAACTCCTACAGGCCTTGAGCAAAAAAAGCAAAAAGGGAGTATGAAGCTGGAGGTTTTACTTTTCTACCTAATGAGGTGGCTGTCCTTGATAGTGATAAAAACCTTATTGTACAGTCCCTCTTAGAAGGTATAAAGGATTGCTGTAAATAATGCCTTTTTTTGTATGGTGCTGACTCTGTCAGCAGGCGTACTCTTTCTGCAGAAATAAAAACCCTTATAATTGGATCAAGTGTGAAGTGTTCATCTGCCTGGATTGCCTCTTTATTACAAGACAAGGGTGTATTTTTCCTTCTTAGAGGGATAGTTCGGAATTTTGGACATGATGTCTCAATTACCACTTACCGATGATGTAGTTGATTGATGGAAACCATTTTCAGCTAATTCCATGCTGTCCCTTCTTTTAGACATACACACGTTGCTAATGCTAGCGCAACTCTATGGCAACCGGTAGCATCCACTACCAAACGCACTTAAACACTCCACAGTGCACCCAAAGCAAATAAAATACGACGACAGTCTAACGGGGTTATTTTGAGTGTTTATACCATCATTTTTGAAGTCAAATTATCGTTGAATCCTTTATTTTGTGCTGACCTATATTCTCTGTGGAAGTACGGCGGCGGAGCGAACGTGGCCATTGCAACTTGTTGCTCTTCTTTGTTGTTGTAGTCGACCAGTACCTACATTCGTAGGTAACGTAAAGTATCGCTCCGCCGCCGTACTTCCACAGAGAATAGGTGCACTGTGGAGTGTTTAAGTGCGTTTGGTAGTGGATGCTACCGGTTGCCATAGAGTTGCGCTAGCATTAGCAATGTGTGTATGTCCAAAAGAAGGGACAGCATGGAATTAGCTGAAAATGGTTTCCATCAATCAACTACATCATGGTTAAGTCGTAATTGAGACATTATGTCCAAAATTCCGAACTATCCCTTTAACCCAACCACATCAACTGGTTTTAGGCAGGTAGAAGCCTCATAAAAATATATGGTGGATTAATTTTGTGGTAGTGTTGTGGCTCCTGCCCTTGGTGTAAGACATGTATCAGCAACAGAGATTTTTGCTCTGGACAGATTTTCTATATCTAAAGAGTATTCAGCCCCCAATACGTTTTTCTACATTTTGTTGTCTCAGATTTTGAATTTGAAATCAAATTATCAAACTGAAAGAAAAAATCCAAGAACCTTCAACAGTTTGCTAAAAACAAAAAATAGAAATACATTTTTTTTAAATTAAATAACCGCAAGTCAACTCCAATGCAATAATTTACCTCAACAAATCACAAAATTGGTTAATGGACTATTCGTGGAACACCTGTTCACAGGAAAACTGAAAGCAGGTGATCCAGGAATAGTCCATTACCTAACTGTGTGACTTGTTGAGGACACCACAGTAAGGTCCCACAGTATGGTTGAGACTTTTAAGAAAAGATTTAAAATGAAGACCAAAGAGCACTCAAAGAAAGGGATACAATTCAGGAGAAGCACCCACAGGGCATTGAACACCTCTCAGAGCTCAACGTCAACCAAACAGAAGCAGAAAAATATTAAACCTCTGAAATCATTCCACCTCTCTAAACTTTTTCTGTATGGTACTGCAGAAGAAGGGGGCTTCTTACAGAAGCTAACGTGAGGCTAACTGTGACTGAATACGTAACAGAAGCCATTGGTTGCGATGGGAGATGATGTTCATGGGTCAACAATCTCCAAGAGGACCAAAGTATGAGGGCAGCATGGAAGAAGTCTAGGTGAAAAATCCCATATCTTTGTTTGCAAAGGCCATCTTGAAGATACTGCAGGGATGTGGCAAAAAAGTATTTCTGTCCGATGTTATTAAGGGGGAACTTTTTGGCCTGAATGCAAAGCGACATTTGTTTCACAAATCTAAAACTGCACCCCAGCCGGGTAGCCTATGGCGGTAGTAGCATCATGTTATGGGAATGCTTTTCACCAACAGGGACTTGCAATCTTGTCAGGATTGATGGGAAGAATGACACACAATAAAGAGAAATCCTGGATAAAACTTGCGCCCCTCTGCGAAATAACTCTGGGAAGGAAATTTGTCTTTCAACAGGACAATGGTCCAAAGCACACTGCCAGAGCAACACTCGGTGGCTTCAAATTAAGAAAATAGATGTTCTTGAGCAGCCCAGTCATGACTGTAATCCCATCAAACATCTATGACAAGACCTGAAAATAGCTGTTCATCACCATTTCCCAACCTATTTGACATAAATAAGAGGAACAGGCAAATATTACTCCATCACAGTATGAGAATTAATTTGAATGCACAGAGCCACGGTAAAGAATTAACACCCACCAAGCGCCAAATGAGGATATATTCTCTCTTGCGGGTAAATCACGCAGTCCAGCTCCTGTTATCATTAAAAACACTCTGTTAAACTGTAATCATTCATGCGGGCACAAATGACACCAGATTGACAAAATCGATCGTTTTAAAGAGTGATTTTATTTCATCATACAACTGTATTAAACCCATTTGCAAGCTTGTGATCTCAGGCCTGCTTCCTGTTTGTGCTGTAAATGTATGGCTGAAACAATGGTCCACTTGTTCAGTATTTAGCCAACGCTATTCTGAACATTATTTTAGAACTGGGATGTAAAGACGGAATTGTGTGTGGAATAAGTAACATTTGAAGACCATACTTGTCTATCATAGCTAGCTAATACCCTTGTAGGGTCATTCCGTGTCAAATCAGATAAGGCAGCACCGTCTCAGATTTTGTTCAAACCTTGTCTATATCATGAATGGGTCCCAAAACCAAGGCCTGTAAAATATTTCTGTTCAAATTCTATGTTTTCATATTTTTTCAGCCCTTGATATTATTTCATTTTTATAGCCTCAAAAACGCCTTATCTGGGAAGCCATGTTTGGGCATTAATATCTTGACAGGTATTGTTCCTAGCCTCACCAAACTTTGTAGGATGGGAGACAAACATGTTTTCTGTAAAACTATTAAAAGCCTGTACTGCATGCCATTTTATTTTTATAAGGGCCTAGATTTGGAAAAAAGTGATATTGAGGGTACTACACATTTTTGCACCAATATATCAATCATTATTTTGAAAAATGGGTTTATAATATCCTCAATATCACTCTCGTTTAGGAATTTTGCACTTTTTTTCTAAATCTAGGGCCTTCAATAGGCATGCAGTCATACTGATAACATGTTTGTCTTCCATCCTACAAAGTTTGGTGAGGCTAGGAATAATACTTTTCAAGATATTAATGCCCAAACATGGCTTCCCAGATAAGGCGTTTTTGAGAGTGTAAAAATAAAAAAGTATCAAGGGCCAAAAATATATAAAAACATTGGAATTGAACAAAAATATTTTACAGGCCTTAGTTTTGGGACCCAAACATTATATAGACAAAATATAGACAATGAACAAAATCTGAGACTGCAACCACTTTCCTGGATTCTGTCTGATTTGACACGGAATGACCCTGTAAAGTAAATTACTTTTTCATAAAGATAAATATTATCTTTATCTATCTCAAATACAATGTAATACAAAATTATTAAATTAATACTAAAGGTACCCGACTTTGGCTAGCTACCTAGCTGGGTAGCTAGAGGAAACGTTACATACAGGTCCAATAGAAAACACAGCAACTCCACATCGCTTTTCAGACCCTTCAGCTGTCACTATCGAGGAAAAGCAAATCAAAATGGAAAAGCAAAAGGTTGACTGCTTCTTGAACACGCCCTCTCGGCTTGTTGTTTGGCTTCGCCGTAGACTAATTGTGCTTCTTCACCACTGCCATTGCAGTAGCCAGCTGTCTACAAACGCTCAGCTGAAACCTGATCCCACCCCACAGGCTCTGTAGCCACAACCACCCCTCCCCATACAGAAAAGTGAGTTACGCCCAGAAATGTCCTGAACACATCTTAGAATAATAAATACAGGCCGAGCAGCAAAGTTTTGGCTATTTTATTTTTCCAAGAGATTGCCAGTGCACCACAGATATGGCTAAGCATGGTTATTTTATAATATTATCAAGGTAAAATCCTGCATAGTGCACCTATAAATGTTCTGTTTCTCATTTTAAATGGTTATGTGGGGAATGGTTATTTTGTTTATTGAACTGATCAAAATTGCATAGGCGACCACCTAAAATGATATAATGCAATAGGTAAGCCAAAAAGCTAATTTTGGACCCTGCTTAGAGTCCTTAGTTGATCAAAATCATGTTGTTTTTATTTGCCGTTACAAACTAATGGGGGAATCTCAGCCACAGACAGGACAGAGCTGTTATGTCTAAGACTCAGTAACATATAGCTCTTTGGTGTGGAAAGAAAAGCCTTTTGACTGATTTATTTGGGTTAATAACTGACAGAAAATGCTGGCTCATTAGCTGGGTTTGCAAAACCTCACTCTCCCAGCATCGTCATTACTTCTAAATAATCTTAAGAAATCCGCAAATCCCTATATAGGCACATGCCTAAGAAATCAGCTGAGGTGAAAAGGAAAATGAGTTAATGTTTGGCCTTACTTCCATGAGCAAAAAAAATATGCATGACTTGGGTTACTGCTCCTGCACACGAGACTTCCACATGCCTCCCTCACACCTCATCCACCACGATAAGCATGGTTGATTACGGACTGCTTAAACACCCTTAACCAGGGATTACATTTTACTGGCCGGAACTTTAGCTTCACAAATTTTTTTTGTTTTTAATCTACATGTCAATTCGCTTTAAGTCAATAAATAAAACATAATAAATAATTAAAAATGATCTTAGGGGGAAAAAAAGTGGTTCCCCAGGACCAGTGCTGAGAAACACTGATCTACGCCATTCCATCCTGACTAACTGAAAAAACAATTACTCCCTTCTATTAGTGATAAGAAAAATTTGTCTCTTTGAGGTTTGGGCTCGCGCCTGCCAAAATGTTTCGGTAACACTGAAGATATATGTTACCCTGGCTCGCAATGAGGGAACTAAGCATCTTACATCAAAGTCTAAGGATTTATGCTCCCCATAATGGCTCCCGATCCCTCATTATCATGCAGGGACCCTGGGGAGCTGTTGTGTCAGACATGAAAAGAAAAGACAAATGACCACTGAGAGGGTTAACTGGGAGCACTTACTGGAAAGATATAAGAAAATATTCTCCTTATTACTGTAAGCCACACCATAGATATGCAATCTGACTCATCAGGTTCCTGGAATAACAAAAAGTGTCACGCATGCAAACTGCATGAAGATTAAAATGTACAAGAAGGCAGAACTCAAGAAATTTAAACCTACATTTCGGTTATATTTTTGAGATATTAAGGTAACCCTTAAATATACCTAATTTCAGGGGTGCAGATACATACAGTGCCCTATAGAATTATTGAGTAAAAATGCTGGATAACATTCACTTTATTGCTCAGCTATAGGAAAAAAATTATATATTTTAGGTAAAATTTTTATTGATACCATTGCTCAGAGGAAACAAAAAATCTTTAACACAAAATCATTTTTACCCTGAAAAATATGTCACAATTATTGGCACCCTGGCATTCAGTGTTGTGTGCACTCTTTTCCAAGATAACAACACTGAGTATTCTCCTATAACTAGGGCCACTAGTTTATCTCCCCTTGTTTTCTCGCATGGTACTTCAGTCCTCCGCCAGTTAGAGGTGGTGATAGTCGAATTGTCAAGCCACTTCTCAAACAATTATCCCTTTTGCGCCACGTAGATAAAGTAATAGGCACTAAATTAGGCACAGGCGATGATTGACAGTGATGTTGACAAGCGATACAAGCAACAGTTCGATTACTTATAACCGTGGACATGCTGCGGTATTTTTAAATGTTGACTTTGTACATGTGTTCTGCTATAGTTTTGCACAAAACCATGTGATGTGTGATAGCCTGACATGGTCAAAACGAGTCCACCCACTGATATACGGTCGGATACAATAGATGGTTATGAAGAACATAAAACAATCATAATAGAAAAAATCTACATCTCTATGGGAACTGGGGGGTGGGACTAGATTTAGATGTAAATTACACTGGAACAGTATGGAACACATGGTTGGCTAAATGGCTCTAAGTCATCAATGGTCTGACGTATCAAACAAGGCTTAAAACATCACTCTGCTGCCAGATATACAGTAGATATGGATGGATGACTGAAGGGTTTCTTCTCCTGACTTATTTTTCCATAGAGATCAACTGGAAAATTTGTCAGGGGAAACAACCCTTAAAGTGATCCATCCATATCTACTACATATCTGGCAGCAGAGTGATGGTTTGAGGCTTGTTTGATGCCTCAGACCATTACTACGAAGGAAGATTATGGAGTTAGCTGAATATCTGGACTGAATAAAACCCAGAACCCTACCAAATCTGGAACATTGACTGAAGTAAAAATAACTGTTTCAGGTTTTACTCAATGCAGTTATCCAGCTAACTCAGAAACCCTGCTTCATTGTATACCCCCCAGGGGGGTGTACTATGAAGTGAGATTAAGGGGTTAGCGAGCTAATTTAAGATTCAACCCTGGATTTTCACACAGCCGACTCTTTATATTGCCATGGTAACTTACTCTGCACGGCTAACCTGCTCTGGGGCAGGTTATGTTCAGGCTAACGGATAGAAACATATAAAAGCACTGCCCTTTGACTAATCAACTCCTTGACTTTGGAAAAAGGCGTCTCCATTCCAGAGGATCCCATAGAGATATGTGCGGATAGTGAGGAGGTTTATTTGCAGGGCGAGATTATTGAGTTCCACAAAAAATTCTGGTGTAACGCTTTTGATTTCACCACAGAAATGCACCCGAGCTTTCACCGTGTGCACAAAAGCCAGCCGCAGTTCTCACAAGCACGGATTTCAACTCTCTCCATGGAGAAAAGAACACTCCCGCTTCTGCTCCGTAAAGGATATTAGTCTCATCCAAATTCTGGATGTATAACAGTTACTTTTTATAAATCAGAAAGAAACCTGGAAAAAGAGCCTGTGCCTCTGAAGTCCGACGTTTGATCTTCCCCTGTGTGTATGTGGCACAATGGGCCTTTGAATTGTGCAGCAAAACTTAATTGCTTTGCTGTGAGAATGCAGGTGTGCATTAAGAAGCACACTATGCACCTTCCTTGACATCTTTATGGCTCAATTCATGGAAGCACACAGAACCCTGAATGCATGATCTGACTCTGTTTAGGCTGTCATGCTACTAAAATCTACTGTAGATTTTTTAATTTTTTTAATCCAAATCTATACAATGAATGAGGTGAGCTACATATAATCTCTCTTTCTCAATCTATCTTTCTGTCTATACACACACACACACATGTCATTTCTTGATTAATGCCCACTTTTCCTGCAAATCTCATTTTCCAAATATCATTCGTCAATTTAAGGAAGAATAAATAAGTGAGCAGAGATGGGCTCATAGCTGAGATCATGTACAAAAGTAGACATTTGTGATTACAAGTGTCTCAGAGATTTCCATGGAGATGCACTGTGACAGTTTTCCTTCCTAATAATTCAAGTTTAATTTCCCAACATCACATTTTTTGAATGAATGATAAATACACAATTGAAAAAAAAAAAGTCATGATGAAACTTAAGTTTCAGAACAATTCTTACAACAGGCTAAATTGGCCTCAGGATAGCATTATTAATGACTTATGTTCAGCATTTAAATTACCAGTATATATACCAGCTAAAAATAAACCAAATGGGGAAAAAACAGTCAGTCAGGGATTATACTGTATATAGTGCTGTTGGTCCTTTTAATTCCTATCAGCACAACAGAGTGGAAACCGGAATGATTAGCCATCGCTGGCTAGCTACACAAACCATTATGCAATGAGCCTACACATAAGCTGTCATTGTCAGGAAAAGAACACAGGCTACAGCCTAGGCTACTCACCATGGTGCCCTAGCTACATCCAAGAATGACAATTTACTAGAAAAAAAACATGCAGCTCAAAAAGAGTTCAAAATGCTGTTTAATAAAAACTATCATGTTTCATTACAGAACTTGAGTGTGTCTGTCAGTATCCTTGACGACACCAACAATGTTTAATCGCAGTGGGAGCATCTAGTCTTCAAAGCATTGTTTAATCGCAGTGGGAGCATCTAGTCTTCAAAGCATTGTTTAATCGGAGTGGTGGATATCAGTGTCTGCTGGCTGGTCCCTAACTTCCAGATTAATTTGATGAAGGTCTTGATTGAAACAAATCTGTCACTAACCCATTCTGTTTAAACAAACGCTGGTAAAACTTCAACACAAGAGGGACCAAATATCTTCCTACTTAAAGGCTACAGTACACTGAATGGCCAGTGCAAACTTTTCTTTCCCAAGGGGCCCTCATAAGTGGTAACTTGGGAAATAATTTTTTTTTTTTCCCTAAACCTAACCCATTCTGTAAAGTCTAATGGTTGAAAGGGGGGTATAAACCCACTAGATCCCATAGGCATAGAGCTGTTCTGCAATCTGTGGACATGCACTCAAATGAGATCTTCTCCCTTAAAAGCCATTTATCAGTTCTAGTCCTGGGGTGTATATAATGGTAAGTAAACCACAGTTTAAACCAATATAGGGTATAAATTATGAAAAAATAAATAAATAAATAAAAAACACCTCTTCTCTAGATCTCCCTGCCTCCTTGGAATTTGATATGAACAACCGTTTCCCTTTTGCCACCTCCAGGCCTGATTACTGCCAACCGCTGAGAGAGGGTTCCACCATGCAGACGAGTCGTTTGAGGATTGAGGAGTAGTAGTTGGGTATGACCGTGCAGTTTAATGAGCGTGGCCGCTGCATTTTTAAATTACAATTAGTCACAGCACATATGATCGTGCCTGTCTAATTGATTCTAATTACAATGGGCGCAATGGCGTTTGAACACCTGCATGCACTTTGTCTCGTGCACCTGAGGTACCATTAGATAACTCATCATCTGGGGGCGAGGAAGGCAATACAAGCTACGAACGTGTTTTCCTATATGGAAATACAGCGCCTTCGCCACCTCATTACAATACATTCCAGTCTGTGCCTTTTCCCATCTATCGCCTTAACCGTTTACTTCTCACATTTGTGATTAAAACGCAATGCATACATATTTGTAGGCTATATGTCAAGAAAGGAAGCGGAGAACGTAGGTGTAAAAATAAATAAATAAATATAATAACCTACTTATTATGAGACCACACTGGCAGGCATTGCATTCTAAATAACTACCACAAACAGCTCGTCAATTGAACTTGATCGCAACCGTGGCAGGTATTTTACTTTCCCCCAGATTTTAAATCCCCGGGGAGCAACTGCAAGGGTGATGGGCTAGTCAGCAAATATTCTTCACAATTATGTCGTTCTGTTGGAACCACTAAGATACCAACTAAAAGGACACAGTGGCAAATGTGGGCTCTGTCAACTCGTATTATTCACAAAAGGCACAAGAGGAAGGAATTAGACCAGGACCAGACGGGTTACTGATTGTTTACATGATGGCAATGCATTATTCAATGCATTATTATTTTATTCGCTAGGTGCACTTGCCGCTTGACAAAAGTATCAAACAATTATGCATCTATAATGTAGACGAGACCTCAAGTGTGAACAATCCTAATAAAAATATTGAGGACGGGCATCACACTATCATAATTGCAAACCAAGTTGACGTTTTTAAAATTATAGCCTACCTTATATAATAGCTTAAGTAAAATTGTAATTACCTTCGAGATTCCGATCTTGGTTTTTACCGTCTTGTCAAAAGAATGAATGCATTGTTATAGTTAATTTTTTAAACACTGAGTTGCTTTTAAGTTGTTCGTCATCATAACCAAAGTGTGTAGCACAACGAATGGTTGCTACATTGCCAGTGGTTACAACTACCCACGGTTCAGGAAACTTGACAGCAAGAGGCTAAACACTTAAACGCAATCTATAGCGGGACTTTGAACCGTCTCCATAGCCCAGTGCCTGCGACTGCTGTGGATTTACTGAACGAAAGCGGAAAGCAAGCGGTGAACTTGCGCCTTGAAGAGTTCACTGTAGACTACACTTTGCTTAAGTTAAAATCTACCGCTTATGGTTAACCATTCATTGAAAGATGAAAGTCTGTGAATACAAATACAGACCAATGTTTTGGGTAAATAATATATTGTTTCACAACAGTACAAAGACATACTGCAACCTATACTGCTTGGCACCAGGTCGTGTGAATTTTCCTATTGTGTTTGCTTTTAATCACACTGTGATTGGCTTAGCATCCGTAGCTGCAGCAACATAACATAAACTATATGAGGGAACTTCAGAACCATACAAACCTTCCCATGCCACCACCAAGCAGAAACTTTATGTGCTCACTTCTATTCCCAGACTGCTGAAACTATTATAGAGGTAAGTTAAACTAATACTGATTTATTGCTCTTCTATGATTTGAGACTACTGTTGTGTGCAGTAACCAATCCGGAAACTAGAACCTTTTGTGTCCTTAAGTAGTTCCTAGTGCATGTCAGAGCGGATATGTCTGAGATATGTTTTCCAGTGTTATCTTATGTTCTGTTTATTACTGGTCATGGTGGAGGTCATTGTTGTACTGTAATGAAAAGTGTATACTGGCTATGTTGGTTACTAAGAACCCACACCCTGAACTGGCAAGAGGAGGATGGGCTCCGCCTGTTTCAACCCAAGGTTTGATATACAAAGATTTTCCTTGTCACTATTGCCCTAGGCCTTCTTTGTTTGGGGTTTTAGGCCAGGGTATTCTATGAAGCGTGATACATGTTTTGTAAAATGTGATCCATAAGGAAATTTACATAATCTGAAAGTTGGTGCTTGGAGTTTGATAACAACTCTGTTTCCCTTTTGCTACCTCAAATGGAAATGTCTTGGAGATTTAGCATTGTTTAATAGCTTAAATAATCATTTTAAAATTAGCATTATCAAATAGTCATTAAGTAAATAACCAGGCTTAGTTTCTTCCAGCTGCTGAGAGAGTTCCACCATGCAGAGGAGTCATCTGAGGATTGAGGAGAAGGAGTTGGATTTTGAGTTCAAGGTGGTGACCGTGCAGTTTAATGAGCGTGGCCGCTACGTCCTGATGCTAACAGTGGAGAACCCTCTGCTGGAGGACTCTGGAGCCGGGGTGCAGCTGAGGGTAAATGATGGAGAGGTCCTCCACACCAGCAGGGGCAGCACTGAGCCCATTCAGCAGGACAGCCTGGATGAGATCTACACCTGTCTGCGCAGCAAGTTTGTCTTCACTCTGCCCAAAGGTACAATAGGAGTCCTGCTGGTCCATCACTCTGTCTTGCGTTGTCCATCCACAGCTGGGTTCCTTAAACCTGATACTGAAGAATCACACTTTAAAAACAACACTAAAGACACTATGTGTTCCAAAGAGATCTTCTCGACTGTTGGCAGTTAACGAAAACGTTTGACAACATCGGGGTCCGATCATATGTGAGCATGTGTGTGATGCAGTTAAATAGCCTTGATGTTTCTCATTGCTGCCATGGTGACAAAAAAGTAAATCCCTGATTCAATGAGAGTGCTGTTGAACTAAATAAGACATTTTAGACAAAAGCCCAGTCAATGAAACAAATACCAAAGCAGGAACTGACGCTGCTGGTGAGATTTTAATCACCTGTGTGCAGTTCCCTTATATTCAGAGAGGTTAACTCTCTGAGCTTGTCAAAAGAGCAGGAGCCTCCAACACAGAGGTGTTTGCCATGAACTCTTGAGCTTTCCATTAAATTTGGGAAGAGATTTTCCTAGTCTCTTCCTGTAGAAGAATATTTAAAAATGGTAATTTGTCGTTGTAAGTCAAGAGCTTGGGTCCACGCCGCTGCAGTAAGAACTATTTACCCTTTTACAGTGCAAAATGAGTCATTATAAAATGTTTTATTAGTATTAGAATACCATATGTTTTGCCAATTTCATAAATAATAGATGAAGCGTCTGACATTACTGTTAAACACCTCAAAACCAACATTGATACCAAACTAATGCAATGCATGGGGGCTCTAAATGCCCATTATCCGAAAACAACACTATCTTGTAATCCTAAGCTTTCTGTTGAAATTTCAAAAGTTAACTGTGGCTTCTACACAGTCTTGCATTTTTCTGTTATTTTGACGTCCTTTATAGCCATCACTTCCATTCATAGACGTGTGGTGCCGACCCCACGGTTGGTGAGGACGGCTTGTTGTGAAGTCGTTTTTACAGCTGATGAACTCTCATTTCCAGTCGGAACTGCCAGCTTTTTGAAGGAGTGATGACAGCACATCTACATCCTATTATTAGCAGGCTAATCTTAAACATCAGCAGATGTAGAGAACAAAAATGCTGTCTGCAACAGTGCAACCAAAGGAAAAATATATGTTTCTACGTCATGCTGTTGTGTACTTGTGTGTGTACATGAGTGTGTATGAGTGTGTCTGCTGTTTCTGTGTGTATACTGCATACATGTGTGCTTGGCTTTGTGTGTATGTGTGTGTGAATGAGATATCCTAACTAACATTCAGTAGTCGGACCTTCATACTCAATTTTGTGAAGCCAACAGATGAGTTTAATGAGGATGGTCGTGATTGTTGTTGATGATTATTCAGATTTTATTCTCCTCATGCTGTAGGCATTCCACCTTCCTCTCTTCCCTCCTTTTTTTAAGGCTTCTGCAAAAATGACAAAAACCATGACGTGCGCCTACGAGTGGAGGCTGTGCGCCTGCCCGACTCACAGTCGCCATCGGCCACGGTGGAGGGGGGCAGGGCCAGAGCGGGCGAAGGCTTCTTCGCCATCTTCCCTCGCACCGACGCGCCGCGGATCAACCTGTTCGCCGGCCGCGATGAGGAGCTCTACCATTACAGCGGGATCATGGCCCTGCTGCGCGTCCACGACGATTACCTGGCCATGCACTGCGGTCGGCTGGCCTACGCCGTCGCCTTCCACGAGGCCCGCCCCTCCCCGTCCCCTGCTGATGATGTCAGTAGCTCGGTGCGGGCCGATGATGTGTCCGACCGGCAGACACCCAGGGCTCCCTCCCCAGGTCCCTCCTTGCTCCAAGTGCCCCCGCTGATTTTAGGGTCTCCTCAGTTGCCAGACCACCGAGCTGCACCCAGTAATCGTGCCCAGCCAGGGGACCCCAAGACTGCTCCTGTGTCCCCTCATCCTTCCCCCCGCCCTGCACCCCAGGTGGTGTAATGGAGCCTTTTCCCTTTAATAATGATGATAATCTACAGATTCTAAAGCATCACTTTTGAATGAGCCGATTCACTGGACTTTATTACCTTTAATGCATGCATTAATCTAATCATCTGTACCACGTCCAATACAGATGAGGGGGTATTAGTCCCCATGAACCTCAAATTGTGTGCTGTCCTGTGTTATCAGTGGCTTTAAACTATACTGTTTTATCATTATAAAAAGTAATGTATTCTGATTGGTTCCAGCGTATGATGATGCTTGGGATGGCTCTGCGTAGTGTCTGCCCTGACCCGGTTGTGTGTGTTCCGCAGTCCCACCTGAAGCCTGAAATAGACCCGGATGCCAAGGTGGATGCCTCCAGTCAGGACCTGCGCACCTCTCCCAGGAATGAGGCTCCCTTACCCCCGCAGGGGCAACCCCCAGTCCTGACCCCCGGCCCAGAAAAAGTGCCCCCCCCGCCCCCTTCACGAGGACGTTTACCCGCAGGGCCTCCGGCTGCCTCCACCCACGCATGTGAGTGATGCCTGTGCCCCGCGCTCTGGACACATTTTAAATGTTTTATCCTTTATGCTTCAGTCCGCATACTTGTCGGCATAATATTTATAACTTCATAATTCTATTAATGGGCCTTACGGGGCTCTGCAGAGCCACAGGTATATCTCACATTTAACATTTGTTTAGCTTGAGTGTCACTGAGGGGGAAAAAGTGTTAACATAAAGGAATAAAAATTCCTCTGTTTTAGCAACAAGTCACCATTTATTCTTCCATTTGTGTATCTTCCTCTCTTTCTGTCCGATTCTTTGTGGTATGAGTGAAATTGTCTCGGTTTCTAATGGATTTAGATAAAAATACATAATGCATAAAAATACGTATATATAAACATGGGTGCTCTGTATGTCTGTAGATGTATAAATATACTGTCTGCCATAAATTAGGTGCGAGCTTTGTACCGGTACAGAATGTGCAAAATGAACCTTGGAAAATTTTGTTTCTGAAGTTCTACAGCAGGTATTTTTATTTTTCTCTGTGATAACCTCCCCTTTCACAAAAGTAAAACATTAAAAGATCAAAATCAATTCTATCCTAATGATGCTGATTTATGGAGTGTGAGACGTATTTATTCCGCATGTATTACATGGTTAAGCAGCTGAATGGCTCCTGTGACCCCCGAAATGAAGACATGATACCCAGAATCCTCTGGAGGCTGCTAGTCCTTCAATCTCTGTTTCAGACAATTGTGATCAATAAGCCTTGTGATGCTCAATTAGGACATAATTGGATTTGCGTGCGTCTCTGGCAAAAGGAAGCGGCAAAGCTTATCCTCGCCGACGACCGTAATGATGTCAAATCTAACCCGCGTCTCACCAGTCACGGAAATAATCATTCCTTTTGTCATTCAAATGCATTCCGTTTATTGTACAAACCAGCCCCTCCTCCCATTCCCCAACTAATTCTATTTCAATTCAGCTCTGAATTTAATGTGCATCAATGTAGAGCACAGTTAAAGATGTCTATTTGTGAAATGCTACTGAATAGATCTTAAAAAAGGTCACATGCTCACAATTCCTTTTAATCCTTGTCAATTCCATAGATAGCAGTAATAATATAAAGGTATAAAACATAAAAATATTTTAAGTCTGTAAACATACTTCAATATTTTAATGGATTAAAGTAAATATTTATTTTATTTATTTTTTATGTATTTATAAATAAATTAGAAATATAAATGTACATATACTGTCTAGCTCATTATATATGCTTGGCCTCACATTCTCTTGCTCGCATCCTGAGTTAAGTGGGTTCTAACAGGTGCAAATTTTCTTGTTGGTTTTGCTAAAATGGCAGCGAATAAATGGTACAAATAAATGGCACAAATGTGCCTGTTCCATGTTCCCAGTGGCAGACTAATGCTGGTAGCATCTCACGCACCGCATATCGCAGGCAGAAGACATTTTCTGAGCTGAGACTAGACCAAATTTGATTTAAAAAAAAGAAAAAGTTAAGAAATGCATCCGATTTACTTTCTGTATGTGCTGTCGGTGTTCTGGTGGTGATAGAATAGATAAATGTGTCTATGTTGGGAAGCGGAAGGCTTTCAGTGTCCACTATTGCAGGAGAGTACTCTCAGTCGTCCTATCAGCAGCTATAGTGATGTCCCGCTACAACTGGATGTTTAGTACAGCACGGTTTCAGCTTATAAAACTGTTTTCACTGTTTTTCTGATCTTGAATGCAGCTCTGCTGTTTTTTTCTTATAAAATGGCAGTGATCAGGAGAAGCACAATTGAAGTAAATTGGTCTTCCAGCACAGTGTGAAAATTCTCTGGGCCTGTGGGGTTGAGAGGACAGGGGGTTTCGTACACAGTTTGCCCTCTCAGAAATAAAGGCACTTTTAATAAAGGTATATTTTTCTTCTTTAAGGGACACATTTCCCAAATGTACCCTGAAAGCACAATAATGTTCTATTTGGGTACTAATTAATACCTTTTCAAGCAAAAAAGGAACACATTAATTATGTATTGCTGGCTAGGGGTACGATTTTATGTACCTTTAGGGTACCACCCAATGACAAACATTTGGACCTTTGAGTGTAGGTTTAACCCTTGTGTTGCCCTCAGGTCAAAACTTTTTTTGAGTTTAACAGCAGTGAAAACCTGCAAAATAAAGAATTTTCAAAATGAAATTCAAGGACTTTTCCTGGAGTGACCCTACCTTAATTTGCACATTTTTTAACATTTTTATAAAAGTGGTACGCCATGAAAGTACAAAGATTGTATTATGAGTCTTTTTTAACCCTGTAGTCATGAAATAATAGTATTTGGAATGGAAGTGTGGTGTTGCTGATTTGCCCACAGCTTACTGTGAACTACAGTCAACGTTCATTGCTAGGGATAGCTGCTACATTATGCAAAGGATGTGCTTTGCCTCGTCTGTTCTGTAATGATGATGATGTCTCTGTACGCACTTACTGTACGTCGCTTTGGATAAAAGCGTCTGCTAAATAAATGTAATGTAATGTAATGAAATCAGAATTGAAATTAAGTGCCACACATCTATTACATCAAAATATATATATATATTATGATGTGTGTTTTGTAGTAAAAATTAGTGGTGTAGAATGAAGAAAAACAAGTATGTCTGGACTGTGAAGTAGGAAAGCACAATTACTCACCGTTGTATTGATGAATGGCAGGTTGTTTTAATAACGGGTGAAAAATTCAACGACTAAGCTTTATCACAAGGCGTCTGGTGATGGTGGGTTATTTTTGACCCTGTGTAGGTTACGGGGTGGGTACATAATATGAAGTGAACACAAGGGTTAAACCAAGCTGAAAGCTGATGCAGCCAAGCCTCGTTTAGGGAAGTTAAACCCTGCCCTTTAATTTACAGTCCGGTGAGTGATTGGTGTGTAATTGAGCTTGCGCTCATGCCGCTACGCTTGTTAGCGACTGCGGGGGCTAGTCTCAATAGTAAGGTAGTGCGGAGATGGACAGGGCGGACCACGGAGCTGCATGTGCCAAGCACTCCGTATCAACATTAAGTCGATGCATATTTGGAAGGGTGTGCTGAAACATTATTCCAAAACGTTTTATAAACACAATAACATAGTATGCAAATAACAAACACTCGTATTTTGGTCTATTTGGAATCAGTCAACTGTTGATGGAGTTCGTAAGCCATAAGAGCAATTTCAGAAGGTTGCCAAGATGAGTATTGCAATTACTGCCATTGTATCATGATAAGTGGCATGTAACATTTTCCTTTCATCGCGAAATATGTATTTGACTGCTATTTAACAACGTGCCCCCGTAATATCGACCGTTCAAGTGTTTTCCCCAAACTACCTTTTTTTTTATGTCGGTTTATGTGTGCAGTTGATTCATATCTATGCTTTTAATGTTAAAAAGCAATCAAACGCAAAAGGATTCCCGCTGCTTACACAATGTACTACATAGTACAATGTAGTGCCCCACCAGCCACAGCTGTGATTTGTTTTGTGTATTGAATATTTTCAGGTGCTTAGATTTTAGTTTCTGCTGCAAATTTGCTGCGTTTTGCCCTCATTGCTAAAGATGAAACAGGATTTTTTTTTTTTTAAATGGCACTGACAATTAAGCGTAGCATATTTTCATGGCAGTCATTTCACATTTAAACGAGGGAGAATTTGTGTGGATTTTAACTTTTTTTTCTTTCAGTAACAGTGAATTTATTAGACTGGTTCCACTCCAGCAGCATGCTGTTCAGTAGCTATTTTCCCTTGCCGTTGGCAGGAGGGGAAGAGAGGTCACATGACAATCCGTCTATGGACGGGGGTAATTAAATAAAGTTGGATGGATTTGGATGACATTCTGAACTGGATTCCCATTGGATAGATGCAATGATCAGATGTTCTGGTTGTACTGTATGTGAGGTGAATGGGCGTGTGGCAGACGCGGGCAGACGCACCACTGGATGCCTCTCAAATCTTCTCAGTTCCTCACACAGATATGTTGGAACATTTTGGCGATGCTCGTTAGAAGGGGGATTTAATTCTTCCTCCACGTGTGCAAAAATGCATGTTTCAATGCAGTTTATTAAAATTTTCCCCACGTGTGTTCTCTAGAGGCTAGATCGCCCTTGGCTGTAGCACCAATGTGTTCTGTGTAACACATGAAAACAGATTTTTTTAAAAAGCTTTCAGCATTATTAGCAAAGCCATGCAAGAAGTTTTTGCTTTTCTAGCTGTTTGAAGACTTAGGAGTCCACTCTGCTGTAAAATTACACTAGATCTGTCCGTAAATATTTAATGTCGTTTGTGAGGAAATAGCATCTTGGACATGCCTTTATACATTATATAGACCATCAGGAAACATTTATATAGGCCAGGAATGGATGACAACCTATGAAAATACCAAAGCCCCAACATTATATTGTGTGTGTGTGTGTACACGTGCGTGCGCGCGTCAGTGAGAGAACAAACTAAAGAAATGAGGTGGAAAGTCCAGGGCTGTGTCCGAATACGACCCCTACACCCTTTTGAGGACGCATATTTTAGTCCACTTCGTCAAAAAGCTTTTGAGTGGGCGACTTTTTCTCACAAATGGGGGCACTTAAAATACCAGGATGAACCATAGACTGTATAAAAATAGGGATGAACCCCTTATTTACGGGATTTTGTTGAAGGAATTCAGGAGCGCACTCATCTGCCGAACGGTGCACTCATCCGACAATTTCAGTAAGTAACCCGGAAGTAAAAACGTAAAAGACATAGAGCGTATATGCATATCTATGGTACAAGATAGGTTCATATTACAAACTACTTTTTTTATTTTTGTAAATTCAATCTTCATTCATAATCTACACTTTGTAACGCTCATCATATGTTAACTGATTGATATTCTCCATTAAAAAAAAAATATTACGAACTACTTCCTCACTAGTTTGGAAAGAGTTTTGCGGGATTTCTTTCACACACTGCTTGCAAAGTGAGGGGACAGGGCACATAGTAGACAGGGGACAGTGGACTGGGAACAGGGGTCGTATTCGGACACAGCCCAGGGATCAGAAAGTCAAAGTCCTGCCATTTTTTTCTTCCACCCATGTACTTGATTTCACTAATTAGTTCTACCTCCTGGCTGAAGAATTGTGCTAATTAGCCAATCCAGGTGATTGGAACAAAATACTAGGGAGGACTTTTACATTCTGAACCTGGATTTTCTACCTCTAAGAAATGTTCATTTTTACATTGTATATTTGTCTCTTCATGTTGCTAAGATTTCCTTATCGAAATACAGGACACAACACCTAGTGGCATGAACACCTAGTGGCATTGGGGGGATGGGTGTCTGAAATTGTTGGCATTTATAATATTTAGTTCTGCTAGTTTAGCAAATTGATTACATTTGTGACACTTGCCAACTGTATAGTGACAAGAATTAGGGATGTCCAAAATGCACATAAGTGTGAAACATGGACAGAAGGCCATTGTGTATCGGACACGTTTTTTGACCGAAATATGGGACAGTTGGTGATCCTAGTGCCTGTGTGTATTCACAATATATGTGGATGCACAGGAGGACTGTAAGGCTATAGCTTATCTTTGTAATTTGGTTCATTGTTGCTATGCTTCAATTTCCATCAAATGCTTTATATTTAATGTTTAAGTTGATATAATTTCACATTCACCATTCACATTTCTTACAGTGAAATTAAGAACACATCCTCGCGTGCATTTTAAACAGATTTTACTAATCTGTTATTACAGCTGAAAATAGCCTAATTACTTGAATCTTAGCTTAAAAACCACAAAAATGTATGGTATTTATACCTTGGCACACTGATAAAGCCAGTGCAAAGTCTACGATTGGATTTGTTTGCATAATTTGCCATTCTATATTCCATTATTAATTTGGAATGTAATTTCTGTCAGCACGTCTAATATAATTGCTATTACAATGTGAGATTAGTGAGTTTATCCCTGAACGGCAGAGTTTTAAAGATTAAAAAGAAAAATCCAGGGGATTCAAGCTGCTCTTCATCTGTGGGAATGTGCCCGAGGAGAATGAATTGCAACAGTCCGTTAATTACTCCTTTGCTGTGGTCAAAAGACATTTGGAAATGCTCTGTGAGCTGGCACACTCTGCTCACAATTTAATGGCCCAATTGGTGAAGCCATTCTTCAGTGTTCATTAAGGTCTCAATTGGATACTTTGTCATTTTCTGTTTATCTTTGGATTTCCTGCTGTGCAAACGGATTGAAAGGCAATTTGCCTGTTTACTTTGGAGCATGCTACTTGTCTCGCGAGTACTGGGTTAGTCAGGGCTAATTCAGAACTCTCTGGCCGTTTCAAAGCTTGTCTTAACAAGGGCAGGGATAAGGCATTGGCATTCTCATTTTTACATAGAAATGATAGAGCTCTCCACCAATCACAGAGCATATTGGCGACAATTCCCCCCCCCCCCTAAATCTCTCCTGGAAGTACTGTATAACCAGAATGTAGCCAGTCACTGTCAGGCAGGGGTGGAACTTAAAAAGGATTTTTGGCACTAGACAGGTGGGCTAATAGCCTGAAATTTCCGCTAGCCCTGATGTAGCATCATGCAAAAGATTGTCGGCTAATCGATAGCTATATACAGTAACAATAGACTAATCAGGTACAAACATTGACAGATAAAGAGTCAGTCTAACATGTTACCTGGAAGGGATTGCATGTTATCTTATTTCTTATTAATTGCTCAGCAACTAATATTTCTATTTTCTAAACCCATGGTATGTGATACTTCCTTGCAACTTCAGGAAGATGCAGGCTGTCAGGTTGTCCCAATACATCAATCGTATCAGTTGTGTTATTGGTAGTTGTGATAAAATTCACATCAGCTGCCACTACGGTGAAAACTGCTTGCATATTGCACCATTAAGCTTGGCAGTGTGTGATATGGCAAAGGTTTGCCAGTTTAAAGCCCTATACCTTCAGTAACATACATTTTATTAAGTCACTTATTGCTTCATTTCTAGAGATGGTTCATATATAAAATCTAATTTCTTTTTAAAGTTCCCCTGGATATGGCTCATTATATGCTTATGAAGTACTAACAATGAGACCAATATAACTACATTTACTGCTCCTACTACTGCTAACAATTATGCTATTATAAATATTTTATGTTCATTGCAAGTAGAAATTGTCAACATTTAAAATCAGGGAATGCAGACTGACAGAATAGCACTTTGAAACAGTCGATACATATCAACCATCTACCATGTCGCTGGCTATAAAGTGAAGTGACTACTATAAAATGGCTGCCAACAAAATAAATCGTACTCTCTCCTCAGCCTCTCTACAAATTCTGTATAGTCTGCATTGAGAGATTTAATAATAATGGTAATAATAAAAGACAAGATTAAAAAAGCAGTTAAGATGCCAACGATCTGATTCACGTCTTCAGAGACCTTTCTCGCTAATGGAGAAAATTTGTGAAAATTGGTTTTTTGAAAGAACACTATTGTTTTGTTTTTTTTAACGTTTTTTTTTATTTTTGTAGAAAAGATAGTAGGTATTGAGCTTGATGGAGGAGAGGGAAATACAAGGTGGTGTAAAATGAATCGCTCTTCAGGCGTTATTTAATGGCGTCTCCTCCGAGGCTGTCGGCTTCGCTGCCGGGACCTCATAACGTTACAGTGATGGATCTTGCAGACGTATTGAGGAGCTGGCCTGTTTTCATCGGGGACAGACGTAATCAGATTGCCAACATTGTGCTTTTATTGCATGGTTATTGCCTTTCAGCTGAAAGGACTTATTGCTTTGTTGGAATGTCAAGATGTACTCTTATCTACCCAGTTTTTTGACCCCAGCGGTTTACCATTGTGTTGGATTCTGCTTTTCAACTTTAAAGGCTGACAAAGAGTTAAGGGATTACTTAAGATGACTCAATTATCACTTAGGCGTATATGGAAGAATGTCAAGCTACACTGTTTGCATTAATGACAAATGTATTCTGTTTTGTGTTGTGGCTCTTGCCTGAGTCTTTGTTGACATGCATTGTCTTTTGATGATATTTATATACCCTATGGAATGTGAATATTCAGTAATGTTAATCTTATATACAGTACCACTGAAGAATTTTGAAGGATTGCATTGATGCAATTCATAGGCCCGTGGTATCAATCTGGTGTTCCAGATTAGGAGAAAAGTCTATTTCCGTTTATACGTTCATTTGTATAGCGCTTTTTACGGAGAACTGTCACAAAGACGCTGTACAAATTGGGCATAAACCAGGCCTGAACCCGCAAAAAGCAAACAAGGTAAGAAAAGGGTTAAAAATGGCTCCTTAAAAAAACCATTGTGCAACACGTGGTATTTTCAGTGTCCACTTTTGAAAGAAAATCATCACTTTTTCATGGCGACTACCATTTACACTTTTTTGATGACTTCTTTTGCTGCTGCTCAAGGTTTATGGTATAAAAGCTCTGAGATAAGAATTTCCAATCAAGAAAAGTAACTGGTTCAGAATATCTTAATTACATTTCCTTTTATTTGACTCATTTGCATTTGCACTGCGGGAATGAAACGTCAAGAGACACTTGCTGGTCTTACCCTGTGTGTCCTCTGCAGACCGTCTTACCTGCATGCACGGCTCATTCAAATGAAACACTTTCGTAGAAGGTTTACATACGTCCGTTAGTTTTTTCATAATGCAGTTTGACAAACTGCATGAGTTGCATATTTTTATGAAGATTTTGACATGGCCTTCTGCCAGGTTGTGCCTTTTTAAAATCTAGTAACGTACATTACTCTTTATTCGACAGGTGCCTCTATCCAGACTGACCGAGAGAGAAAAGTTACATCATCATGCGGTTACATCATCAAACAAAGCATCATTTGTAGTCCAAAATACAAATCTGATAAGGTAGATAGTGCTGCAGTGACAGCTGTTTTAATTATACAATGATGAACTGGCCTTTGTAGAGTCGTTGTCATTTCATGGGCTATTGCAGTACTTACACTTAACTGCCAGGTGATTAGTAAACGCCTAGTGAAAGTTGATTCAAAGGTCAGCCTCCGTGGAACCCTCAACCTTAAGGAGGGGATAGGGGGAGGGTGGAGGTGATGTTTTACTGCGTTTGGGAGGAACATAACTATTGATTAGAGGAGGGGTAGGTGGGACAGCTCCAGACTCGGGGTCATGTACTCTTGTTTCTGTCTAAATCAGCTGAAAAACAGGTATGAGCATGTGTGAGAGAAATGAGCTAAATACAGTAAAATACCGTGTGTTTAAGACTTGACTAAGACTCATTTATTTATGCATATTGTATATGTATATATACATATTATATATTATATATTATCTTAGCATAGGAAGTACTGTAACAAAAGACAGATGGTTAGCTCAATCACAGGCTGATGAGACCAGTTCTCCAGCACAAGCTAATGTCAGCGGGCTGATGCCATCTGTGTCAGTGAGGACTTGGTCATGATTTTCTGAGCAAAACTGTGTCACTCTGCCCATCTGCCTTACTCTGTACTAAACCCTGGCGAACAGAAAAAATACCCCTCTGTTCTACGGAAGCATATCCGCGCCAAAATTCAAATGAAAATGCAAATCGGCGATTGCATTTCGTTTTCATTCGATGTGCGCAAAAAGCATTCAAGTGGAAATGTGAAAGGTCATATTGAGTTTTCATTTTCAAGTTAATGTACGCACTTTATCTGACAATTTGAAAATTTTAATGCAAATCCATTTCACATAAAATTTTTCTCGCCCTCTATGATAATCCTGCCATAATTTAAATGAAAATGAAAAAACACATTTGAATGAGCTGTTTCTTATTGTAATCGCATGATCCATGACAAAAAGGAAATAAGTCAATTTGCTATTTAACATTTCATGTTTTAGTGGCAAAAGTGTGACATAAATCAAATCCAATGGTGTTGCTTCCATTTACATTATCATTTCCGCATGGTCACGCAAAAAAACCTGCCAGAATTCAAACTTGAAAATGCAAACCGTCAAACCCGCTACTCAAACTGTCACTAGGCGGCTTGGGCTCGAAGAATGGGCCATTACAGCCAAGCTCACCTGATGCCAGTAAGCCTGGGAAGTAGTAATGGGAACTTCTGTTCCTTTTTGTGAGCCGGATCTTCAACATTAACAGGCTGATTGTTTAAATCTATCAAAAGTGCTTATTATGTAGGCTTACTTAAACATTCAGTAGTGTAATCTATTTTTGCTGAAACTTAATAAACAAAATATATCGAGTGAAGGGATGAATCCTTCTTTAATGCATTTAAATATTATTTGAAATATAAACTAGGTGCATGCCTTTAAATGCTTGTAACAGATTTAGGTCAATATCTAAAAAGAATAAAAACAATAGACTACACGTGATTTGCGTTAATAGTCAGGCTAATGATGTTAATTACATAGCTGAATCTTGCACCCTATTGCATCTTAAGGATTCCACTAAATAGCCTACTACAGTGATAATGCGAAACAAGGTTTGCCTATATTTGTGAGAACCAGTGCTTTTCTGTTCGTTATTGCCCGGTAGACATTCCCCAACCCGCTCAACACACAGGCCCAGAGTGCTGCGTGTGACCGAATGCCAATCACCTAACCGCATGCTAAAGCTGCTGATTCAGCGTTCTGGGAATCCGCCACATTACAGAATCCACTCAGAACTCTGATCAGCTCTGTATGATCATACCCATTAACATTTCCATGTGTTCAGAAATGAGTTGGTCTGGTCCCCCAAGGAGCTCGCAGACACAGTCCCACCCAGATTTGGTTCATTTTAGAAGGCGATTTGAAATTTTAAATGGGTTCAATCATGCACTTATTGGCTGGAAAATCGGGCACAAGGAGAGCAGTGTTTTTACCTCCACTCTTATCAGCACTGGGGCGAAAATTTTTCCTTGCCAACAGTGTTTTTTTTTTTTCCTGTTTAACCTACACACGGACGCGTTTCGGCGATAAAGCCTTCTTCAGCGTACTGCCGAAACGTGTCTGTGTGTAGGCTAATAAAAGAAAGAATCTGCCTAAGAGTGTTGTCCTTTTCTTCCTAAATTCATATATAAATATTTATACCATGGCTTGGATAAATACTTGATTCTGATTGGTTGACAGCTGTGCATTATATGCTTGTATATGCACGGTCATCCGGTATACCATGGCTTGGATAAATAGCCTACTCAATTCTGATTGGTTGACAGCCGTGCATTATATGCTTGTATATGCACAGTCATCCAGGTACTTTGCCTCATTACAGCTTGAAATCACTACGCAAAAACTTTCAAATTGTATAGAAGTTATATGATGAATAACTACAATAATTAGAACGGATTAGAAATCAATTAAATCTCGGCTTTCAGCCTCGGACCAATCACCACCCCTGTCGTGCCATATATTCTTGTATATGCAAGGCATGTCATGGTTTATATCTTACATATACTGTATATATATATATATATATATACACACACACACACACACACTGTGTAGGAGCGGAAATGCTCCATGTAAATGCGGAAACAAAAATGAACAATCTTTATACACTGCCCGGCCAAAAAAAAAGTCGCCATTGCACCCGTCATGCATAGTGCCCACTGTACAAGCCTCTGGAGGCAGTGTTATGATCTGGGGTTGCTTCAGTTGGTCAGGTCTAGGCTCAGCAACATTATGCAGCAATAAAATGAAGTCAGCGAAGTACCTGAATGTACTGAATGACCAGGTTATCCCATCAATGGGCATATGCCAGGATGACAATGCCAAGATTCATCGGGCTCAAATTGTGAAAGAGTGGTTCAGGGAGCATGAGGAATCATTTTCACACATGAATTAGCCACCAGATTCCTGACCTTAACCCCATTGAAAGTCTTTGGGATGTGCTGGAGAACACTTTACGGAGTGGTTCGACTCTCCCGTCGTCAATACAAGATCTCAGCCAAAAACTTACTGCTACTCTGGATGGAATTAAATGTTGTGACATTGCATAAGGTTGTCGAAACAATGCCACAACAAATGCACATCGTAATCAAAGCTAAAGGCGGTCCAACGAAATATTAGAGTGTGCGACTTTTTTTTTTGGCCGGGCAGTGTATTAACAATAAGATTTTTTTTTTTTCAGATTTAATCCTTTTGAATTAAGGTGGAATCACACTGCTTTTGTATAGTTCTGTTACAGGTTTAAACTTAAAGAAAACAAATACTTGTTAAAAACAAAACTTTTCTACAATTGTATTCATATACAATAATATAATTTATCAATTTTGAACAGACAATACAACTCATTAGCTGTGTTATTTCATGCAGCCTTTTTTGCCTTTTATCTTTATTATGGGTGGCAATAATTCTGGATCTGAGTGTATATCACTCAATAAATAACAGGCCAGATAAATTAATGTATATGTTCATGATAACATTATAAGCTTGGTCTCTTAAATAAGTTGCTGTAGTGTAAGGAAAGGGTTAATATGTTCTGGTTTTTGCTGCCATTGAAAAAGACAAAGGTGAGAAGAGGGATTGACAGCTGTGTTTAGCACTTGTGTTTTCTCTGTTTGACTGCATGCCTGGAGGACACCAGTACATTCTCGTCTTTCTTTCGCCCTCCAATTCTTTCCTTTCCCGTTCTCCCTCCTTCCATCCTTCTCACGTTCCCCTCGCCCACTCTGCTCTCTTCTAATATCCCTCCCTTCCCCCACTTTGTTTTTTGTTTCCTCTTGAAATATTTTTCTGAATTATTGACGAGCCAGCCTTCTCCAGCGATGTAGGTCAGATGTTTGGCTGAAGACCATGCCCAGATCTAGCCACCTTTTTTACCTGTTTGGGCTCAATAGATTATGGCCCTTAGCACTGGCCCAGGAGCCATTTCAGGCTGTCATGCTTTTTTTTTTTAAAAAGTTTTATTTAGAAGCCGTTGGGCTGAATCTGATTCAGTTTTTAGGGTAGGCAGTACCTGGCATGAGCTCATCTCTAACTTAAAAAAAAAAACAGGGACAGGTTTTATATGTCATTTTCTACAACACTGGTTCCCAATTTGTATGATTAAAAAGCCCTCTAAATGAACTACCATGTGGCTAAGAACCTCCATCAGATTTTGAGACCATTACCTTCAATGTAGTGGCTATTTATGTGTTAAATCGCCACTCCATTGACGCGTGTCATATCGTGGATATAATTTTGTTTTGAGCTATCTAGTAAAATATAAGCATAGATGTGTAATCCAGACAATGTTTCTTTTGTCTGTCCAAAGTGTGCAGTTTATGAAATGGGGAAATGTGAATAAAATATTCTTAACAGCTAATCATTATTACTTGACTACATTGTCAGAAAACTGTCAAACAAATTGAGTTTTCTCATTTGCTTAATTTTTGTAATAGGTTTCACTATCTATCTTGTTCACTCTAATTATCACCTTTCATTTTATTGCCTTTTGTTTTAAATGAGTAACAAGTATTGAATTGCCATCAGCCAATAGGCATCAATTTGCTTTTATGAGAGACATTAGATATCTTCACTGAGTTTATCATTTTATATTGTTTTTTCTAAATGGGTCGATGAACTCACTCATTTTGATTTGTTGAAATTTCTTTAATTTTTCATCTTGTGAGTTGCTTGATCTGCTTCTTAGACAAATTTTTACACAGCTATTTTTGGAAAAGAAATCTGCATAGTTCGTGTCACAGAGATGCAGAGTTTGTCGTGATCTTTTGTAAAGTGAAGTATAGGGTGTCAGTCTGGCTTACTGTTCCTGTGGTGTTAATAGGAACTCCTAGTACTGTGCAGCTATTTTTATATTTTGAATCCCATGTTATGTCCCTGAATTTTGAATCCCATGTTATGTCCCTGGCATCATCGCTGTCCAGGAGCACAACTGCTGTGTGCACATCTCCAATGCACTCGTCTGTGAGCCAATCATTTCTTTACACACCCCACTGTCCACACAGTACTACAGGAGGGCCAGTATTATACACTGTTCATATCACACAGTGCCACAGGAGAGCTAGTGACCATGTTACACCCTACAGGCCACACAGTACTACTGGAGAGCCAACATTTCTACTATAGTACTAGGAGAGTAAGTGACTATTTTATGCAATACAGTGCACACATCACTGAAGAGTGATAGTGACCATTAGAGGAGAGATGCGTCTTTCACAGGCAACAACTGGCATCCTGCAGGTATCTGGCACGTTGCTGGGAAGAGCTAATATTGCTATAATACAGCTCTGGTAACCCAGGCTGTCTTAAACCCACCCTATGCTAGTGGGATGAGGCGAACTGTCGCCACTGCAGACTCCAAGTTACAGGTGACCAATGGCATAGCGGAGGCATGAAGCTCAAACCTGGGACTATTGGGCTCAGCCTGCACTCACCTGAGCGCTTTTAGTTGCGATTTCAGTTATAAAAGAATACCAAACCTGTTTTGAAATCTGCATTAAAATGACAGTCCCTGTGTTCTGGAAGGGATGTTGGAATTTAAAGTTGGAGTTGTGATGCAGCTGCTATTCCGGGGCGCACCAGTCTAGAGTGTCTCATGTGACTTGAACTTAGGTGTGAGGTAGTTGTTAATGGATGCCAGCAGTCTACTTCTGTCTACAGAGACACTGACATTCTATTTCCCTGAGGCTGTGGGTCCAGGCAGAACGAAAGCCTAATTGACCTCGCAAATGGGAGGGCTGTTTGTTGATGGGTATGTTTTGCGCTTGATACCGTGGCACGTGTTGCTGTAGTCTGCATTTACTTACTCCCTGAAAGAGAAAACAAAAAGCCTGATGTTTTGGAATCAGAATGATTTGAGCCCCGGGCAGTGCTGACAGGATCCATAGCAATTTTAGACGTCAAGGGCTGTGTTTGACAAACGGCCACCTGGAATGCTTTGTTTGATGCTATTTGTTCAGTTCTCTTTCTTTGTGTAATACAAGACCTGTAATCCACAGCTCATTGTTTAAATTCTGCGCTGTTGCTGTTGAACAGAAGGTTAAATTAAGTCCTTCAACTGTTGAACCAGAGTTTAAATTATGTCCTTCAACTGTTGAATGGAAATTATGATTCTGTGCTTTCACTGTTGAACAGAAATTGTGCCTTTGCTGAATTCTGCTATTATGGCGCCAAACGGAATTCCAAACTATGTCTTTGCTGTCAAGCGGAAATGTAAATTCTCTGCTTTATTCAAACGGTAATTGTGAGGCTTATATCATAATACAATGAAAAATAGACAGGAGCTGAAAAATGTACTGCAGACTGGTGGCGTGTTGGGGGAAAGTGAACTTGCACCGTGATGGAGCGTGCTCAGTTCTTTTTCTCTCTTTGCAAAGACTCTGGTTAGATTATGCGTGCTGTCTTTTTTTCGCACTGTGATTCTTTTATTTATCAAGCTTGTGAAAAAGAAAAAAACTTTTTCTCCCCGAGCTTTGAAACTGTGCCAAGTGCCGCGGAAAGCGTCTCTGAAACGAGGCGTGTATTGTCGGATCGCCTGTTGCCTAGGAACCGATTTGATTTGAGGCGTACCGTTTGGCTCTGCCAAGGCCGTGCAGCTTTTGACAGAGGGCATGCGGGTCAGCCGCATGTGTCGATTTTTCACAATGCAAGCGTAATGTTTTCACAATGTTTCACAATGCAAGCGTAATGTTTTCACAATGTTTCACAATGCAAGAGTAATGTTTTCACAATGTAAGAATAATGTTTTAATTCCTGGAGACTTAACGCGCATACTTATGAACTGGCATTACTGCCACAAAGTGCTCAAACAAAAGTCTGTTATTGCATAAATCTTGAGATGGCGAGAGGGGAAGGACTAATACGATTACATGCGAATTAAGCTTTTGTAAGCTTTTCCATAGTTTAGGCAGTGTGTTACTTGTTCTGCACGTGATGTGGAACATGTGGAGGCTCACACTCCTGCAATCAGCTCACCTTTTGGACAGAGTGATTCATTTTGTGAAAGGGTCAAGCTCGTGGTATTATGCACATTATTTAGCTGCTTCTTTAACTGAAACCCTTATACCATGTGACTTACATGGTTTACTTAAAAACTTACTTGCAAAAATCATATAATGTTTCTTTTCAGTAAATATAGAACAGGTTGGACAGAGTTAGTCACATTCTCCTTGACAGCTATGTTGCAGAGAACTTGCGATGCAGTCCAACGTCTCTATTCACTGGAAAGAAATATTCCTTGGTGATTTTCATTTTCATATTTGAGCAGGTAATTTATTTTCAGGGTAAGTACTTGGTGGTAAGGATACAGCTGCAGTCCAACCACAATCCTCATCTCCCTCTTTCACCCTCCACACGTCTTCCCTCCCTCTCTCCCTCCTCTCCTTTTCCCTGCCCTTCTCACGTTTCATCCCCCACGCTCTTTTGTTTTTATTCCACCTCTCCCCCACTTTTTTTTTCCCATCCTCTCTTTCACCCTCTGATCTTGCTCTTGTCTCCCCCCCCCCACACACACACACAGGTGACTGAGACCCCTCCAGAGAGGAATGAGGTTACCTGCTCCCCCCTGTCAGGTAACTGGCAAGTGTCCTGCCCAGGGAGGGGGGCCATAGCAGTCACCCTGCATGGAGCCAGCAGCCTGCCCCCGCTCAGTGACGGCGGGGTGCCACGCCCATTCGCTATCGTGTGAGTACCTGTCTTGACAATATCCTGGCTTCCTGCTGGGCTGAGTAGCCGGGTAACCTGGGCTGTGTCCGAATAAGAGCCCTATCTACTGCATGCTGTGTACTGTGTACTAGCATACTGTGTACTGCTTACTGCATACTGTTTAGTGACATACAAAATATTGTCCATACTATTATCAGCGAAAACCCGGAAAAAAGTAAGTATATTTAGAGAACATTTCACCTACTTAACAACTTTCTGATCCATTGTACTCAACTAGCATACTCAAAAGTATAGAAGGGCGTTGATTCAGTCACAATCCAGGTAATATTGAGCATCTGAGACAGAGATGGTCACATGACTGGCCACACAGTCACATGACGAATCAGGCTCTACAATCCATAACATTACCACTCTGGTTCTGTCACATGACTGCAGTCACATGGCCAGACTCACATGGCTATGCATGGATTCTATCATGTGCCAAAACTCTGCCTGTGTATAAACCTTTTTATCAGTATGAATAGGCTGACCACATGGTTGCTAACAAGGCCGATTTCATGTTTTTTTTAATAACATCTGTATGTATTTAATGTTTTACATGAAGCACTCTCAGCACTGACTGAATGAGTATGAGTTGCAGATAAAGAGAAAATTATTTGTGGGACCGTGTCTTGATAATACTGTAAAAACAATAATTGTGTGGCCAGTTTAGGGAATCTAACCAGGACACTGATCAATACATCATTACATTACAGGAATTTAGCAGACATAACTTTTTGGCATTTTTTACACATTATCCATTTATACAGCTGGATATATACTGAAGCGATTCAGGTTAAGTACCTTGCTCAAGGGTTCCAACGGCAGTGTCCTACCTGGGAATCGAACCGGCAACCTTTCGGTCACAAGGCCAGTTCCTTAACCATTATACTACACTGCCAATGGTCAATGGTCAGTCTATGCATTAAGTACCGTGGGATATTTTAATGACCACAGTAAGTCTGTACAGTTGCAGAATGATGTGTACACTAATAATCTCGCTTTCTCTCTGTTCTCTATTTCATTCTTTGTCTTGTTCCATGACTGGTTTCTCTACAGAAAGTCAGGGCCTTGGTTTAAGTCAGTAATAAGTGTGCGCTGATAATCTGTTTTCCTCTTTCTGTCTTTGTTCTGTTCGGTCTCTGTATCTTTTTCGATGACGATCCTGTGCATTTCTGTTGGCGCTGTTGGATCAGCCATCTGCCCGACCTCCTATACGTGCTGAGTAATTAACACTGTAGCTATAAATAAATGCGTCGCATCATCGCTGGTAGAATGGACCAGCAAAATGTCCTGTATGTGCCTTCTAAAAGCCGCACGTAAAACAGCACAAATAACAAGTACGTGGATAGCAGCATACAAACTACATCTACAGTAACTCGCTCCATCAGACCTAGGTCAAATATTTTACACAAAATCGTTCAATACTTTAGGCAGTGAAATGGTTGCAGATTACTGACAATCTATATTCTCACAAAGTAGATATTTCATATGATTGGACATTTTGTCAGCAGCATGTTTCATTGTAAATACTTTGCAGATATGTATTTCAAATATGCATTTGACTCAGATCTATTTTAAATCATCTCCCATTTGAATTTTTCAAAATCAATAAAAATATAAAATTGGTAGTACCTGGACAGTACTGTAGTTGCTAGCAGGTTTTCCAGTTGAAGGCTCCTTTCCTGAGTGGATATTTAAAGCTTCTGAAATGTCTATTTCCCCTACCGATAAATCATTTAAGCATTTCCAAGTGCCTGCGAGTGTTCCATACTGTTGTGTCTGCAGCAATGTTCTCTAGTTAACCTGAGCAAACATCCAGCTGGGTAACTGGGGAGATATACATCTAAGCCACCCTGGGTAAGGAGCCAGGTTGCCAGTCTGCTAGCTAACATTAACCTTTCGCACAAATCATTGCAGACCAGACAGGGAACTGGGCCATAAAGGCATTTTTTATGATTATGTCACCAATGATAGTAGGCAACGGGTGGGGCTTCCCCTGATTGGGTGTTGACCTTTCTCAGCCTGGTCCAATCATTAAGTGGTCATCGGCTTCGGCAAGGAGCCGAAAAAGGCTGCTCAAACTAAATCTTGTAGGCAGTGGCGCGCAAACATACTCCCTGTCAGAAAAAACGGCATCGGCACCGCCCCCTTCTGGTGTCTTGAATAATACGCTCAGCTTGGTCGGCTCAGAGTGGTTCTGTAACGGTCATATGTCCATACCACCAGTTTAATTCCTCAGCCATAGGACACCAGGTACTGTATGGTTATTGTCAGACATGCCACTCAGAATTAGATTTTCATCAGAAGCCAATGATTGGTTACATTAAACTACACCCTTTCCCTGTTATGACTCAATTATAGTCTCTTCTCTTTTTATTAACTTGAAAGGTTAACTTTCTGCATTGGGATCCCAGTTACTACTGGTTAAGGCTGCCAACTCAGAAAATTATAATATTAAATGCTTAAATAAATCCGGAACAATGAATCCCATATCCTAACGGGCACAGCATTGCATCCCAACCCGGCTTGCATGAATATACAGGTGCGCTCATATATGGACAGAAGAATTAATAAAGGTTCTTGCCAGGGAAATATAACATTTTCTGGGAGGAAAGCTTTATTTTAAACCTATGACTTTTTTCTTCAAAATTAATGACATGTGTAGGAGGGGAATCAAAGTGTGACTCAGGAAAGGCTGCCATTTGTGAGGAGCCCGAGAACGGTGCTCGTCATAAACTTTAAAGGACCAGAGAGCTGTGTGATAAAACAATGGACTCTCTAGACTTCCTACAGGGGGGTTCAACCCATCTGTTCTAAAGGATGTCCTCACCTGGGAAAGGACTGTGATAAGTGAAGACTGGACTATGTCATGGGTGTGAAAGTGTGTTTAGTGGCATTTATGGCACAGGGGTCGTGGCGCAAGGAATGTCCTACCCGACCATCTGTGACCTTTTCCACTTTGATCCTTCGAGCCTCACACGTGACTACGGACAATACCACAGTGCCCTCAGGCTGACACCTCAGTTCATTGCAACCCCCTTCTCTCCTGGATTAAGACTCAGTTTAAATGGTCAACAGACCCTGTAAAACTTACTAACATTGCACATGTGATTCTTATATTGTTACATTATGTCTTATGTAGTAGTAACAGGAATTGCATGTAAAATGGTTCATCAGAAGGGAATTTTCATGACAACTGCAACATAATAATATTTAATCTGGTAATAATAATCATAATGGTAAGCTGTTTGGTATGGATGTAATCCAGTAAAATCCAGGAATCAAATGAGATACATTTCATACCAAATGGAGTTTAATAAAACATAGTTCCAATAACTCTGTAAAACTGTAACACTGGAATGTCCTCTCTGGTAATCAACTCCTTTTCCCTTCACCTTACTCAGCAGCGGTGGGGGTTTAGATTCCCGATTCGACCACACCTCCAGGTTAATTTATGGCCTGGTTCAAACACAGGATTTAGCTTAAAAGAAAGGGAGACACACTTATCTTGGAGCATCGTAACCGATCTCCCACACCATGCAGATTGTGTATTTTCGGTAAGGAGCATCGTAACCGATCTCCCACACCATGCAGATTGTGTATTTTCGGTAGGGAGCATCGTAACCGATCTCCCACACCATGCAGATTGTGTATTTTGGGTAAGGGAAGATCGCATCCGATCTCCCACACCGTGCAGACTCCGTGTATACTCTGTGTTTGTGTTTGGAGAATCGTAACTGATCTCCCACACAGTGCAGATTATGTATGTATGTGTGTGTAGTTAAAGCAGGCCGGGTAAGATATTTACTCTGTGTTTTCTATTCTTAATTGGTATGTTTTGTAATTGACCTGAATTTAAGATAATGACCTACCTGCCTGTGAATAAATTCTTATTATTTTAACTTGCGTGGTCTCCATGACTCTAATCCATTTTCTACCTTTTCCAGCCTAAGTTACGACTGAATACTCAGGGGAACAATTCTGACTAATGACCAACTGATCAGTGGTGTGGTACAGTATGTGGAGTATTTAAGTTGGGTAGGCGACCGAGTTCGGCCTTACGGATTGGTTGAGGCACGGCTCTGGGAATTTGACGCGAAGAGAGCCCTTGGACGTATAGCTACGTCGGTTCTTGTCAAATTAGCCTTAAGGAGTCCTCTGAGTGCACGCTGACCGGGGCTCGCAACTATCTATGTAAAATATAATACATGTATTGTGTCGGCCAGACCCCCAACCTCTATGTTCTCCACCGAACTGAGATTCGGCAATAATGCTAATCCCGGGAGCATATATTGAGTAATGGTGGCATACAAGGAAGAGTCGAGTGTACTCACTCTGAGCTTCACGCATGATTAAAGTAAATTCTAAATTATATTTTAATATAGAGTCGAGTAAACCAATTGTAACTGTTACGCTTACGGCTTGGGATCATAGATATATTCAATGTGTCGTTCAGCTCCTGTGTGAATGTTTTAATGCTCCCATTAGAATATTGACATTTGGACGATAAGTTGGATATATCCGTGATGACACCATGGCCCCGTTTACGAACGGAGATTATAAGAATCATACTGATCCGTTTCAGGCCTGTTTTAAGCGGGATATGGAGCAGCGCATTCATATCTGACTCGTGGCGACGGACTCAGTATTTTCTTAAATGTACTTATAATATATACATGACCGGAGGATAACTCACTGAACTCTTTTTCATTTACATCACAACAGCAAAGGAAAAACATATTTACTCCTTCCCCTCCAGCTATTCCCTCATTGGTCTAGCTGTGCGGGTTCTACACATGTATTTTTTTAAGTTTATTGAAAATTTCACTGCTGACCAAGGTAGTTCCTGTCATAAAATTGACCTTGCCCACTGAAGTACGGGAATTGTATCGTAGGTTTTCTTTTGAGAAAGTGGTGTGGATATTACAAACGGCAGACTAGTCTGTCCATTATTTATATAATTACAGAGCTGCATTTACACTTTACTCAGCTGATGCAGCATGTTCGCGAATGGTGCCAACCGCTAACACGCTGACATAAGTCCGGGCCCGACTGCCATAAATAGGGCTTTTAGCACGGTGAATGGTGTGTGGGAAGGGTTTCACAGTGTGTTTGGCAGTTAGTGCATGCGTGACTGACTGCACAAATACTTTGGAAGGAGGTGGGTACCTTTTCCAGTCCAGAGAAGTGGCAAAGGGTAACTGATTTAGAGTATGCAGGATCCCAACACACCGGATGTGTGCCATCCTGTTTTCCCCTCTTGTTTTCACTGGAGCAACCACACAAGATTTGGTAAAATAAGAGATAGGTGGCAAGTGGCAACAACAGAGGTTTTCTTCTGAAATGTGCTCTGTTATTCGCAGCTTAGAATATTTCAGTCAGGCCACTGTTGTTCAAATAACTTTATTGACATTATGAAACAATACATTTTAGGTTTGGCGGTATGGTTCTGTTCACCAAGCCCTCCCGCCCATCCACGCGAGCAAGCATGGGTATGGCGGCGAGGGCAGCTGCACAACCCCCATTAGGGTTACGCTAGAACAGAACCGCAGCACTGAGAATGGTTTTTTACAGATTCCATTCAGTCAGTTATATATACAGTATATATATAAATGGCACTTTTAAGTGACATTATCACGACAATTTACAAGGAACCGGGCCTGAAACCCCGTAGAGCATGCCTAAGGCGACAGTGGCAAGGAAAAACTCCCTGCTGTTAGCAGGAAGAAACCTTGGGCAGAACCTGACTCTGAGGGGGAAGTCCATCCGCCGCTGACTGGCACCGGTTACAAAATGCTGATTACAGAATAGAAATTTGTAGACCGAACATATGAAAATGTCAATGTATAAGGAGCCGGTGAGGAAGACTGATTGAAGCCCGGCAGGTGCATCATAGCTGGGTACATGCATGGAGCTGGAGCTGACCGTCTGCTTCTGGAGAACGATGTTTGTTGATCTATAGCTACCGCTCCGGCGGATGCCGAAGCGGGAAGGAGAGAGGAAAAGAAATCAGTAGGCACTCGAAAAAATGTTAGTGATTCATGCAGGAGTGATATAGGCTAGGTGTATGTGCGCAATGGGAGATGGAGCTGGGGTGGAGGGGGGGGGGGTTTTGTGTGCAGCGGGTGTGCTGACAGGGGATCCACCATGGTAGGGCGAGGCGGTTAAATAGACCGCCTTGTTATGTGAATGGACTGATGGGTGAAACGTCACTACTCAGCTGAGCTGTCAGCTGATTAACTATGGCCGGGTTTCACTCTCGTGACCTGCCTGAACTGACGCTATGCTCGATTAATCATTACCACCAAAGAGAGAAAGAGCAGTGCAGTCCCTAAGTATTTGGACAGTTGCACAATTCCTGTTGTTTTGGCTCTGTACTCCAACACATCCGATTTGCAATGAAACATTGTGAGGTTAAAGTGCAGACTGTCAGCTTTAATTTTAGGAATTACAGCCATGTGTATACATAGTTCCCTGATTTTAGGGAAATTCCCCCCTAAATTAAGGGATTGGACTTTTGGCTGCTCAACTATTTCTTGCCCAACTGTGTGTCGTTGCATTATAAAGCTAGCAAAATGTCTACAGTTGATTCTAAGTGTGGCATTTGCATTTGAAGTCTGTTGCTGTTGTCTCGGACCAAAGAAGTGTCAATGCCAGAAAAGCAGGCCATCATGAGGCTGAAAAATCAGACATTGGGTGTGCCAAAATCCTAAAATGGGGGGGACTATGTGTAGAAATGGCTGCCATTCCTAAACGGATCACCCGATATGGATGTAAATGCCCACAAATTAAAGCTGACAGTCTGCACTTCATACTGCATTGTTTATTTTCAAATCCAATGTGTTTGAGTACAGAGCCAAGAAAACTAAAATTGTGTCACTGTCCAAATACTTATGAAATGCACTGTGTGTGTGTGTGTGTGTGTGTGTGTGTATACAGCTGGATATTTTTTGAAGCAATTCAGTACTTTGCTTATGGCTTATGTGTAAGATGGCAGTAACCCACCTGGACATTTAACATTCAACCTGTTCCCTAACCAGTATACAACACTGCCACCCCAGAATCTACCGTCTGTTCAACTGTGATGACAAGTGAGATATCACATGTATGCAAGTGTTAATATTGGCTGTATGCATTATATTACTATATAAAAAATGAGCAATGGCTGTAAGCCAACATTGATATTGGCTGTATGTATTTAAATAATATTCATAATAATCATTACTATTATTATTATAATTATAACTTTATATAGCACTTATCAAAACACTGTTACAAAGTGCTTCACAAATGAAAAGAACAAGAATGGAATAAAATAAATAAAATGAATAAAGCAAAGAATGTATGACACAGTTACGAAGAGCTTTACTAAATTAAAAGAACATAGAATCGAATAAAATAATTAAAATTAATAAAGTAAATAATACATGGCTGGAGAGTAAAGTACAGTAAGTAAAAGAATAATCAAACAAAATGACGCCCCCTGTACAAGTCAAAGTAAAACATTCAGATAATCTGAGAGATAAAATTCAATAAAAACAAATCGCAAATAAAAGATCAGGTTAAAGTAGACCGGAAAAAGTGTGTTTTTAAAATTGATTTAAAAGAAGATACCGCCACCGGATTTGCTAACCTGATCTCCACAGTCCGGATGGGGAAATCACGATTGCCCTTTGTTTTCACCATGGGACTGTGGAACAACCAAAAGAGCCTTTCCCAAGGATCTCAGGCTACGCCTTGGCTCATATGGAATTAAAATATCTGAAATATAAGAAGGAGCCAGCCCTAAGCGTGCTTTGAAAGTAATTAATACAATTTAAAAAATCAATCCTGAATTTTACTGGGAGCCAGTGGAGTGAGGCTGAAATGGGGGTAATGTGCTACCTTTTCTTTGTACCAGTCAGGAGGCTAGCTGCAGCATTTTGTACTAATTGTAGTCTAGATATGTTCTGGAGGCAGGAGTTTAACGAGTTGCAGTAGGCAAGGTACGAGGAAGTAAAAGCACATTACATTACATTACAATCATTTGGCAGACGCTTTTATCCAAAGCAACATACAATATGTACATACAGAAGGTCATTGAAGCAACTACAAAGCACATCCTTCCCATAACATAGTAGCTATCCCAAGTAATGAACATTGAATATAGTTCACACAGTGAGCTATGGGTAAATCAACTATACCTTCTAAACTATAACAAACGGTTACAGGAAACGAGAGAGAAAAAAAAACAAAAACAAAAAAACAGGAACAAGTACTATGAAAAAGATCCTAGATTGGTATATCAGTCAAGGTGGAGTCTGAAGAGGTGTGTCTTCAGGCCATGACGGAACGCAGGCAGCGTTTGAGTAGAACATGGAGGAATGGGGAGTTTGTTCCACCACTGGGGAGTTAGGGTGGAAAAGCTCCGCAGTCGGGACGAGCGAGAGCCGTTGACACGGAGGGAGGGAAATGCGAGTCATCCTGCTGAAGCAGAGCGAAGTGGTCGAGCAGGAACATAGTGCTGGATTATGTCCTGCAGGTAGGAGGGGCCTGTCCTATTGGCTGCAGTGTAGGCCAGGGTTAGAACTTTTGACCTGATCCTGGCCGCGACCAGCAGCCAGTGGAGTGACCTCAGCAGGTGGGTGACATATGAGAACTTCGGGAGGTTGAACACAAGCTGGGCAGCTGCGTTCTGGACCAGTTGAAGAGGCAGAATGGCGCAGGCTGGTAGGCTTGCGAGAAGGGAGTTGCAGTAGTCCAGGCATGAGGTGACCATGGTCTGGACAAGAAGCTGGGTGGAGTAGGTGGTCTGGTACGGTCGAATCCTCCTGATGTTGTACAGGAGGAACCTGCAGGACAGTGCTGTTGCCCTGATGTGCTCTTTGAAGTTCTGCTGGTCGTCCAGGAACCCTCAGGTTCCTTGCTGAGCGGGAAGCAGCCACCATGGTACCGTCGATGTTGATGGAGAGGTCATGTAGTCGGGAGGTCTGGTATGGCATGAAGAGGAGCTCTGTCTGTCAAGGTTGAGCTTCAGATGATGGGTAGCCATCTACTCAGAGATGTCAGCGAGGCAAGCAGATATCCTCTCTCCTTAACCTGTGGGGTAGAGGGAGGGAAAAAGAGGTAGAGTTCAATATCGTCAGCATAACTATGGTATGAGAAGCCATGTGAATTAATGACTGAACCAAGAGACTTAGCAGAGGACCCAGTCCCTGCGGGACTCCTGAAGAACAGGGATGAGGTGCAGAGACAGAGCCCTTCCAAGAGACTTTGTAGGATCTATCAGTGAGATAGTATACAAACCAAGAGAGGGCAATCCCAGAAATGCCCATCTCAGTGAGTGTGGAGATCAGAAGTTCATGGTTGACCATGTCGAACGCTGCAGACAGGTCAAGTAGAATCAGGACAGAGGAGAAGGAGGAGGCTGTAGCGGGGGTGAGTGCCTCAATTTCTAAATGTTTTCATTTTGGAAAGTCTCCTAAGTTGGAGGAAATATGATTGCACCAGCGACTTGACATGCTTATCAATGCTACGACTATAGAGACTATAGCTTGTTGTACTGTTGGAAGACAGGGGGCCAAGATTTTGCTGATCAATACTGATTTCAGGAGGTCCAATAATGAGAACTTTTCTCAGTTTTCTCAGTATTAAGCTGTAGAAAGCTGACATCCAACATTTGAATATACAAGTGGCAGTTTTTTAGAGAGGACAGCTCTTTGATATCACCTGATTTGATGGGGAGGAATGATTGAGTGTCATCTGCATAAAAGTGGAAGCTTATTGATATTATGTTTTCATATTACAGTAGGCTACATAATACAATGCACATTAGCCAATGTCTAATGTCCATCATGACAACGTACATTATATTACAATATAAATAATTCTTACTGCCAGTGTTTATATTCATATCCAATTTAGCCTTCATACTAATGGAGAGCTGGTTCTCATATTTGACTGAAAGCTTTTCACCTGGGTCTTTATTGATTGGGTAATCCATTAGCTTGTCTCTTGACTGACCGCATTTCAAGACCGCATTTCGGCTTCCGTGTGTCCTCAGTCAAAGAGCGTTCATCTACTCCGATATGTTTTGCTTATCAGCGAGATAAGTACATGTTTATAATTGCATAAATAGAACTCATGGGCAATAGTTAATCTACAGCTGTGCTCTCTGTGCTGTTGGCCTGGATATGTGTGTATTTGTGTGAGCGTGCGTGTGTGTATTTGCGTGTATGGGCCTGCATGTTTTTGTTTGACAGGGAATCGCACCATGTCAGGTGTCCTGTGTCTCGTGATCCTATAAGTTTGACCTATTTAATAAATCATTCATAAATTGTCCCCTAACCCCTTGTTTTCCTTATAGGGCTCTGTCCTGATGCCACTCTGACGCTTGACCATTTGTTTTTCCGGAAAAACAAAAAACAGCCTTTACCCCAGACATGCCTGTGTAACAGTGCTTCTGTTTGCTGAGGAAATGAAGAGGGCAGTGATGCCTGTGCTTGAGAATAAGTAGGACATTTTCGGGCTGAAAGCATTCCTGCCGCGCTGCGCTCTAAAATGTGCAATAACGATCTTGTGCCGTCCGTCTTTTATTCATCCTTTAGAAGCCACTTTAACGTATCGAAATCGGAATTGACTTGACATTGAATTGCCTTTTTCAGTTGCGGTTTTTGCTGTAATAATGGAGTTTGGGGAACGTCTGACAGCTTTAGGAGAAGGACATCAAGCCATGGCAGGCAATTTTGAAAAAAAGGTGTTTTTAAATTTGGCATGGGTTAAGTCTACGCTGGCGTGGTAGAAATGAGGATATGACTTTGATCCTGCTCTGCACCAGCTACGTAAAAGTGCACAGTGTTAAACAGGCAATCTGTCATCTGGTAATAGCAGTGGGTTTTAATGCTTTGTAAGTTACACTCGCTAAGGACATCAGAAATTAATAAATAAATATTGGTGCTTTTAATACTGTGATGTAGGGGAATGAAGGACGAGGGGTAGGGGGAGAGGGAGAGAGAGGAGTGAGGGGTAGGGGGAGAGGGAGAGGGAGAGGGAGTGAGGGGTAGGGGGAGAGGGAGTGAGGGGTAGGGGGAGAGGGAGTGAGGGGTAGGGGGAGAGGGAGGGAGTGAGGGGTAGGGGGAGAGGGAGTGAGGGGTAGGGGGAGAGGGAGTGAGGGGTAGGGGGAGAGGGAGAGAGAGTGAGGGGTAGGGGGAGAGGGAGAGAGAATGAGGGGTAGGTGGAGAGAGAGTGAGGGGTAGGGGGAGAGAGAGTGAGGGGTAGGGGGAGAGAGAATGAGGGGTAGGGGGAGAGAGTGAGGGGTTGGGGAGAGAGAGTGAGGGGTTGGGGAGAGGGAGAAAAAGTGAGGGGTAGGGGGAGATGGGGAGAGAGGGAGAAAGAGGGGTAGGGGGAGATGGGGAGAGAGGGAGAAAGAGGGGTAGGGGGAGAGGGAGAGAGAATGAGGGGTAGGGGGGAGACAGGGAGAGAGAGTGAGGGGTGGGGGGGGTGAGGAGTGGGGTTTTTTGTGAGAGACAATCGGCTGGAAGGTGGATATTTATGAAAGTTGTAGCTTCCTCCTTGAGCCAGTCCTAACTGAAAGCACCAGGCAATAGGCATGCTTCACATCACCCCCCCCCCCCCCCCCCAAAAGTCAATCTGATTTGTGCTCATGGGCACGAAGACGCAGCAATCAAGGGCAGTGGTGTGATGACCCATCAGAACTGAGGAACAGCTGAGGAACAGCTTCACTTGGAGTGCAGTGGAGTGGATTGGAGTGGATGGGAATGTCTGTGTGGATTTTTATTCCATTTTATCCACCAGCCGTCTTTGGGTGTGTGTGGGGGGGGTGGGGGGGGGTGAGGGTTCTGAAGAGAGCGTGTGTATGAGGTGAATGTGATTGGGGTGTGAAGGAGTCAGGCATGATGATACATTTAGAGGAGGAAATGACTAGACTAGACTCTTTGTTTTAGACTAGAGTGTGGGATGGGTCCGTCCCACAGGTAAGGAGAGAGAGGCTCATCCAACCAGCCCTATAGTGCCTCTGCCCATCTACAGGTTTTAACATATAATTATGTTATAGTATAACTATATCATTACACTTACTGTTTTCTGGGGCATATTAGTTACCTACAACAAGTATGTACATTGTTTATTTTTATACAGAGTCTCACTTGAACCAAAACCGCAAAAGAAGGATCAGGAGAATCAGGTCCTGAAGAAATAATTATGAAATATCTCCCTTTTACTTGGTTAACCACATATAATGGAGGTTATGTCTATTTCAATATGTTGGAGGCAATAGTTAATAAAATCAATCAGTAGGCATTACACTCCTTGTCAGAATTATCTGTGAAAACATAAACCATCTGTCCAAAACTAGTCAGTCATGTACTTGCACATTGATCAGAAAAAGGCATCAAACTGTTCGAGAGCAAACTGTTCAAGTGATGTAATCATTTGAATGGAATGAAGATATATTAGCCTTTGTGTCCATAGTGGCCTCCTCATTGTGTGCATCATCTCAAATCACAGGTCACAAATTGAACAGCCGTGCGTGAAAAATACAATCAATAACAATAAATAATTCATGAACCCATCTGCTTTTCAAATGTTTGTTCTCTCTGGTGCTGCATTGTCCTGCCTTTACAAATCTTTTGAACAAATGGTGGATTCATGAATACAGTTCACAGATTCTTATTCTTATTCAGTATGCATTGTAATTTTACAGATTCAAGTCTCTATAATGTCATTTAACTTTAACTAGTTGTTAAAGTTAAACAGGGAATCCAGGAGTGGAGGGTTAAGGCTTTTACTCTTAAACACACTGTAATATTTAATTACAGTCCTGTCCGTCCAACCAGAAGTTTTTATTTTTTTAGATGTATGTGAATACCCTACAGTGAAAAAAACAAAAATTTGTTTTGGCTCAACTCTACATATCTGAAAAATGATATTACCATTACCCTCGAAAATCATTTATTGATATTTTGTTTTAATTTAGCTGGTCACATTTGACTATTTGCTGTCAATAACTGAGGCAAGCTTAGCCCCATTCCACTAGCTGCATATGTTTTCATTGGTTTTGGGAGAATTATCATTTTTAGCAAAAAAACTGGAAGCACTGTGATATCTGTGACACATTTATGAATCCATTTTGAATCAGACAACTTGTACATGTAACGTGTACTGAGATGTATTTTCTCCAGTTATCAAGAAATTTCTGATCGTAATTAAGTCCTGCCTTTCTGCAGTGAATTGTTGCCTAGTAACCTGATGTCTTGTAGCTGCGTTTTTTTCATCTAAAGTGCTATCTGATGTTTGGTAAAGCTATCTGCTACAGTTTTATTCAGTTGATCACAAAGTTAAAAAAAAGGTACTGAGTGCACTTTTTGATTGCAAGCCTTTGAATTATAACAGCTGTAAAGCAATTGTGGCTTTTAAAAGAAAGTATTAGAGATTGCTCTGGTAGTAAAGTAACATCCTGGCTGTGGAACGGAAACCCGTAGGCTACCGCCAAAGCTGACCCCTTACCGCCGGGGGCACGCAGTAATGTCCGTGGCGGAGTGAACACAGATTTAATGACCAACTTCCCGGCATTGGCGAATCCTCTGGGTTCCCAGTTCCGTAGCGATGCTAATGTGGAATGACATGTCCATCCTTGTTAGAGGAGTGACATCATCTATGCCGACAGGAATCGGAGACACGCCCTTGGTTCACCGTTCCTCCTTATCTCTCGCTTAACCCTCTCGATGCCACTTGAGTTGGGATGCTCGTCAAAGAACGGAAGGAGATGCAGGGGAAGAGGAGGTTCAAATCGACCTCGTATTGCTCTTTCATTACTTCTGTTAATGTTGTTTTTAATCTATGGTTTCGCCTTGTTTTCCTGCCTTATGTGTGTTCCTGTGGGTTTGCTGAAGGACACCAACTAAAAAAAATAAAAAAAACGTGTTTCATTGGCACATCTGTGCCACAGAGAATCAGTCTCTCTCTCTCTCTCTTTCTCTCTTTCTTTCTCTCTTTCTCTCTCTCACTCTCTCACTCACATTCTGCTGACACATTATTTTGTCCTCGTATGCCCTTGTGCTACCTGCATCCACAGATTCGTGATGAATGAACTCCTCAGCACTCCCCCTTGTAATCCGCTCTCTCATAGACGGCAGACGTGATAGAAGATATCTGTATGTCTCTGTAATGTATTACGTAGAGCGACTCATCCAAAGATGCATTAACGTAGTTATTTCCCCCACTGCCAGATGGTTCCTGGCAGTCGTGCAATCTGAGGACACTGCAGGCTGCTGAGTGATTACCCAGAATGCCCTGGGGCGGGATGAGACGGGACAGATTAGGAAGCTGTTACAGTTGAAACTGCTTGTTCATCTCTGTATCTTGTGTTTTACCCTGTGTGTAATGGTCTAATAAGGAACAGTTAGGTCACCAATCAGTCGCATTTCCCAACATGTTTTGTGACGGGGAAAAAAGTAAAAAATCTGGGAAATAAAATAAAAACAATGATGGTTTGAAGGTGTGCTGATCAAAGCGAAAAAGAGACACTGGCAGGGTAAAGGGGGTCCCCAAAGGAAAAAAATCCGTCGAAGTGTGCATTAGTTTATTTTCCCTGTCCCAAGCCCTCGGAGATGTCTTCATCTTTGTTCACTGTAAACGTTTAGGTAGAAAGGTCAGTAGAGAACTCGGTGCCCTTTTGGGGTGAATGACCTAAGCTAAAATGGAAGGCAGAAAATGCAGATGGATTGAACAGCCAATCACCTGTAAAGCCTGGTGTGGGTTATTACTGGAGGTGGCCAGGGAGATTGGAAGTGCCACATTGGAAGTTTTGTCTGAGCACCACTAACCTTTGGCACTACCACAAACCTTTGAAGTGTTCCAAGTTAGTGATCACAGAGTCTGGACCATAGACTGTAGAAAAAATATGGACAAAGTGACCGTGACCCATTGACTTTCCATGTGCTTGTGAAAAGCGTTTTTAAGCAGCGGAAGTGCGGTTTCGTGCTGACGCCATGTTTTAAAAAGGAATTGGAGCCAGATACTGCGCGGGAGGGTGCACATTTTGAGATAAGAATACGCCGTAGATCACCCTGCATAAAAACCGCTCAGGAGAGGTACTTAAGCACATGACTTAATAACTTAACAAATCGGCCCATGGGAAGATATTAGATGAATAAAGGGCACCTATCGTGGCCACACGTTCTTGTGGGAAAAATGTATTGACTTCGTATTTTGACTGCATTGGTACCGTTAACTTACACTGAAACGGGTGGCTGAAAGACCTATTCTGGAGCCTACCGGACTGTTGCCAGAAAGCAACGCTTTCAACAAAGGCCAGGAAGTCAGCTTCAACGACGAGGCCCGGTCTTGGCCTCTTGGTCTAGCCCAGGGTTTAATGCCTTTTGAAGCATAACTCATGCAGATCAGTGAGGGAGGGGCCACTCTACTCTAAATAAAATAATAGATACTCTAAATAAACATGCTCACGTACGGAGAGGGGGGTGTTTGTGGTGGAGGAGAGAAAAGGGCCCTCTGTATCGCATACGAGTGTGCACTGAATCAGTATCCACAGATTTAGCAGAGGTGACACATAAAATTACCCACACTGCCCGCCCGCCCCTCCCCTCTTTAATCCTAGCCGAGTGAGTGGAGCAGATCCAGCAACGAACGTGAACCCTGCCAATTAGCACTGCTGCCCTCACAAAGTGAACAGGGGTCAGAGGAGGGTGACGGGGACAGGCAAACTTCCACCCCCTCCCTCTAAGATGGCTTAGGCTTCAGATGGTAGAGAGAGGGGTGAGGGTGGTCGTTAATTGTTGAAACGGTTGGGGAGGGCTGAGAAGGTTTGGGTGATTAGATAAGATTTAGGCTGAGAATTTGTTTCATAACGTCGACGTCACTGTTGCTCTCGCTTTCACGTGCACGCAAAGCAGCTAAAATGGTGGATTTCATAAAGTTGAATAAATGGCTGAAACATTTGCTCAATATACAGTATGTTACAAAACCTAAGAGGGTTCAGTGTTTGATAAGCATTTTATGTGTTCTGTAACAGTATGGTTCTCTTATTATCGAAAAGCTTACAAAGAAGGTTATCCACAATTTCAATAATTTTGGTCCAAAGTAAATAAATACACAAATTAGGGGTTCTTTTTGTCCTTAAACCTTAATTTGTCAAAAAGAATTTGTAAACTCAGATTTTTAAAAATGTTTTATGTGTTATATGGTAGACACTTCTATACATCTCCTGAAGTTTTCATGTTGTGCCTGCTATTGGTTGAGCAACAGCAGACTTCTGAGTATATGGTGGGTAGGTTAATCTAACGCATGAATCCTTAATGTTGCCTATGATTTTTTTTTCCATCTCAAATATTACTTTAGTTTTCCCATTTGTTTATCATCAATAAAGACCTTCACACCTTCTCATGGCCTGGCTTTGCACTACACACATTTTGGGCTTGGGCTTCCTTATTTAATTTTCTGATTTTCAGTCATGTGATGATAAACAAATGGGAAAACTGAAGTCAGAATGTGATTGATTTCTGACGGAATGCCCCAGTTTGATCATTGTATCATATCAGAATGAGTATGGAAGGCTCATTCATTAAGTCTCCCATGTTTCTCTCTGCACAGGCGGTGTAGCACAGGCGAGGACAAGGGCCCATGGGCCGAGAAGCCTGGGAGTCACCCACTGCAGCCTGCAGCCCACACACAGCCCATCCTGGGGGGAGAGGGTCACAGTCGAGCTGCAGGATGAGCAGGCCCAGGGGGAGGGTGAGCTGACTGAAAGTGCTCTCAGGGAGCTTCCACTTCATTATGTGCACTGCGTTTCGTATTCACCTCATTATGCGGAGGGGAGGTTTCAGTCAGATAGAATGGATCACTAGATTGGTTTAACGGGCTTTGCCTTGGGTTATATAATAGAATGGTACTGGGGGAAAAATGATAAGCCTGTATACAAAATACATACATGTATATATGGGAAAATATATCAGATATTTTTCTTTCAAATACCTGTCTGTTTAAGGCACCATTCTTGTTCTTGTGCATGGATGGGCCCTGCGGCCTTGGTCGACCATGTCAGTGCCGACTATGGTTGGTAGCCCTACAGGGAGATGCCTAATTGGCAGTAGAATTGCCCAGAGGTAGGGAGGGTTCAGTCGGCAGGGATCCACGTCTTATCGCTCTCTAGTGACCCATGCTGGTAAATGGAGCACCTGCAAGTCCATCTCTTTGGCTGCACATGATGTGTCTTCCTCTGACTCCTGTCTGTGCGAGCCTGACTGAGGTATGACAAGAAGTGGCGCTTGGCCTTGCGTGCTTCAGTGCAGAGCACACGCTTGTCTGTGCTCCCCTGAATCGACGGCGGAGGTTCCAGAAGTGCATGTTGATGTATGCAATATTCCAAACTAAGATGAAAAGCGGGGAAAAAGCATTCAAAAATGGTTATGGGGTGTCTTGGTGACGTAGCCTGTAGAGCAGCGTCCACATGCTCGTTGCGAGCCATGGCGTCGGCGGTTAGAAATCGGCCGCGCAACCTTTGTCGCACATTTCTCCCTCTCTCTCGCTCCCATTCTGTCTGTTTCTGTACATTGTGCTGACCAATAGAAAAGCTGAAAAAATATAAAATATATTTTTAAAAAATGGTTACAAGAGAGATTCTACTCCTAGAGCAGTAGTGAGGACTTTATGATAATCATCCATCATAATCTTCATCCTTTTATGTATATAAATAAATTTTTTTCATAAGGGTAGAATAAAGGCCTTTTAAGCAGCTTCAAGGACATATCACATGTAACAGGTCACTAATGCAGTGTCATAACTTGATGTGACTATTTTCCCTCTGATTCGTGCATTGAACTCGATTGAATAATAGTAACGACCTGGTGAGAATCCCACAGATGGCACACAGCACATTGGCATCACAACAGTACAGGCACAGTTTATTACACAGAACCACAGCCTTAACAATACAAGATTCACCTGTCAGGACACTGGTATCAATGTAAACCAATATTTGGTACTCAAGATTATGAGCAAAAACACACTGAAAATCAGGGCTTTTTCTCCCGAGAGGAAATGGAAAAGGCAAATCTGAACGCTCAAGCAGGTGAACTAGGCCCATCCCAGCAGCTACAGCAGCTGAGAGGCCACTCGAATGCAATCATCCAGACGCGCGCACACACACACACACACACACACACACACACACACACACACACGCACACATGCTCAGCCATCCTCACACACGCACACACACACATGCACGCACGCACACAGAGATGAAACGAATATCTGCACTGTATTTTATGCTTCCGTAAGTACAGCTCTGCTCTGTACTAGCTCACATCGATTGTTTTGCCACTTGAAACGAAGACCCAGACAGACGTCAGGCAAGAGGAGAGTGCAGAATGAGGCTGAGATCAAATAAGAACATAAGAATTTCAGCAACTCTTGGACAGAAATGGCAGTTGTTAATGCCTCTAATGGTAAAACCCTTTAAAATCCCATGCATTTCGACTGAAAGAACTCATCCTGCTAATGTTGACAAAGACCCACTGGTGAACCAGCATTGCCCCGAGGAAAGCATATAGCTGAAGCAGGTTGTTTCTTTTTAATATCAATTTTGTTCCAAGAGCAGCTAAAATTCCTACATCTGGCAGGACTGGTAGCACAGTAGTTTGAAGCCAGGAAGAAGACGCGCATCACATCCTCCCTGCCTTCTCCTGCCTGTTTGCCCTATCACAGTAGATCCCTTTATGAAGTTTGCATGGATGAGAGGAACGATTCTACATCCATGAAAATTCTTAGCTTTAACTTTATTACTATGCATACAGTCTGTGTGTTTTGTACTTAAAATGTGTTCAGTAAATCTTGCAGAAGAATGCATATATATTTTTTTTAGTTTCAGTCTAACCTTTAACTTTTGGTTGGAAAGTAAAATGGCACCAAATTAAGCTTCTGATTAAAATAATTTTGCATGTGAACGTTCCATTTTGAGTATTTAAGGTCGCCTGTACATTTTTAATGGGCCTGAAATACACATGGGAGATTTTCATTCCTTTCACCCTCACTGACGCTCAGTCATGATTGGCTACCCTGTGCTCGAATCTGAACGTGTTTTCCTCTGTCCTCCTGAGAGTGGAGGTGCTGTGAAACCCCGTCGGTGTGAAATTGCCTGTCCTTGTTCTGTGAGTCTCAGCGCTCTGAAAGAGCCTTGTCTGCTTGATCGTTATTGCAGGGGGCAGGCCCCCGTCATCTCAGCTGTGTGATTGCACCGCTAAGTGACACAGTAATTAAACAGCGGCCTTTAATGGAACTTGATAGAGAGCGTGCGAGGTGATTGGCCGAGATATTGGTCGTGGGTGATTGGCCGACATTGTCCACGCTTCCTTTGTTTGGGTCAGGTTCATTCTCCGGCTTCCCTCCACACCCCAGAGTTTTGCTGTGATTTGATTGGAAGGGTGTCGAGAAATGACAGACACACATTGGGAGATCTTCCATGAAGCATCAGGCACAAATCAGAGGCATTCATCAAAAGCTAGCATAACATTAAAAATGCCCATCGCCTTCTTATATCAAAATGATATGTTAATTAATAGTACTTTATTAAATACAATCACTCATTTGTGAGACCCTTATATTGTAAAGGACTATTGAGTAATTGATTAATGGATTGGTATTACTTTGTGATGGAATATACTGCCTGAAATATACTGTGTTTGTGTGTGTGTGTGTGTGTGTGTGTATTTTGTGTGTCTGTGTGTGTGTGTGTGTCTGTATGTGTGTGTGTGTGTTTGTGTGTATTTTGTGTGTGTGTGTGTGTGTGTGTGTGCGTGCGTGCGTGTGTGCGTGCGTGCGTGTGTGTCTCTGTGTGTGTGTGTGTGTGTGTTTGTGTGTATGTGTGTGTATTTTGTGTTTGTGTGTGTGTATTTTGTGTGTGTGTCTGTGTGTGTGTGTGTGTGTGTGTGTGAGTATTTTGTGTTTGTGTGCTTGTATGCATGCTTATGTCTGTGCATGTATTTGCAGTGTTGAACCTCAGCATAGCAGACAGTGGAAGCAGGGAGCTGCTGGTCTCTTACGAAATCCCAGTGGAGCACCTGGTACCTTTTCACCACTATAACCTGGAGCTCCTGCAGGTGAGCCCTCGAAACAAAGAAGTGATGTCCCCATTGATTGGCCTATGCACATCAGTGATGGGCAGCGGCATCTAGCTCCACCTGTGGCTCATGAAGCATCACCATCGCTAGTTTAAATTACCATCTCTCCATTTAACTTGCTGCCTGAAAGGCCATCTTTCCTTAGAAATGATTCTCTTCCTGATTAAACAGCAGTCTTCCTGTTTTAATAGCGATCCTTTTGTTTAAAGGACAGTCTTTGTGTAGCTCCTCCCAGAGAGGGACTCCTGGTTTTCCCCCTTTGTAGGCGGATGGTAGGCTTCTTTGCCATGCCTGTGTGCGAAGGCAATTAAATGTGTTTTTTCCCCATGGGAGGTGAAGCGTTGTTAAGTGACACAGTCCAGGCAGGGGACACATTCTCTTTCTTTCTCTCTGGGCTGCTGTGTCCTTAGCAACAGTCCGAGCTGTCATTCAGTCCAGACAAAGAGAGTGGGAGGCAAGGTTATCAACTCCACCCCTTTTCAGTCTCACCTAATCCGTACTGCTTATATACTGTACTGGCAAGGAACAAATTAACTAAAGTCTAGGGGTTCCTATGGTTACATACTGTTTCTATAGGGAATTCTGTATGTTGTTGTGGGAGGGAGTGTCTGAGTATCGGTTTATTGTAAAGCAAGCCTGTCTCCCTATTGCAAGATGTCTTCCTATCCAATGCAAATCTAAAATTAGTAGAAAAACTTTTTTTTTTTGGCAGTGATTGCCAGTGCGCCCACACATTAATTATGACTTCAAAATTAAGGCACTTGTTCTTGGTCACGTAAACATTTTTAAAACAAATGCACTGGTTACCAGTTCATGTGGGAAATGGTCTATACATTTTATTTGTATATTATTTTATTTTTCTTAGTGTTTAACATACAATTGGATTCTACACTACTGGTGTCCCACAATGCTTTCTCCCTGTGTGATGCATTATCCAGAGACTCCAGAGACTCCGCATTCGTTCTATTTAAAAGGTAACAAAGGGCAGCCACCTGTAAAGATGTGAGTCAATGGGAGCTCTGTGGGGTAGCGTGGGATATGGAGTCCTGGGAGGATTGGTACTGATGCTGCGTTCACGACATATGGGAGAGATGGTAACTACGAGCTTCCAACAATGTTGCCAGGTGCTTGAATAAAATAGAAGCATATGTTCAACAAGTAACGTTAATCTGAAAAAATGACCGACCCTTGTTGTCGGATTTAACGGATTACCTGAGGACATGTCAAAAGTCTGTAGGCTACCTACAGTCGAATGAAATGTTCAGCAAAGTTTGGCAAAATGAGCCAAAATGGCGATGGTTAACATAATCAAAGGTGATCTCCGAGACCCTCCCCAAATCTCTGGTGATCTTGGCTTTAAACGGGTTCATTCCAGGTTAACGCGCGAACGCTTCCAAGTTGTTGTTATGAGCAAGCAAGTCGTTCAAACCGTAATTCCCATATGCCGTGAACGCAACATGAGCTGAACGTGTGCACTACATGGCTGAAGGAGGGGGGGAGGGGGGAGGGGTTGTTTGTTGTCAAGGGAAACCCATGAATAAGCCATGTTCTAGTATATTTCCTTGGAGGTAAAGTTGCAGTTGAGTAAATTCTGTTTCAGGGTCAACATTTCTCTCTTGCCAGTAAAATTATTACAAACTCATTATACTTGTTTGTGCCTTACGAACGCTGGCAGAGACCTGTTCAGTTCGGACTAGCATTAGGATTGGATTTCAACTAATCGTGTGTTAAAGGCAAATTAAATGTTATTAATGTATAAATGTCATGTTTGTGGATTTTGTGACACTTTATTGGAACAGGCAGTGTCAAGGCTACTGAACAAACCACTGCGCAATTGTTTTTCAAGTTCAACCTTGCCCCAGAAGATATCCCTTCAGACTTGACCTAGGCCTAGTATTGCAACATTTGAAGGTCAGAAGTTTAACCGTTCTGTTATCACAGTCATTTTGCTTTACGTCTGAAAGTAAGTTACACATTAACTCATAAAATGTCTCTTTGACAACATAAATATTGCTCATATTGGACAGCCTATTTATATACAAACAGGTTTGTCTTGTGTAGCCAGGAAGTTAGCCAAAAGGAAGTAATAAGTAATTAAAAATGAAACCGATGAAGAGGGAATTAAACTTTATGGGTTAGAAAAGAACCGTGCTTAGAGGTAGAAGTGAGCCTTGTCTGGCCGTCAGGGTCGTGTGTGAATGATTTCACACATGGCTAGCTTCCCACAATCCTCTCTGTTTTGCTCTTCAGACTGATCCTGGAACTCGCCCCTGGGACAGAGAAGGGATCAATTATTGATTATTATTATCTTCTTTCTGCCAGTAACACAGTATGAAAGAGCTTCTGCTTTCTTTTTATTTCGCCATTTGGTTATTTATGCATTGATGCTATGGATGTTTTAGCCACTCCAACAAAAAATTATTCTAAATGTCCGGCATTAGTCTACTTCGCCTTCCAAGATTTCAAAAAGGTATTTGGATATGGCGGTTTAATAAAGGCTTTTTAATTGCAACACACCGTGTAAATGTGCCTTGGAATTTTTAGGAGCCGTCTTGTTCCTGAAATTTGAGTTCTACGGTGTGTTATCTTTTTAAATTACTTTTCCTTGTAAAAGAGCACTTTACTGACAACTGAATGCTTTTGGTTCAATGAGCTTCCCGGATATCTTCTCATTTCACTCAGATTCAGGTGTACCGATATAGAACGCCTTCTAATTGTGAACCTACACTGCCTGGCCAAAAAAAAAGTCGCACACTCTAATATTTCGTTGGACCGCCTTTAGCTTTGATTACGGTGCACATTCGTCATGGCATTGTTTCGACAACCTAATGCAACGTCATAACATTTATTTCCGTCCAGAGTTGCATTCATTTTTGGCCGAGATCTTGTATTGATGACAGGAGAGTCTAACCACTCCGTAAAGTCTTCTCCAGCACATCCCAAAGACTTTCAGTGGGGTTAAGGTCAGGACTCTGGTGGCCAATTCATGTGTGAAAATGATTCCTCATGCCTGAACCACTCTTTCACAATTTGAGCCCGATGAATCTTGGCATTGTCGTCCTGGAATATGCCCATTTATGGGATAACCTGGTCATTCAGTACATTCAGGCACTCAGGTGACTTAATTTTATTGCTGCATAATGTTGCTGAGCCTAGACCTGACCAATTGAAGTAACCCCAGATCATAACACTGCCTCCAGAGGCTTGTACAGTGGGCACTATGCATGGCGGGTGCAACGGCAATTTTTTTTTTGGCCAGGCAGTGTATAAATGAACACATCAAAACATGAGTCTCTTGCGAGAATGGAGAGAGCTCAAAGTTGAAACTTCCACCACTTTGCACTAGAGAAAACATAACAGATTGGATTTGTGTGAAATCCGCATGTCGGTCTTATAGCACAGCCCTCTTATAATTCCCTTGAAGGGCATTGTGTTCTTCTATCCTGGGTAATCTGAATTTACTTCAATTGTAATCAGTATTGACTGACTTACAAGAAAGCTTTAATGGACCCTCATAGGCCAGTGACTATAAAGTGCAATTTATAGTACCCCCCCCCCAGGGCATGGACATCTACTGTAAAATTGGAAACTGTTGAATTATGCAGAGAAGTCCAGGTCTTTAGTTGGTTGTGATGCGGGAGCTGTAACTGGATGTGCACAAGTCACTGGACAATGGGCGCGATGGTCTGGCCTCTGGCACGGTTTCTGCTGCATGCAGGGATTCTCGGGGCTGACCGTTATTTACGCCATCCATAAAAATCGACTGCCGCCGTGTTGTTTTAATGGAGGACACTCGAGGGAGCCCCGAGCCGTAAAAGACCACACGGTGACAGGCTACTCACGCTCAAAGATTGAGAGCTATCTTTTCTGTGTTTTTCATCAGTCTCTCTCAAGAACAGATACACCTGCGGTCTATCTACAGTATCTTACTTTGTGTGTTATAAACTGGTTCAATGGACTTTTGAAAGAGCCCATTTCAGATAGAGCTCTTTTGTTACGAGCAGTGTATGAATTAAAAAATGACTGAGCTTTCTTATTCAGAGGTAAGGGTTACCGAGTTGGGGCCAATTCTGTTTCAATTCAATTCAAGTCAGTTAATTCACTGAAAATTTTTTTGTACAACACTAAGAACATTTTTCTATTTAGTTTGGAATTTTTCAACAAGTGATTCCTTAGCTGACCAAATTTAAAATGGAACTGACCCAAACTCTGGGTACTAGGAGATTTGCAAAGATCACTTTTGGGGTATGCGGTACTAGGGTGGGAGTCATCGTAGTTTTGTCCTCACAGTTCTTAGGATTATTTTTAACGTATGATATGGGCTGTTGTTGTGGTGACTTGAAGATATTTCGATATAAATACTATTTATTATTGTTATTATTATTACTATTGATCACCAGTTCTGTGCACTCTCTGCAGGAACACAGCTCAGCGCCTGAGGGGGTTCGGCTCTATGTAACCTTGGTACGGCGGATCAGCGTCCTACCCAGACTGCCCCATTTTTCGTTCACCGGCTTTGAGGTGAATCAGCTTCACGGCCTTCTTAGGATTTGCTTCAGATGTACTGTATTAATTCTCACTCACACAGTCACTTGTAAACATATACAAATTAGCATGGAAAAACTTTGTATATTCAAGCACATTCAAGCATTGTGGTGCTTAGGTTGAATAAATACATATAATAAATACACTGGATTTCACTTTAAAAATAATGAAGGTAAGATCAAATAAAATCTCCAATTATCTTGTTGTCTGCTGTGGTGTGTATTTAATAACAGGCAGTTAAATGTTCTGTGTTAATTTTACTGATGTAGTGCATTGGATCCCTTTTGTCTGCATATAAACACAGACTAATTAATGCTGAACATTTTACTTTGCAAGTTCTGTTCTGTCAGACGTGGGCCTTGACCATGGAATAATAGCCAGTTATGTAATTAACTGAAACAACCTATTGGATGTCAGAAAAACAGGATCCAGGCAGTAACCTTAGCAGCCATCTGATAATAACTGTTTATCACTTGTGTCTTGTTTTAACCATTAGAATTTTCTTCTGTGAATAGTGAGTGAATTATAAAGCACTTATCCTTGCAAATCAAGCTTCTGGTGTTTCACAAAGATGCAAAGTGGAAGCATTCCCATTTTTGAAAGATTATATTCGATTAATTTGTCCTAAGTGGTAATCTTAACAGTCCGTCTATCTCTTTAACAATGGAGAAATCCACTCTTTTATTTCTTTTCCAATGAGATTAAAAATGACGCTAACTAAATCACTCTCCCGTTAATTGTGAATTATTTATTTGATGTACACCATGCCGGGAGAGGTGTTGGACAGAAAATTAGTTTAACCCTTTAAGCTGTATGACCACAAATATGTGATTTAGAATGTTCATAATTGAACATTCTAATGCTGATGTAACAATCACTACTGGTGAAAGCAGTGGCGTTCTAGAACACTGACTTGGAATTTTGTAGGTGACTGTCTTCCCTTCATTTTCCTCTATTCTCGAAATGGTTTCAAGGTGCTGCTGCAGGCACTGGAGAGGCCCCTGAGGGAGCCGGCGGGTCCCCTGGTTGCCGTGGCGCGCATCGTGCCAGACTACGACTCTTACAGGTAAGAGCCTTCCAGCTGAATGCCTGACGGGAAGATACCTCACCCCAGTGTAATATTACAATAAAACAATATAATGCAATACAATACAGTGCATTGCAGTGTAGTGCAAACCAATACAAAAACAAATGGTGGAAATTTACACTTTAGTTTACACATCTTGAGACATTTTAAGTTATAAAATAACGTATGTTTCTGAGAGTGACATCTTCAGCTTTTATTCAGTGGAATTCACTTTGTGACGGCCTGTTTGTAAATTTTGCTGTGCAAAAAATAAGATTGATTTATTACAGTCGGAGCTGCGAGAGTGTGCAATCTGCTGCCTGCTACGGCACGCGGGTCCCTGACATCAGTTAAAAGAGTGAAGGGAGCACTTCTCCTCTCCGGCAGGCCACGGGCCCTTCGAACTGGAGAGGGGAAATAAGCGTTAAAAAGCTTGACTCTGAAGGGGGAGGGGTAAGGGGAGATCTGCGGGATCTGTGCAGGGGGAGGGGATAATGGCACCGGTAAGACCTCCATTAAGAGCCTGGCCGTCGCATTGCTGCGTTTGTCAGCTCTGATCAGGCTGAGGGACCCGTGAGCCGCCCCAGACTGGGGCCCCTTGGGAGACACGTGCCCGTAGGCCTGAACTCATTCACCTTTCCCTGGCCATGGATAGATTAGCTAATGGACTCTTATTAGTAACATGACAGGTAATATTATTGAATTTGGGCGAGGGGAGGATAAACAATTTCTTCAATGATTTAATAATTTTTTTTCCCATTCATATTTCTTTAAAAACTATTTCTGATCCATCTTTATTATGTATGATTGTGATAATTCAATTTTAGTTTTGAGTCACCAGACAAAAGCCTTATGATTGTATGGATTTTTTATGCATTTGGTGAACTTTAACTCAGGGTTGATTAGGATTTAACTTGCACTGGTTCCAGCTCTACAGTGGGAAAGGGGTATAATGAACCAGCCTGATTCCAGCTCTACAGTGGGAAAGGGGTACAATGAGCCAGCCTGGTTCCAGCTCTACAGTGGGAAAGGGGTATAATGAGCCAGCCTGGATCCAGCTCTACAGTGGGAAAGGGGTATAATGAGCCAGTCTGATTCCAGCTCTACAGTGGGAAAGGGGTATAATGAACCAGCCTGATTCCAGCTCTACAGTGGGAAAGGGGTATAATGAGCCAGCCTGGATCCAGCTCTACAGTGGGAAAGGGGTATAATGAACCAGGCTGATTCCAGCTCTACAGTGGGAAAGGGGTATAATGAGCCAGCCTGGATCCAGCTCTACAGTGGGAAAGGGGTATAATGAGCCAGCCTGGATCCAGCTCTACAGTGGGAAAGGGGTATAATGAACCAGCCTGGTTCCAGCTCTACAGTGGGAAAGGGGTATAATGAACCAGCCTGATTCCAGCTCTACAGTGGGAAAGGGGTATAATGAGCCAGCCTGGATCCAGCGCTACAGTGGGAAAGGGGTATAATGAACCAGCCTGATTCCAGCTCTACAGTGGGAAAGGGGTATAATGAACCAGCCTGATTCCAGCTCTACAGTGGGAAAGGGGTACAATGAGCCAGCCTGGTTCCAGCTCTACAGTGGGAAAGGGGTATAATGAGCCAGCCTGGATCCAGCTCTACAGTGGGAAAGGGGTATAATGAGCCAGTCTGATTCCAGCTCTACAGTGGGAAAGGGGTATAATGAACCAGCCTGATTCCAGCTCTACAGTGGGAAAGGGGTATAATGAGCCAGCCTGGATCCAGCTCTACAGTGGGAAAGGGGTATAATGAACCAGCCTGATTCCAGCTCTACAGTGGGAAAGGGGTATAATGAGCCAGCCTGGATCCAGCTCTACAGTGGGAAAGGGGTATAATGAGCCAGCCTGGATCCAGCTCTACAGTGGGAAAGGGGTATAATGAACCAGCCTGGTTCCAGCTCTACAGTGGGAAAGGGGTATAATGAACCAGCCTGATTCCAGCTCTACAGTGGGAAAGGGGTATAATGAGCCAGCCTGGATCCAGCGCTACAGTGGGAAAGGGGTATAATGAACCAGCCTGATTCCAGCTCTACAGTGGGAAAGGGGTATAATGAACCAGCCTGGTTCCAGCTCTACAGTGGGAAAGGGGTATAATGAACCAGCCTGATTCCAGCTCTACAGTGGGAAAGGGGTATAATGAGCCAGCCTGGATCCAGCGCTACAGTGGGAAAGGGGTATAATGAACCAGCCTGATTCCAGCTCTACAGTGGGAAAGGGGTATATTGAGCCAGCCTGGTTCCAGCTCTACAGTGGGAAAGGGGTATAATGAGCCAGCCTGATTCCAGCTCTACAGTGGGAAAGGGGTATAATGAACCAGCCTGATTCCAGCTCTACAGTGGGAAAGGGGTACAATGAGCCAGCCTGGTTCCAGCTCTACAGTGGGAAAGGGGTATAATGAACCAGCCTGATTCCAGCTTTACAGTGGGAAAGGGGTATAATGAGCCAGCCTGATTCCAGCTCTACAGTGGGAAAGGGGTACAATGAGCCAGTCTGATTCCAGCTCTACAGTAGGAAAGGGGTACAATGAGCCAGTCTGATTCCAGCTCTACAGTAGGAAAGGGGTACAATGAGCCAGTCTGATTCCAGCTCTACAGTGGGAAAGGGGTATAATGAGCCAGTCTGATTCCAGCTCTACAGTGGGAAAGGGGTATAATGAGCCAGTCTGATTCCAGCTCTACAGTGGGAAAGGGGCATGATGAGCCAGTCTTTCCCACTGGTTCCAGCTCTACAGTGGGAAAGGGGTATAATGAGCCAGCCTGATTCCAGCTCTACAGTGGGAAAGGGGTATATTGAGCCAGCCTGGTTCCAGCTCTACAGTGGGAAAGGGGTATAATGAACCAGCCTGATTCCAGCTCTACAGTGGGAAAGGGGTACAATGAGCCAGTCTGATTCCAGCTCTACAGTGGGAAAGGGGTATAATGAGCCAGCCTGATTCCAGCTCTACAGTGGGAAAGGGGTATAATGAGCCAGTCTGATTCCAGCTCTACAGTGGGAAAGGGGTATAATGAGCCAGCCTGGTTCCAGCTCTACAGTGGGAAAGGGGCTTGATGAGCCAGTCTGGTTCCAGCTCTACAGTGGGAAAGGGGTATAATGAGCCAGCCTGATTCCAGCTCTACAGTGGGAAAGGGGTATAATGAGCCAGCCTGGTTCCAGCTCTACAGTGGGAAAGGGGTATATTGAGCCAGCCTGATTCCAGCTCTACAGTGGGAAAGGGGTATATTGAGCCAGCCTGGTTCCAGCTCTACAGTGGGAAAGGGGTATAATGAGCCAGTCTGATTCCAGCTCTACAGTAGGAAAGGGGTACAATGAGCCAGTCTGATTCCAGCTCTACAGTAGGAAAGGGGTACAATGAGCCAGTCTGATTCCAGCTCTACAGTAGGAAAGGGGTACAATGAGCCAGTCTGATTCCAGCTCTACAGTGGGAAAGGGGTATAATGAGCCAGTCTGATTCCAGCTCTACAGTGGGAAAGGGGTATAATGAGCCAGTCTGATTCCAGCTCTACAGTGGGAAAGGGGCATGATGAGCCAGTCTTTCCCACTGGTTCCAGCTCTACAGTGGGAAAGGGGTATAATGAGCCAGCCTGATTCCAGCTCTACAGTGGGAAAGGGGTATATTGAGCCAGCCTGGTTCCAGCTCTACAGTGGGAAAGGGGTATAATGAACCAGCCTGATTCCAGCTCTACAGTGGGAAAGGGGTACAATGAGCCAGTCTGATTCCAGCTCTACAGTGGGAAAGGGGTATAATGAGCCAGCCTGATTCCAGCTCTACAGTGGGAAAGGGGTATAATGAGCCAGTCTGATTCCAGCTCTACAGTGGGAAAGGGGTATAATGAGCCAGCCTGGTTCCAGCTCTACAGTGGGAAAGGGGCTTGATGAGCCAGTCTGGTTCCAGCTCTACAGTGGGAAAGGGGTATAATGAGCCAGCCTGATTCCAGCTCTACAGTGGGAAAGGGGTATAATGAGCCAGCCTGGTTCCAGCTCTACAGTGGGAAAGGGGTATATTGAGCCAGCCTGATTCCAGCTCTACAGTGGGAAAGGGGTATATTGAGCCAGCCTGGTTCCAGCTCTACAGTGGGAAAGGGGTATAATGAGCCAGCCTGGTTCCAGCTCTACAGTGGGAAAGGGGTATATTGAGCCAGCCTGATTCCAGCTCTACAGTGGGAAAGGGGCATGATGAGCCAGCCTGGTTCCAGCTCTACAGTAGAAAAGGGGCATAATCCATCCCTATAGTGAAAATGGGTTATAATGAGTCAACCTAACTTTAGGTAGTGTGTGAAAAGGGTAGAATGAGCCTGGTTCTACAGAGGGAAAGGGTATATATACAGCTGTACAGCGGGAAAAGGGTTTTTCTACAGCTGGGTTGGCTAAGCTCTTTTCTCTAATAATACTGGGGCTGTCGCCAAGGTGCTGTTCACATTGCAACTCTTTTATTTATTTTCCTTTCCCGGAGGTGTTATAACCACAATCTGCAGGATGGTCGTTGGGCTGACACCACCATGTTTTCATTAATATCCCATCTGCTAGGGGACAGGAAGAGGAAAGGGGTGTCGGGGGGGAAATGCATCCTCTCACAATTTCAGCAATCTAAAAGGGCCCTGTCACAGAGACCATGTTCAATCATTCATTCTGTTTTGAAATTGTGTGCTTATGGGATTGTTTTACTCTGCAATTGAGAGGACCAGTGCAGGGAAATGCATTCTATCTGAGTGTGGTGTGTGTGTGTGTGTGTGTGTGTGTGTGTGTGTGTGTGTGTGTGTGTGTGTGTGTGTGTGTGTGTGTGTGTGTGTGTGTGTGTGTCTGTGTCTGTGTCTGTGTCTGTGTCTGTGTCTGTGTATACTGTATGTTTTCATGTGTGCGTGTGTTGTGATGGGTTGATTGTGTGCGTAGTTCATGTTTGTATGTTGGTACACTACCGTTCACAAGGTTGGAATTACTGAGCCATTTTTATGTTTTTGATAGAAATTGATACTTTTATTCACCAAGGTAGCATTAAATTGATCAAAAATACAGTAAAGACATTGATAATGTTGGCTACAATTGCAAATAGAAGAAGTAGAAATAGAATAAAATAGAAATAGTAGTTTGTAACATTATCAATGTCTTTACTGTATTTCTTGATCAATTTAATGCTACCTTGGTGAATAAAAGTATCAATTTCTTTCAAAAACATAAAAATGTCTCAGTGATTACAAACTTTTGAAGAGTAGTGTATGTATGTACTATATGTGTGTGTGGGCATGGCTGGGTGTGGTTATGGGTGTGGCTGCGTTTGATGACAGGTGTGGTTATGGGTGTGGCTGGGTTTGGTGACAGGTGTGGTGATGGGTGTGGCTTGGTTTGGTGACAGGTACGGTGGGGTGTGGTGATGAGTGTGGGTGGGTGCAGTGATGAGCATATCTGGGCGTGGTTATGGATGTAACTAGGTGTGGTGATGGGTGTGGCTGTATGCTTCATAGAGACTCCATGCTGCTCCGGACCCCTCGTGCAGCCAGCATCACACTGACCTCTGTGACCTTTCCCCACCCTTCTGACTCCGCCTTCGCCGTGCCCCCACTTACCAACCAGGGCCAACTGCAGGTGAGGGCATCTTCCTATTGGTTCATACATGTTGACAGTATGTTACAGCTGCACCCAGTGGTTCATTCATGAAGTGTCACTTTACAATTAATTTGTTTTTATTTTTAAATCATTAAAATAAATGGCTGGCACCTTTATTACAGATTACATAATTACTGAGTATTTTTTTGTGTATCTGGATGTGAACTGACACAATTAAAGTCGGGTAACTTTCTGAAGAGCACAGTGAAAAGGCTCTACCTGGGAATAAAGTCAATAGCCTACTGCTTGAAAGCCCGCTTTTCCATGTGCTGAAAGCTGAGCTGAAAGAGAGAGGGACGGGGAGGAAGCAAGAGAGGTGGAGAGAGAGTTTGAGAGACTGAGGGGGGAGAAGGCTATGGAGTGAGAGGAACTGTATCTGTGCCGCCTCAGTAGGCATTGATCTGGCGAGGCGGCGGTGTATCTTCCTCTTCCTCTCTGGCTGTCTCTCCTCCTCATCTCTTTCCTGCCCCTCTCTCCTCTCATCGATCTTTTACGGAGAGTTGCGCTCCCCCCGCTCCCCCTTCCCAGCTGCCTGTGCCTTTTAGCGGGAGACGTGTCATCCGTCTCCTCTCTCCCAGTGCTAAAGAGCAGATCCTGAGGCTGACCTGTGCTGCTCTGTTTCTCTAACATTGATCTGCTTCACTGCCTGCCTCCCTTTATCAATAGACCCATCTGTACGGCCCCTCCCTGCCTGTATGCCTGCTCTCACTGTATAACCTACTCATTATCTGTGCAATCCCTCCTGCAACGAGGTTAAAAGCTTTATTAGTGGAAAGTCAGTATGTCTGTTCTCTTCCTCAGAATTATGTTTTTCACGATACCGACAAGTGCAAGATCTCCTGCAGTAGGATGCATTATGAGCATGGTTAGATAAGATTGTGCGTATGTACGTACGTACGTACGTACGTATGTGTACCAGTGTGTCATGTGTGTGAGTGTGTGTGTGCTTTTGTGTGCGTGCGTATTTGTGTGTCCTTGTGTGTGTTTGAGTATGTGTGTTTGTGGGCACTTGTGTCTGTGTATTTGTGTGTTTCTGTTTCCTTGTGTGTGTTTTTCTGTGTGTTTGAGGGCACTTGTGTCTGTGTCTTTGTGTGCAATTGTGTGTGTCTGTCTCCATGTGTGTGTGTGTTTGTGTACATGTGTTTGAGGGCATTTGTGTTCGCGTCTTTGTGTGTAATTGCGTGTGTCTGTCTCCATGTGTGTGTTGTGTGACACTTTTGCCAGTGACACAGGTGCACTCTCTCTGGGGACGGCTGCAGGTCTGTGGGGACACATGGATCCTGCAGCATAGCCAGGAAATCTGAGCTGTTCCTTTAACACGAGCCAGACTCCTCAGGGTTTACAACACTGTCTGAGCATCTGAAATCTGACTCTACAAAACACACCCGTAAAAGGGAAGCTACTGTACCTGGCTGGGAGAAGACAAATACTACCCTTTTTCGTGGGTAACAAAATATTGTAAAGCTGTTATAATATGGTGGGGGAAGGTATTTTACGCCAGCAGTTTGCAGCAAGGCGATTTATCTGCATGTAACTCCATACATTTTCGTACACAAATGAACATGATCAAGAGCTAGATTTTTATCTTGTGATAATGTTACGTTTTAATGCAAATCATTGTTTTTCCACTGAGCCTTGGCATAGCAGAGATGTATCTGTATACTGTAAATGCAATGGGCTTCAGCATTTGGCACGAGTGATGCCAGTTTCGAGGTGATAGCACCTGTGCACTTTGGGATTTCCTATGCTGCCTCCCTCCCCCACAGTGTCACCCCATGGTCCCACCTGTGTGTGTGCGCGTGTGTTTGTGTGCGCATGCGTGCGTGCGCCAGAACCCAGTCCAATCTACCGGATCCCAAACACTGGTTCCAACACTGAGCATGCTCACAAACAAGGCTCAGTACTTCCAGCAGGGTGAGCCTAACTTGCTGGTACGTCTTGCAGGTGTCCCAGGCCGGGGTTCCTGAGGAACAGCCAATGTGGAACCACTGCTTCCTGTTCCTCGGCCGGGACTCCGCCACTATTTTTACGGGGGAGGCGGCTCTGGTCCTGGAATACTACCCCACCAGCACAGGTGGGATACAAAATATAAAAATAATAATAATAATAGATAATATTTCTATTTAATTTATAAATAAAACATGTATAGTAACTGTGCATTCACACACACACACACACATACACACACACACACACACACACACACACGCACACACATAATGTCATGACACAGTAGATTTGACAGATGAGTCACAATGAAGACCACAGTGAAGTCAACTGAATGGCGCATTTATTAAATGAGAATAGGCCCGTGGGGAACAGCAGGGAATAGCTGAAACTCAAACTAAAACGAGGAAGGCCACTCGCAGGAAGCCGTAGACACAGGAGGGGAAGGAAGGACCCCGGGAACAGCCAAGCCACGGGTGGGATTCCTCTGAGCCAGTGTATGGAAAGTGAGCACAGGCGTTAGCCGCTGGTGTGACTTTGGAACAGACACCTTTGTGGTTGCTCGGTGGATCCATCTTCAATCGCCTGTAACCAGTATGGATAACGAGGGATGGCTGGCTCCAAATAATTAAACTGTTGGTGTGATCACAGGCTGGGTGGGGTGGAGCGGACACTCCCTATATCTGCATGTGTATGTGTGTGTGTTTGTACATATTCTCTCTCTCTCTCTCCTTCTCCCTCCCTATCCCACAATCCCCCAGTGATGAATTCAGTCAGCTGGCACACCCGCAGTCCCCTAGGATTCTCTGCCCTGATCCTTGATCAGCAGCTATACGGGAAACTGATGTCAGAGAGGGGCCTGAGAGTGGAACAGCTCCCCCTGCAGGTTTGAAGGATACACTGATGCCGTTTTATACCCAGTTTCAATCCTACTCTGTGAGTTTGAATCACTGCCTGCGGGCTGGTTTTACAATGTTTTCAGAAAAAAAAAATGTGTTCATGTTGTAGTCTCTGAGGTTCACCGTATCAAATCTTGAGACCAGTGTTAAAGATTAAATTCACTCAACCATTTCATAACTTGTTATGGAAACGGAAAATCATTTAACTTGCTAACTGTTGCTAATTTGATATGGACTCAAACCATTGTAAATGAAGATTTTTACTCAATGGTTTCTCGAAATAAAGGTTGATGATGATGATGATGATGATGATGACTCTGGTCTGTGCTCGGTAACATTCTAAGATGCTTTTTTTTAAATGAAAAACCGTCTTTCTCGTCTTGTCTGCACTCACCGTTTTGTTTGCTTGGTTGAATCCCTCTCTCCTGCGGTTTTCAGGGAAGCCTGCTGAAGACCACATCGGATACCACTCCCACTGTGGGCATTGTTCTTCGTTTGATTGGCTCGGAGGTGAGTGTCCAATCACGCTCTTCTCCAGTAAGACTGATGTTGTCCTTCTGGTATCATTTCATTCATAAATAGTGCAGATGGAAGATGGATTTTAATGCAAGCTGATATTTTCCATGATTATTATCACTGATATATTAATGGCTTGTATGGTTCCCTTGTTGAGTTTTATTAAAATTATAAATTCTGCACAAAATAGTTCTGATTGCTCCCTTTGGTATCTGCCAGTGATTTTACTTATGAAGAACTAATGTATTAGCAAAACATATTTGTGTTTGAGACATATGAAGTGTGTGAAATTTGGATGTTGATCAACTTGCGCATGTGACCCTTTTCGTGCCAACTGGCCCTTTCCTAACCAGGTAGACTCACATTATCATTTAATCTAAGTGATGCAGGAAACCTTTTTAATTAATACAAATTTCCATGCAGTTTATTTGTTTTAAAGAATGAGTACATAAATAAAGTAATACTGCAAACATTGTTCTGATGCTGATGAGTAGTTGTTGTTTGATTGCCTTCTCTCACAGTTCCTTCCAGACAACAACATCATTACAGTGGGTAAAAATCAGATCTTTATAGGAAGCATCGGTCACAGCTTGTGTGAAGACTAAAAGTGTTTATCGGAGTCCAATGTGTGACAATATGTAGTTCGAAATACTCCATCAGATAGCTCATTTGGTTAAGGCACGCTGTGGTGCATGGTTGAGCCTCACGGTTCTCGGATTGAATTTGCACAGTGCCAGTGCCGAATGTGACCAGTAGCTCCATAGGGCAGTGCACAATTGCCGATAGCATCACCCCAGCGTATGGGAGGGTTCACTTGGTTAGGGGACCGAGTTTATCGCTCTCTAGCGACCCCCACTGGTCGATCGGGTGCTCTTGGACCGCATGTCAAAACCGCATATGAAAGGTCTTCCTTCGACTCCGCTCTATGCGGGCTTGGCTATAGTCTGCGGTGTGAGAAGAAGCAGCTGGCGACACCACGTGTATCGGGGGAGAACCGTGGTTGTCGACTCGGCAGTGGGGTTCGTGCACGAACGTGGCTGCGGTTGCAGATTGAACATGCCAAATTAGGGTGGGTGCCAAATTTACGTTGAAAATAAATAACTAAGATTTCCATCAGATTTGATTTTTAACATTTTCCCACACTCTGGTTGGCTCTGTTCGAGCGGTGGAGCCTCACAGAGCTCTGCAGGTACTGGCCTGCGTGTGGTATCGGAGCCAGCAGGCTGGAGTGGGAATAGAATGCACTTTATCACTCTGTAATATTTACTGTGCCACATTATTATTGTACTGGAGGCACCTTTATTGGGCTCAGAGGGACAGTGTTGAGTTTACAAGCAGTTGAGGGTGCCTGAGTGACACATCCATCTCTATCTGTCTGTATGTTCCCCCTCCCTCCTCCTGCCTCCTCCCTCCTTCCTCCTGGCACTCATCTGAGTGGCCTCTTCTTCTCTCATTTCCTCACTCTCCTTCCCCCGTCCATCTCTATCCCTCTCATCTCCTCGTCTTCCTCGCGTTCATCCCTTCCCTATCTCCTGCCCTGTATGAAACTTTCCTTCTTCCTCCGTCTCCTTCCCCTTTTCTCTACTTCCTTTCCCTCCCTCCTCTCGCGATTGCCCTCTCCTCTCTCCTTCCCCCCGCCCGTCTTCCATTCTTCCTCTCTCTGGCTATTTCTCTCTTACTACTCTTTCTCTTTTTTGTTTCGCTCCTCTCCATCCCCCGTCCGTTATTCTTCCTCTCTTTCTCCTCTTCACTCTCAGTCCCTCTTGCTCTCCCGTTACCCCCCCCCCCCCTCTCTCCCTTTACTTTATGAGTGATGAGAGCAGGCAGGGCTTGTGACTCGCGCAGATTAATAGAAAGGTTGTAAAGCTGTAATAGGCTCAGATCGAGGCATTAAGTGATTGTTTCTGTGGGGCCTCTCCAGTTAGGAGGATCATAAATTTACCGCTCTGAGAAGAGCAGCGGCACAGCAATAAGTGGGTAACACATTTTAGGACACAGTCCGCTTATAAATGCTTATACAGCATTAGTAATACGTCCTAAAACGTGCAAATACCTTGTTGATGAAAGTGACTCCAAAATTCATTAATATGTTGTTACAGAGGGTATGCTAAAGTTATAAAATCTCACGTAAGGTGACGATCTCAAAATATGTAATAAACTCAAACATATGATGCAACAGTTGTCAAATGTTTAAACCTCCGTTTGCGGATTTAATTAATTGAGTGAGTATCCAAATGAGTTTTACAGAAACACATGTTTACACGGATTTGTGCTATGCAGAATACATGCAGAGATGAGGTGGGTGTGGTGTGTAGCATATTGGAGTAGGGACAGAGAGTGTGATGTGTGAAGACAGAAGATGTTGTAAATAGTGTTTGCAGTACTCCAGAGATTATGTGAGGGTGGGGGGTCGGTGGAGCTGGCTCGGTGGTAGAAGGGTGAAGGAGGGGTGATGTATTATTCATGGCGGGGGGGGGGGGGGACAAATGCAGACCGTAAAGTGCCAAGTTAATTTGTTTTTTTTTCCCTTTCCAGCTGGTCACCAAAATAAATTATCACTTCCAGCCAGGCAGTAAACTGCAGTAGAGGTGATTTAGATGAGTGTTATTGTAGCATCTGAGCTAGAAGAAGGGATATTAAGGTATCAGGTGCCAGTGTGTTCGACGCATATGAATATAATTAAAGTTCAGAATCTCAATGTGTCCAGTACACATAGTTAATCAAGTACAAAATACAGAATAATGATTCGTAAATCAAACTGCTGTTGAATAGTTCAGTTCACTGTCTGTATATGCATGCGTGTGTGTGTGTTTGTGTGTGTGTGTGTGTGTGTGTGTGTTTGTGCATGTGTGTATCATCATTTTATTAAATATGATATACTAAACAATAAGGGTGTTTTAGCAAAGAAATAGCCAGCAGTGTTTTTGTCATCAACATAGTTTGCCTTCGATGGTTGTAATCAGGTTATCAAGCTCAATTGTAACCTTTTTAAAAATAAAAAAACATTTCTTTACAGCACAGCCATGCAGGTGTACAATTCACTCCTGACACCATGCGACCACCCAAACAGGAGAAATAATGTTCTCTCTTGATGTTTTCTGTTTTTTGAAGTCATAAATATGACTTTGTGCACAATAATACCTCAGAACTGGGGGCCAGTTGGCTGTTGTTTGTGAGATTCAATTAAAGTCAATATGGGGAGCCAGTTGTCTGTAGCCGATATAGTATTGAAACACCCTACCAATATAAAGGACGAAGAGCAGGACAATAAGGTCAGAAGTGGGACCAGTTGCCCGTTTGTATTAAAAGTAAATAGGAAGAGCGGTAGATTTAATTCAGATTCATTTTGGGGACCAGCTGTTTCTCTCTATTAAAGTACTGCACAATGAGGTAATAAGAGTAGAAGACAGGCAGAAACGGAAGTGGTTCCTACAAGTTAAAAGTGAGTTGTATTAAGGCAGTGTGGTGTGTTTGTTCTGACATCTTCGCTCCTCGAGACAGGAGCAGGCACGTGCGCGTGGCCTCGCGGAAGTCAGAGCGTATTTAATTAAAACGGAGAAAGACCCTATACTACTGTGTCACCTCGCATATAGTTTATTCTTGGCGATCGTACAGTGTCCCGCGTGGGCCAAACGTCAGGCATCACGTCCAATGCTCGGACACATATCTGTCCGCCTTCATCCAGTCCGTCAGAGACGATTGCTTCCACTGTCACCTGGGATAACATTATGCAAGGGGATACAATGGAAAACGATGTATATGATGTATATGTAGATGGAGCTAGTGGACCCACTACGTAACTAGTTGTCCGTGCAGCAGGTAGACAGCCCTAAAATATGGTGTCAGTGAATAATAACTAACGATGGACATATGCCTTTTCTCTGTTGGCTGATATCGTGCAATAACACAAGCTAACTCAGTCTTTAATATCAAATATATCTTTAGAATGCCATGAGACCTACAATTTTTTTATTCACATCCGTTCAAAGGTTGTTTTGAAATTCAAAAAATAATTATATATCTACTTTTTTTTTTGGAAAATGAATACATGAAGTCATTTCAGAGTGACAGGAAGTGTGCTGGCACCGGAAAAACGGGTGATTAGCTTCAATCGCTCTCTAATCGCGTTCCGCGGCCCGGCTCCAAACGACTCACGAATCCAGAACCGCAGACATCTGCAGCTTTTTCCCTCAAAGGGCGTGTCACGATGCAGCAGCGGAATATTAATCTCCTGCTTCAGACGGCCTGACATTCATTTCTCTCAGAAGCCTGCTGGCGATTATTGGGAAATGTTTATCCCCAGTAGTTTAAAAAACGATGGAAAGCTTTTGGGTTTAATTTCTGTCACTTTAGTGGAGGCGATCGGGCGGCATGGCGATAGCGAGGAGCGTTTCAAGGTTGCAAGAAAGTGAGGGCACTACAGATGTTGGTTATGAGCTGCGTAATAAAGAGGCTTTGATGCGGCCTTGTCCGAGTAATGCATAAAATAATGAAAACTATAAAATCATTCGGGTGGCTTCCATTTTGCGAACTACCCCTTTAAATATTGCTAGGTTTAGGTTTGCTTAGGCCACTATTGAAGTGGGCACAGCAGGGCTCGAGAACAGGGAGCATTCACGTGGCTCGACTCCACACTTCCTGCTTCTCCAGCGTCCCAGGGGGGCAGATTCTGCGATTTGCTAATAGATTCAGACATACATGGTGCCTCCTGAGCGGACATCCTTCGTGCTGAGGGGGAAGTCTGAGGCAGACACGTCTCCAACTGTGAGGCTGTTAGACCGTTTCAGCACCGCAGACAGCGACGCAGCAGCTCTCCTTCATGCAGACCCAAGGCGCGTCCACGTTCGCTCTGGCATCTCCGCGAAAGTGCCCGTGATAGCTATTCTCAAGACGTTTGCGCGTGGGTGTTCCGTTTAATTAGGTGTGCTGGAGGTTTAGCTTAATTATCGGCACCTGTTTTTCTTTGACGCGGAATGCCTTGCAAAGATAATTTAAAAAATGCACAAGCAACGGCATGCTAGATAGATGGTCAGTTATTAGAGCCTGTTCTGGTTAAATAGTCGGGGGGGGGGGGGGGGGGTGGATGTCATGCTGGGAACAAATGAATGACTGCCAGGCGTGAGGTAGGCGTGCTCGTCCATATCCTAATAGAGTCCCTCGGCATCCGGTCTAATCACTGCTGACCACTACGTTCGGCTCCCAGTCACGCGCCGCTCTCGGGAGCCTGTGCTCTGCTGCTGGCCGAACCCCTGACTCAGAGATAGATTTGCGCTTTTATTCCGACCGGTGGCTCCGCTCATTTAATTTCCCCCAAATGGCGTCAGATTAACGAACCAGCAGCGGGGAGCTGGCTCTTCCTCATTAAAGAACGCAAAACTCTTCTGCCCGTCTGTGAATCCGGATCACAGGGACAACAAACCGATAGATTGCTGTCTTCCTGAACATTTTTTCTTCCTGATAATTTTAGCCATTAATCCAGTTTTTGCTATTTCTGTCCATTACCTTTAGTTATTTTCTGTTGGTTATTTACAAACTCCAATTCCAAAAAAGTATTACAGTATGTAAAATGCATATAAAAGCAGAAATTAGTGGTTTGTAAATTATTTTTTACATATATTTAATTGATATTTGAAAAGATATTTGATGGTTTACCTTATCAACTTAATTGAGTTTTGTAAATATACGGTAATCCCGAATTTGATGCCTGCAACACGTTCCAAAAAAGTTGGGACGGCGCAAAAAATGACTGGGAAGTTAAAAAAACACCAGTTTGGAACATTCCAGATAAACAGTTGATGCTGTCATGACTGGGTATAAAAGGATATCAAAAGACTCTGATATCTTATTTTCAGGTACTCGTACAAGCGATACTATAACCTCTCTACATTTGAATGGATCTCTATGGGAATTTGGGGGTGGGACTAGATTAAGATGTAAATTACACGGGAATAGTATGGAACCCATGGTTGGCTAAATGGCCGTAAGTAATCAAGGGTCTGAGGTATCAAACGAGCCTCAAACTATCACTCTGCTGCCAGATATGCAGTAGACATGGATGGATTGCTTTAAGGGTTGTTTCTCCTGACTCATTTTCCTATTGAACTCTATGGAAAAAGTCAGGGGAAACAACCCTTCAAGTGATCCATCCATATCTACTGCATATTCAAAGAAGGATAGATGCAAATCTATTAATTTGTCTAATACATATACATTTTCCAACATTCTTTGTTGTAAATGTTTTCTCAAGATACTGTATAAAATGTGCAATCTTGATGCTTTCATTGTATTGTTTAAGGTGTTATTCCAACATAAGATTTTGAGCACATGTATCATTAATAATAATTGTATTTATCACCTTGTTTTTTTATGGTGGGAGGTACACCAGAGACTCAAATTAAAATTACAATTTAATTAATTCTGTGCAGTCTGCGTGTTTATGCATTCTTTCTGCTAATGAAATAAAGGCTCTTGGACTTCAGAGACCCAGTGGAATATCAAGGGTCAATGTATTCTTGGTGCCTAAGAGAACCAATTAAGAAAGAGCTGTGTGCCTGAAATATTGTGCATAAATATTTTTTTTTTTTCACGTTGAGACTATTTAAATCCCTTGGTCATAAATTTAATACCGTTCCATAAAGGGGAAAAAAATCTTACAAATAATCCAAACCAGTTTCTCTGGAATGATATTGTAATACATACTTTTCATTATATATAAATTCAATTATAATTATGTTTAATTAAAATTTGAATACTATTTTAATACATTATGTCAATAGATTCAACCCTCCAGACTCACATTTTGACTCCAAGTTTGTTGAAGCCATTTGTGGTTGGTATTAAATGCACGACCATACTCAACACTCTCATGGATATGTGCCTTTTAAATTCTGCATTGCTTAGAGCATTTGCGTTTTGAATATATATCATGGAACATCAGTAAAAAAAAAAAAGAAAATCTATGAAATAAAATTAAATCACAGTTATTCTATTATAAACTCTATTTATACAGGTGCCTCGTATTCTTTTTTTAGCGACCAAAAATGAATTATTTTTCATGTTGTGCGACTCGTGTTCCCGCGTCTGTCTCGGAGCAGAGATGGAAACGCTGTTAAATAAATGGCGGAATCTCCCATCGTTGAAGAATGCCTGGAAACAGGTTAAAGTACTTATGTCAGATGTCTGTAAAGGCCGGGAATGAAATTGCGCTGAGTGTCTGGATGAGCCTAGGGAGAGCGAGTGTCTGCAGGTAATCACGTTAGACTGGAGTCTGTAAAATGATTTCTCGGAAAGAAGGTTCCATCTCGACGCGGGGCGGGCAGGGCCCGCGCTGATGTAGGGTGGAAGGGGGTGGGGGGCTTGTTAAAAGATGGTCTGCACTGTCCATTGGCTACAGAAGTTAGGGAGGTCGTGACCTTGCACTTCCTGTATTGCAGGATCAAAGAAACCTCTATGGCCCAGGAAGTAAAATAACCCTTTTCCTGTGTTGTAAGGAGTGTAAAACTAAAGCATGTGTTGAATACAAACTGGACATTGAGATGATTTTTTTAAATGTTATCCGATACTCTACTGCCTGCGTTGCAATGGTTTCCATAAATGACGGCATTCCTCATCAAAGTGATTGCACCACAGATAACCCATTGCTACAACACAATTTGTGTTGGTATAGCCATAATGCAGTTTTTGTTGCTGTAGCCGTGATGCAGTGCATGTTGCCAAAGCAGTAGTGCTGTGCCTGTGGTCATTACCGTGTGACAGTGTGTGTTGCCAGAACACTGACAGTCCATGTTAACATAATCGCGGCACTGTGCCTGTTGTTATAGCGTCCGGACTCGCTCCTGACAGAAGTGGACCCCGGTGTGTTGCCCTGCCTGGATTTGGAGCCCTTGGAGGAGGCCGGAGCGCCACCTGTCCCTGGTCCCACACTGGTCCCACTTCTGATCCCAGAGGAGAGCGTCTCCCTCGAATCGGCCACTCCCGTCACCGACCACCACGCCCAGCTGCCGCTATCAGTGAGCTACACCAAGCTTGCCGTATTCGCAATGACACCTGTTAGTCAATCCTGTACGGCACACTCAAAGATGCCATTCTTTTTTAGCATTATGTTCAAACACTGCTATTTCAAGTCTGTTACTATGTGAGGAGTGATATGGATCATTGGTACTGTACATCATCAGAGTTGGGGTCTATTCCATTTTAGTTCAGTCACTTCCGGAAATTAACAGAAATTCAATTCAGTAATTGAAAAATCTTTAGTTTTTTAAACCACTGATTGAATCTCAGTTCATTTCCTGAACTGATTGAATTTGAAATGGAATTTACTCCAACCGTGCATGTCACACTGGACCATTATGGCATCATAATCACAGATTGGTTGTGTGGATTCTTCGTTCTGAAAACCTTTTAATGCCCTCTTTCTCCGCCTGAGCGGAATCCTGCCTCTAGCCTACTGGGTATTGAACATGTATGTACAGTGTGCTTGCAATCAAAAGGCATTAAACTGAATCTGATCAATATCATCCATCAACATGGCTTTTCCCTTTCATCAGGGCTCCCCATCGATCTTCTGAAATGAGACGCCTGTAAAAAGGGTCCGCTTGTGCCGTTTTCCCTGTAGTCAGAGAAAAACGGCATTGATGGAGAGCGAGTCTTCATGAACTCATTCTGGGAGGAGCCACAATGTGCTGCCATTGGCTCATATTAACTAGTGATGGGAGAGTGAGGTTTCCACACTGTTAAAGCTGCTGCTGTGTCCTAAAGCCTCACTTACATTTAGGTATTTAGCATGTTCATGAGCAGCTTACAGGGCTTACGTCTTTTTAACATTCAATACATTCAGGGGTGAAATTTGGGATTTGTGAGATCCCATGTATCAAAAGAAACCTATTATGGTGGTGGTGGTGGGGTGGCTTTTTTCTGACGGTACGAAATTTATATAAAGTATGTATTTTTATTACATCATGTATACGTTTTTATTTATGAAAAACAATGTTTTGAAAATGTACTTCGCTAACTCATTTCATTTTATAACATCTCATCAACTAACTAGTTTGCCACAGGCTAGCCTGCAAAGTAGCTGGTAGTCCGTTGAACAAGACCTGACTTCGATATAGCAACTGTACTCTGAGCTTTAGGACTGGTAGCAAGGCTAGCTAGCCATTCAGGTAGTATCATCCAACCTTGCAATAGCAATTTAACTAGCTAGCTAACCAGTAAGTTAGTCTACAGAACTTGCAGGCATACGTAACATTTGTCATGAGTAAGGTTTGCTATCCAGTAGCCGGTGTTGCTGCGTATTTATTTCTATATAAAAGATTGCATTTGGAAATTCTGCTGATAGATGTTAGCGTCTAAAATATAGCTAATATAGTTAATTAAATCACTGCTTTCAACATACCTTTGTATTGTTCATTCCTTGATCTCTGGCTTTCTTTTCTTTTTTTTCTTTTCTGATTGGTTGACCGACTAAACTGACTAACCATTGTACGACACTGCTACCCACTTTCACAGTACTTTCCTATAGCCTCGCTTTTGACATTTCATCTTGCTCTCAATACATCAGTTAATACAAGGCTAACTGCGACATGTTTTCGTAGCTAAACGCGGTCATCCAGCGAACCCGTGCATGCACTTTCTGGGGTCGCTCTTAGCATTAATCACGCCCCTACCAATTTGCCGGGGCATAGAAATGGGCGCTTTTTGGAAAATGGATTAGAGGTCTGCTTTAAGAGGCTGACCGGAGGTCGGATGGGATTTAACAAGAGCTCAATTTACCTAACGGGGTACTGTTAGAGGAAACTCATGTCTGCTAAGCCGTGAACCGTGATTTTCAGTGTGCAGAATGCAGACCATGTTCCAGCTCTGTGGGGAATTTTTTATCTATCGAATGATTAGAAGCAGAGCCAAATTAGGTTTCAGGCTGGTAAGAGAATAATTATAGAATAATTAGTACTGCACTTGTTACAGTCTTGACTGTGTGTGTGTGTGTGTGTGTGTGTGTGTGTGTGTGTGTGTGTGTGTGTGTGTGTGTGTGTGTGTGTGTGTGTGTGTGTGTGTGTGTGTCCTATAGCCTATGTGAATTTTGTTGAAGTTGCAGATGTGATATTTGTCAAAGTTGCAGACAGGATTTTTGTTGATGCAGGATTCAGGTTTTCTTGAGACAGGGATCTGGGGGCTTGGCAGAAATGTATGTGGTCTTAGTTTACAGTGATGTGAAAAAGAAAGTACACCCTCTTTCAATTTGATGATTTTATATATTAGGACCCTCATCTAGTCCTCAGTAAGTCCTAACAGTAGATATTTGACTCATAACAGACACACTCATTTTATAATAAACCAACATGCAGAAGCCATATGTGAAAAGCGCACCCTTACTGATTACATATCAACCAAGAAGCTAATTAGAACCAGGTGCGTCTGCTAGTGTATAAGTGTACATGATTATCAGAAAGTGCTACAACCTGTATATAAAAGCAGAAACTTTGACAGTTTGGGCGATTCAGATTTGTGTAAACACAGCATTTCAAGGACAAAGTACATCTTTGATGATCCCAGAGAAGCCATTGTTGCTGCTCATCTGTCCGGAAAGGGTTATAAAGCCATTTCCAAACAATATGAAATCTGTCATTCCCCAGTGAGAAAGATAATTTACAAATAGAGAATATCCAAAGCAGTTGCCAATATACCTAGGAGTGGGTATCCCAGCAAATGCATCCCTGGACTAGACCATATAACGCTCAGAGAAATTTAAAAGAACCCTAAACCCTACGAACCCAACATGATAAACGTTCATGATTCCACTAGTAGGAAAAGACTGAACAAGTATGGCATTAATGGGAGGTTAGCCAGGACAAAACCCTCTTCTCTCCAAGAAGAACATTGCAGCATGGCTTTGGTTTGCCGAAGTGCAACTGAAAGGACCGCAAGACTTCTGGAACAACGTCTTCTGGGCAGCACAAGAACCTCATGCTAACCGTAAAGCACGGTGGTGGAGGGGTGATGATTTGGGGCTGTGTGCAGCCAAAGGGCCTGGACGTCTTACAATCATCAAGTCCGCCGTGAATTCTTCTCTATACCAGTGTATTCGAGAGGAAAGTGAGAGACCATCTATCCAACAGCTAAAGCTTGGCTGAAAGTAGTTAGTGCAACAGGACAATGTAAGTACATCAGTAAATCTATGGCAGAATGGCTGAGAATGAAAAGAATCTATGTTTTGGAAAGGCCAAATGAAAGCCGAGACCATGTCAGGAGGAGTGGGCCAGAAATCCTCCGATTTGATGTAAGAGACTGATAAAATTCATACAGGAAATGATTACTGTCTTCAGGTTATTGCTGCAAAAGGGGTTTCTACAAGTTACTGAATCATGGGGTGCGCTTAACTTTTCATTCTGTATGTTGGCTTCTTTTGTTTTGGAGTAAATAATGATTGTAAGTAAAATATGCGATGTGTTATTTGTCACATGAGGTTTGATTTAACTACTGTTATTACTTGGTGAAGACTAGATGAGGGTTAGTTATAATATGTCAATAATATATGTATAATAATATGTATAATATCCTATGTAGAATGATATTATTGAAGGGGGATGTAGTTTCTTCATTCACAGCACTGCAACTTCACTGATTTGATGTTCCGGAGACAGATTGAAAGAAGGAAGAGAAAGATGAGGAGAAGAGAGAGGGAGAGAGCACAGAAGGAAGTATTGCAGATAGAGAGAGGGGGAGGAGGAAGAGGCGGAAAGCGAGAGAGAGACAGAGACAGAAAGAGAGGGGCAGAGAGAGCGGAGGAGGAGACATATCCAGAATAACAGTGTTGATTTAGGCTATTTCAGCACTCAGAGAATCAGACACAGTGATGTGAACATATCCCTACAGATCATGGCGGCTGAGGTTTCTCAAGCACAGAACTGCAGCTCAGTCTGTGCTGCTGAGGCCAGAGTGGATCTGCGGTGACACCTAGTGGCAGAAATAGTCTTGTACCAGCTTGCCTTGAATATATCCAGTCATTGCAATGCTATTTTAATAGAGGGGGAAAAATCTCTAAAAAGGTCACCTTGACCCAAACATTGATTTGCAATTGTTGCATATTAAAAGACAGCAGAGAGAAGTCATACGTGTTTGATGTGGGAGTCGCATCCTCATTTGCACAATAAAATAAAACCTCTGTTTTACATTCATTTAATACTTTTGGGAGGGAATAGCTTTGATATACAGTATAGATTTCCAATAATTCATCGTGGCTTTGTTTTTGTATTTTGCATAATACATTTCTTTAATATTTATAGGTGTGCTGCAAAAGGGAATTTCGTGATCACTCCTCACAAAAATGTCAGACAGAAGCCAGTAATTTCTTAGCCCTGGAAATGTGTGCTCATGTCAGAACATCCAGAAGAAAAGTCTTGGTTTAAAAAAAAAAACATCTATAATTATTCTTTTCTGACCTAGTTAACCCTTTTAAAATGTCAGTAAAAATGTTTTTATTTCTTCTATTAAGCATTTTGGAAAAAAAATATCTAATTTCTGTTGCCTAATTGGCAAGAGGAAGGCAAGGCTGAAGCTACAGAAATAGGAGATGAGTGGTGAGATGATCTGTGCGCGCCTCTTAGACATTCACTTCAGAGAAAGAGTCCTGTTCTTTCCTTATTCATCATGTGTGGGAGGTAAAGCTTGCTTTCACGGGATGAGTTGCCAGTATTAAAGATAACATTAAAATGTATCTAACGTGTATTACCCCTTTACTTTTCTCTCAGTGGAACCTGGAGTCCCTCAGTTTCACACCCTGCGGGTGGTCTAACAGTTATTAAAGGTGTTATTTTTCATCTTCCTTTGAAATGAGGTTTCTGGCTGTTTAATCAAACCGGCAGCCGCCGGAACGGCCACCGGCGGATCTTCACCGCCGGCACAGACGGCACCGACTAACACACGCCTGACCTTCAAAGGCAAAGACGGAGACAGGCGGACGACATGAAAGACAGCTAGACGGGCTGTCAGACTGTTTAGACGGGTGCACAGTCAGAGGCAGCCTGACAGACAGATAGACAGTCAAATCGTCAGCAAGAACGCTGGACCAAGGCTAGACAGCTAACGTACAGACAGAGAAACTTTTTTTATTACTGTATCAACATCACATCTGAAGCACAGTAGTCCTTTGGAAGGTTTGCATCAAAGTGTGAGCTAAATCAGTATGTCGTCGGTGTCGTAAAAAAAAAAAATCTCTTTTTAGTAAATGTTAAGTGTTTTATTACATTTCATTACAGCTTACAAGTTTTAGTTACATTATGCTGTTAAATGTTCACAATGCACAAAATGGCTTTTTATTTTAAACATGAATATCACGTGGCAAATGATCATCAGTGTTTATTCAAAATCATATTAGAGCTTAGGGCTTCGCTGTTTTGTAACATTTGAGTTGAATATGATGGGATTGCTCAGTCAGATGGAGACATATAGGTCCCAGAAGAATGCGTATTCTAGCAGCCTTAATATGATTCTGGATTTGCTCAGCGTGAGTTGTACTGAGGGGCCTCAAGAGCGGAGCCTCGGAGAGCTCTATCTGTAATGAGTGTACGCTGAGGTAAACTATAAAAATGCCGTTCAGCTGCATAATGATATGTACCGAAGCAATTTGTCCTGCAGTGATGTGGTCCATTGACCCGCCTCTCCTCCTCCTGTGCTGTAAGATGATTGGTTATATTGACCATGTAACAGGCAATGTTCTCCACCACTGCTCTGGCCTGGAGAGCCAGGTGAAAAAAGAAGGGGAAAAAATACGTTTTCAGGCCTTCGATTCTGAACAAGTCGCATATGATTACATTTTATCATAGGGGTTTGGGGGAAGCCTCCGTTTCCTATGTACAATAATAATGGTGGAAGAAGACCCCACCCACACACCACACACACAGGCACATACGCATGCATGCACAGACGCACAAAAGCTTGCTTACATACACACACTAATAGACATGCACTTATGTAAACAAGAATTAAAAAACGTACAAACACGCACACACGTACACATTGATGTGCACACATAAATACATTAACATACAGTTAAATGCATGCGCGCACACACGCTCATGCGTGCAGGTGCACACAAATGCATGCTGACTCAAACTCCTACTGCTTCGATGGCAGCTGTGTGCTTTTCCTGCAGCCAGAGGTTATAATTACACAGGGGCCAGATTGCAGTCCCGGAGGGAGCCGGTAACTCAGTCGATGGGAGTGGCTGGGGGCAGATTGGCTGCTCTGCAAATCTAAATGCAATAAAGGAATGAATATAGATTTTTAAAACATGAAATGTTATTTTGTGATATTTATGATGTATGGCATTTGCAACCTATAGGCTAAGGTAACTTCACCTACACGACTGCGTGTAAACAAAATTTGATTGGTTATCGAATACTTTAAAGGAGGGGTGGGGAGGGTGAGGGATATATAAACACGTGGTCACATGACCTATGCATAAATAAACATCTGTTGACAACGGATATGAATAATGTGCGTTTTTATGTTCTGCCGTTATGCCTGGTAGTGATTTGGCCAGCTAATCTGCAAAAACGTTTGCGTTTAATTATTTTTAGAAAAAGTCTAGATTAAATTATTCTGAATATTTTGTCATATTGCGAGATTTTGTTATTTGGAAATTCAGCCCTCTGAAATTCAATTAACCTTGTCTGCTTAGAGCATATTTTTTTGCCCTTGAATTTGATATTGAAGCCCAAAATCACAATGCTGTAATAATGTATTGCCATGAAAAATAAATGAACTGAAGAATAGAATAACTTTATTTTTCCCTGGTGGAATTTCATTAATAAATGCATAAACGGACAGACTTAATTTTAAAAGAATGTAATTTGTGTCATGCTGTTTTTTTAGGAAAGGTACAGCACAGTGCTTCAAGATAACGCATCAGAATTTGAAACCAGATCTACACTATGCTTCTGCAGGAAATATCATTGAATATACCAACCGTGTAAAACACAGGAGGAAATAGGCTGCAAAACCAGGCAAAAAAATAAAAATACATTCAATACATTCTGACACTCAAATTTGATTTACCTTTAGCAAATGCACATTTAGCAGATATTCCGGTGTGAGCTTTTATGGTGTAGGCATATAAAACACACCAAGCCATAGCAATGTCCCTGCTCCATTACAAGCAGGGAAATTCAGGGAAAGGATTGGTTGGACATTTATGATATGCTTTTTCCCCCCACGGGTCTGTTTGAAAACAATTGTTGACTTCTTTCCATGAAAAATCACATGAATATTAACCCTGGCAATGGAGTTAGATTTATAGCTCTTATATTGGTACAGAAGCACATGTCCATTTGCATTATGGGATCCCATAATTGTTTTGTAAGAGAATAGGCATAAGCACTCCCATAAAAGTCTTGGAAAAAGGTGTGGAGTCAAAGTCCAAAGATATAGATATTTCACCATCTTAATATTTTTGCCGCGTAGGTTTTCGTCAGAACCATTGACTGGCGCATGGTGAAACATTGTGTTTCTCTATCTTTGAAGCATGAATGGTTCAAGTATTTATTTTTTATATATTGGTTTTCATTATGGTATGTCATACATCAAGGGGACTGTTTTTACTGACCTGAAAAGTGATTAAAAATAATGAACAGGCAACAGCAGCTGAATAGATATGGAACCGTAGTGTGCAAAACCATGGATTTGCAGGTCATAATTGTGTGTGGCGCCTCCTGCTGGTACCCCTTAACACGGTGGTCGAATTGTAAAATGTTAAGAAGGGGGGTGGTGTTTGTTGGCCGAACAGAACTGAGGATTTTTTATTTATTTTTTTACATTAAATAAATCCTCAGTTCTGTTCTCCCGGAGGGTGCTTCAGCGAGGAAACACAAGTGAACTCTTTTCTTGGAACGCGTGACGTGTATAGCCTAAATGATCCACCTCTCCAGATCTGCCACAGGCAGGTACACCCCTAAACAAATCCAATCTTACAGTTCCTTTCCCTTTATTATAAAACGGTTTAATTCATAACGACACAAATTTTTTATGACTAACAAAAGCCACGTTTGTTCATTAAAAAGAGGCAAAAAAATATAGTTATGGGCGTAAGCATACTATTTCTAATGTTTATGTTTCCCATATCATTCAGTTTGTTTGTTTGTTACTGCATAATGCAACCTCCAGTGCTTAACATTAACCCATGTCCTTTCAAAACAATATTTAATTTTGCCATATGTAGCCTGTGCAATATGTCACATTTAGCCGATGTTAATACCGTTGAATGCATCCGGAAAATAACTCAAAAATAGTTGTCTACTATCGTGGCGCGTTTTCAACTGCAACAGCCTAAACATAAACATGCAAGCTGCCTTGCATTCAAAACTTTTCTTCCGCACTCTTGTATGACTGAGAAAGAATAATGTCATTTAAATCTATTTGTGTGCATTTGCTGTCTTTTACTGATGCAATTCATAAGTTTTAGGCTTTTACAATTTTGTAGCATTTACCTTAGGCATACATATTTCATGCCTGAAACACAGCGTCCAATAAAACAGTACATCCCATTTTCAGACTGAGCAAAGGACGTTCTATTTGTCTAATGCATGTTGCCTTGATTCCTCCGTCCTCGTATCTCATCCTTGCATCTCTTCCTCGCGTCCCCCATTGGGTGGAGCTAAGGAGCGAGGAAAGGATACAAGGAGTGAAAATAAGTGATTGGAATTGACCCAATGCGTTTCGTTTTACAGAATTACCTAACGTAACAAGCTTTTCCAATTTCGGTTAACATGGGGGACGGCGCTCCCCCATGTTCAATGACAATTTGAGCCCTGCCTATACCCCAGTAATAACCATATTGTGTGTGATGAAGTCCATTTGAGTGTGGAAATTTCCTTTTGCAAAGCTCCAGAGATAAGCACCTGGAGGGGGGGGGTATGAGGTGAGTGGGGGCAGTGCTGTGGAAGGACCCAGAGGGCAGGTGTTAGATTCAGGGCACGTGGGGAGGCCGAGTGTGAGGGCACTAATTCAGGCTAAGATGGGGAGGCATTGTGTTGAGATTAAGTGAAGGTAGGAGAAAACTAGTCCATTAAGGGTTAAAGGTCGGGAGTTCATATTCTTGATATTGTCACGATCCAACACACTAGCTGAACCCAAACGCACGACCAGGAGACAGGGAAACGGTAAATAGTATTTATTCAAGAAGCTTGGGGCAGTCCCAAGCTGTACATGGGTTAAACACAAAGAAAACAACAAAGGAGGAAGTCCTTGAACTTGGCAACGTGCTCCAAGCCGGAGCTGGACTTGCGTTCCGAACCGGAACTGGACTGGAACTGGACCGGGAGGTCCAACAGGAACTGGTACAATGGAAACAGCGGTTCGTTCCAAGCCGGAACTGGACTGGAACTGGATCGGGAGGTCCAACAGGAACTGGTACAGAGAAAACAGCGGTTCGTTCCAAGCCGGAACTGGACTTGGGTTCCGAACCGGAACTGGACTGGAACTGGACCGGGAGGTCCAAACAGGAACTGGAACAGAGGCAAGACCCGAACTGGCTCAGGTACTGGAAAGCAGAGGTAGGTAATTAGGTGGAACACGAACAGGGTAAGCAGTGTGGTGAAGCTCTAGTTAGCCCGGTCTGGGTAGCTGGACCACAGCGGAGCCTGGGACCGTAACCGCAGCAAGGTGGGCGCCACGGCCGGACAGGAACCACTGGAGGGTGCAGAGACTGTTAACCCAGCTGTGGGTGCGCCGTTGGAAGGGAGCTGAGGTACTGCAACAACACGGAGAGGGGACAGCTGCAGGCTGGACGGAGCTGAGGAGGGTTAAACACAAACGAACAAAACAAAGGAGCAAAACAGGATAGCAGAAGCAGGGACTGAAACAAACTATAAACAGCGGGTTGAATGCACAGAGTAGACAAAGGAATTCTAAGAACTACTTAGAATAACAAGGACAGAACTAGAAACCAGAGACCAAGACCAAACGAAGTACGTTAACGAACTGGCGCTGAATAGTAGCCAGTCGGGGGTTTAAGTAGGGGAGTGAAATTGAAACCAATAAGGAAATCGTGAGGAATGTAACCGCGGGTGATTGAATAATTAACAGGTGAAACCAAAGTGGAAGCACAGAGTGAAACAAACGGAGGGGGACACGCCCAGCCTTTAGCAAAGGGGAAAACATGGACAAGGGAATCAAACAAGACACGGAGGGGCATGGCAAAACAAGGAAAACGGACAGGAAGGGAGCGGAATGTTACAGAATGTTACAGATATGGTCTGAATGTGATACCGGTGTTAGAATGAGCTGCCTGAGGCTTGCTGCAGGGACCCATTGTTCTGGTATGGCTGAAATAACAAATGTACAGTGCTTTATCTTTTTTATATGAAGAAATCAGACTCAAAGGTATATGTAGGATCTGACTTGGTGTCCAGAATGTGTTCGTTGTAGTATGTGTTTTCTGAAATTAAGGGATAATATTACATATGAAATACAAAAACAATTAGTACATTTGTGGGACAAAGTACATTGCATTCTAAGACCTGGATTTCATCCCGAACTTTGACAAAATATATAAATGTGAGTGAAGTCATTGGTAACCACTGAACTCTCCAAGCTGTTTTCAAAGAAAAAAAGCAACATTTGCATTTAATTGTGAATCCAATTATGGTTATGTTGAAATGTTGTTTCAATCCTGGCCTTAGTGTTATTATTTTTGGTGTATATATTTGGTAGTACAGATTTTTTAAAAACAGCCAAATTTCCTTGTTTGGAACTCTCCCTTTTCACTTCTCTCAGAAGCATAAATCCCAACTTTCACAAAGTTGTAAGCAGACAGCTGATTGGCTGGTGAAGTTGCTATGGAGGGCTTTGTGTTGTGGTAACAGGAGCACAGTGGCAGTGGTAGAGTGAAGGGAACACAATGGAGGTTCCTGCTGTCTGTGGTTAGATTAGGTCCCTGTCTGCCGTTCAGACTCTCCATGGAGGAACATAAGAAGGAGGCCGGTGTCTCTGCCAGGGAAAAGGTAAGCTGAACGCGCCAACAGTTCTGTTGCCCACCCAGCGGCAGGTAAACACTGATCAGTGTTTGTTTAAGAGGGAGAGAGAGGGGGTAATGACCCTTGTCCTTGAGCTGAGAGTCACACAGGGCTTGTCCACAGATACACAAATAGCCCAGGTGTGCGACCTCATCCCTGGCAACCGAGATTGCCTGTGCAGGTACGCCAAGTGGGCTCATGGGAGGTGTGGTTATACAGACCGATGGAGGAGCAGAAAGGGTGGCATATTTTGGGATTTCTCATGGAGATATAAGTGCTCGTGTGTTCAGGAATATGGCCCAGTATTACAGACCACACTCTACCCCAGTGAGTAAGAGGTTAGGGGCATGTGTGCGGCTTGGGAATTGGGCACAATCAGACTTGGAGTTTGCTTTCTTCTTTATAAAAGTGCTGCATATGACAGGTTTGATGTTACTATTGATTTTATGTCTTTATCTTCTACAAAAAGGGAAGCTTCACTGAATTTTCTTATTCTATCTTCCAAATAAGACTGAAGTTTTAGTTTATGCCATCTGTTTTATTCACTACGTTAGTATTTTCATAATTTTGTAATAACGATGACTTCTTGCTGTTTTTTTTTGATTGGAAAAAAAAAATTTGACTGCCAAGGACAGGAATAATGTCTTTCTCGTAATGGCTAATATATTTTTATTCTCTTTGAGAATTGTTCTCCGACATTCTCATTTTAAGCGGTGCCACATACAAAATCAAATTTGATTCAGTTGATCGATTAGTTCACTGTTCTGCCTGTTGAGTTGTGGATTGTCTCTGCTGTGACAGTTTCATTAAGAATGCCATTTTAATTTAAAATGGATTGATTCGCTACAGGAAGCACTGTGGTAAAGTGCACATCTTGTAATGAATCACGGCTCTGTCTTCTTGGTTGTTTACTTGATCAAAGTGTTTTTACTCGAATGGGAGTTTTTGTATTTGCTTCAGCCTGTGGGATGTCATACGTAACAGCTCAAAAGCAGTGACTTTATTTGTTCAGTGGGAGGAAAGGGGTTTCTGTGATCTTACCTTTTACTTCAACAGCAGATTAGCATTAGCTTCAGCTCTCTCCCGCTCTTTGTTTGTATTGGGTACAAACCGGGGTCAAATATCTATTTAAAATACTTTCGGGTCAAATGGGTTAAATAGGTATTTAAAATACTTTAGCTCTTTATATGCTGATAAAAACACTTCTAATTCAAAAGGTACACTGGTATGAAAGATATTTTTCATAAAAATGGCGGCAGTGTAGTATAATGGTTAGGGAACTGGGCTTGTAACTGAAAGGTTGCAGGTTTGATTCCCAGGTAGGACACTGCCGTTGTACCCTTGAGCAAGGTACTTAACCTGAATTGCTTCAGTATATATCCAACTGTATAAATGGATACTATGTAAAAGTTGTGTACGTCGCTCTGGATAAGAGCGTCTGCTAAATGCCTGTAATGTAATATAATGTAACATTGTTGAGAAAATAGATTTCTTTTCAAATTGTAAGTATACTCTGGGAATTATACAAATGAGTTGAAGTATTTCAAATATTTATTTGACTCAGATCAAATTAGGTATTGAGGTCAGTAGTGCATAAAGGGTCTGATTTACTAAGACCTTTAGCATGTGCAAAACCTTTTAGCATGCGCAAAACCAATAACACAAATAATGATTGGTCATAGTATTTATTTTACACCTATCATTGGTTGTGTTATTAGTTTTGTGTGTGCAAAAAGGTTTTGCACATGCTAAAGGTCTTAGTAAATCAGGCCCTTGATGTATCCAAACAATCTTATTCCATGTCCTTTTATTCCCGCTTATCCTTTTTCCCCAATTTGAAGATGTAAGAGCAAATGTAACCCCGGATTTATATCAAGAGCAGCAGTCCCCGGCCGTCTGGCTGGAAGTCAATTAAATTCCAATGGAGCGAGAGCGACAAGGCGCGATTCTGCCGGTGCCACTGGGAGTTGTTCGAATCGCGAGTACTGCACTGGTTGCGCAAGCTAAAAATATTTAACCTTCTGCGCGAATGACCAGCCAGTGCGCAACCAATCATATGAAACGAGGAGGGTCATCTCACTAGAACACGTCACTTCCCTTCAAACTGTCGTTTGTAGCTTTTCATAAATGCTTTGGCTATGTTATGTTTCAGCTTGCATAGCTAGCTAACTAAACAAGCTGAAAACCTTTTTACCCAGCTTGCTAACTAACTATGCTGTAGCTACAGAAAGCAAATGAAATCTGAAGAGAATCTTCTCCGAACCTGACTGACACTAAGGGGGAACGCCCATCTTACGAACTTAAACGCTTGCTTTTTCAGTACAAGCGGCGCATACCTGCGACACTACACGGCAAAGCGCTTTTGGTGTAAATCCGGCATAAGTCTTTCCCATCACTGCAGTACCTATAAGACCAGCCTGCTCATCTGCACTGGCACAGTCAGTTTGAATCCAGACGTGGGGCACCTAATGTCTACAGCTTCAGTTTGATATGCATCCTGACATCTGCAAGAACCAAATAGTAATAACCCTGTAACAACATAATTATAACACTTTTTTCATCATAAGAACACATTGCATTGGCAGAGACCCTGTCAGACCCTGAGGGTGGGGGGCATTGTTAATATAAAGCAGACTGCTGTAAGGCTGGCTCTATCCACAGCTCCAGAGGAAAGGGCTGGGCCTGCCGTCGTACGACGCCCTCGCAGAGATCCTGCCGGAGTACCAACACCTGTTCCGGGCTCCGAAGGCAGGGCCTCAACACGCCCGGCAGCCTAAGCCCCGTCCACAGGATGGACCCAAGGACGGTGAACCACATCCGTCCCAGAGCAGCCACGCCCTGAACGAGACCTTTAGACTTCCTGCCACACACACGCAGTGAGCCATACCCCCTGCCGCACGCTCTACATCATACCTTTAAGGGATAGTTTCAAATTTTTAACAATTAGCTCTATTTTCGACTCGCCCTAGATGTTGTCGATTTGATAGAGGACATTTTCACGTCAGTTCAGCCTGTTTGTGTAGTATAGTTCTCTGTGGAAGTTGCTGTGTGCAGTGGAGTGACATTTGACCCTACAATAAAAGATTTAGTAGTAATTTGACTTAAAAATGACGAAATAACAGCTCACAATCGTGATGATAGACTGCTGTGGGATTCTGTTCACTGAAGGTGCACTGTGGAGTATGTTTAAGTGGTTTTGAAGCTACATGAAGGTTGCCCCTGTTCACTTCAATTATAACTTGCAGCTCAGTAATAGAAGCTACATGTCAGGTATGATGCGAAGGCTGGGCTGACGTGAAAATGTTCTATCGGTCGATAACATCATAGGTGAGTCAAAAATAGGACTAATGTCAAAGATTCCAAAGTAACCCTTCAAGCACGAGGGTTCACCTGCTCAATTCCACACAGTCACAAATTCCGTTATAATCATGTTTATATGAATATTTAAGTTATATATACTGTGTATATATATATATATATATATATATATATAATTATATATTCACATGTATATATATTTTCCTACAATGGATATCATTCATGTCACTGTTCATATATGCATATTTTGGATATTAATCTTCTGTATTTAACTTAATTGCTAAAAAAATGAGCTAAATGAAATGGTGGGGCTTTGGATTTCCTTTTTGATAATGTCGTAGGTATAGAGATAGGTTATCTTTCTTGCGCTACTGTCTTAAATTGGTACAATACAAATTGTTGTTTGTTAGGTAAACAGTACACTTCTAAATTATTAATGGGCCAATGTGCCTTCTTGCTGATACCGAATTTTGTAATTCTGAGAGTAACACGGATGTTCTCCACTATGGTATGTCACTTTGGATAAGAGTGTCTCCCAAGTGATTGTAATGTAATGTAGTGAATCTCGACCATTTTAAATGAATCACATATTTTTGGATGCCTGTGGTGCTATTGGCTGTTTATCCTATATTCTTTTTTGCTGAGGCATTTGGGCAGTTAGGAAAACATTCGGAAAAGGAGAGGGGCGAAATCCAGCAGTCTCTTAGTCCTCAAAAGGAGAGGGGCAAAATCCGGCAGTCTCTTAGTCCTCAAATAGCTCGCTTTTAGCAGCAGATAAAAATAGCTGGAGGGACAGAGTAACTGAACTGCTGGGGATTCACAGGAGAGTGATGGAGAAATATATACACACCTTCTAGACTTTGCCCATCGGTGAATTGAAATCATATCCAGAAAATAATATGCAATCACTATAATCTGAGATATTTTACATTAGTCCAGTTAGGTATTGATTGAGGTCACTCAGGTTAAGTAGCTGGACAACCTTGAACATGCAGTCCTCTGGTTTCTGTGCTAAAAACACAGCTACATGTTTAACTGTGTTAAAGCCTCCGCTAATGGTTTTTCCAGGAGACCCCATTCTTAATCCTATGAGACTTCAAGTGTGCAAATTGACCTGATTTCCCACTTCTTAGACATGATGAGGATTTTATCCAACATAAAATGTTTTTTTATGACATTCAATGACTAAGTGTGTCTCATGAGAAAGTGTGTGTTTTGTAACATCCCATTGTACAGAGAGGATCTTGGTGAGGCGTTGTGTCAGGCATAGTCTATTGGCCCTGGTAGCATTAAGATGTCTTCATGTTTAATATTTTTCTTTTTCATGATGATGAAGACTAAAACTAAGGGTTTTAGCTAAAGGTAGCAAAATGTTTTTTTTTCTGACACAGCTATAGTAGACACACCATGCATTGTGAAAGCTAGCTATACGAGAGTGAGGCTTCTTGGAAGGCTTCATTGAACCAACAACTGAATATAGCACAACTCCACGACTGGTTCAGATCAGTGAGTTGCTGGTAATACATCGTAGCTCCACAAGTCTTGGGAGTTCCTGCAGCCTCATTGACAGAGGAAACTACACCTGACCTGATGATCTTTGCCTTCCCTTGAAGAGAACTGTGATCACTGTAGTTGTTGAGAGGGTGGGGGTGACGGTGACGTTTGGAGAGTATCATCATTGACTGTTTGCCCCCTCCCACACACGCCACAGGAACGCTGTCCCCGAGGTTGAAGATGACCCTAACACGGCGGAGGTCACTGAACACCAAACAAGAGTAAGTACAATTGTCACTTAGTACAGGAGAGTACTGCCGCCATGCCATCCACAGTCACGTAGTATGAGAGAGTACTGCTGCCACGCCATCCACAGTCACTTAGTACGGGAGCGTACTGCTGCCACGCCATCCACAGTCACGTAGTACGGGAGAGTACTGCTGCCACACCGTCCACAGTCACGTAGTACGGGACAGTACTGCTGCCACACCACCCACAGTCACTTAGTATGGGAGAGTACTGCTGCCACACCACCCACAGTCACTTAGTACGGGTGAGTACTGCTGCCATGCCATCCACAGTCACATAGTACAAGCCTGCTGGCAGAACAGATTTTTGTGGAGCGGTGGGGGGCCTGGTTTTCCCTGTTTCCCATCCGACCCCATCCCCTCCTCACCGCTGGACACAATAAGCTGTGCTCTATGTGGGAGAGTGAACCTCCCTTCCCCCCCGTGCCCCGTTCCCTCTCTCCCGCCCCCACTCTCACATGTCACCAGCTACGGCGGGCAGCTGTTGCTCCGGCTGTGCTGCGAAAATGTCAGGGCGGGAAATGCCCACGGCGGTTGTCGCGGTCACGGCTCCCAGAGGTGAGCTCACACATCCTCCTCACAGGAGTGACTGCCACTATGACTGCCCTTAGTGCTTGGTAAAACACATGCTCCATCTCCTCTTAGTGTTCAGTGAAATGAACAGTGGCTGGAACACAAGAGTTTTTCCCACGCAAACCTGCTCGCTTTTTAGCCTGAGAGACAATGAGATACATTAAGGGAACATTAATACAACGCTGTTAAAGGTGCCGTTCGTTTTGTTCTCTTCTCCTACACTTAAAGGTACTTTGGTGTTCATGTTTAAATTATTAAGTTAAAAAATAAATGTCAAATCATTAATTGCAGTAATTTAGCTATCAAGGTTTGCAAAGAGAGTCTTTTCATGTGTTCTATAACAAATTGAGTCAAGTAGCCTGTTGGGGGAAAGCATCCAGATGTTATCGAGCAAATATATTTATTCATGTAATCATCAATTATGCACATGCTTATTCACTCACACGTGTGTGCACACACACACACACACACACACACACACACACACACTTACATTGGCCCGTACACACACACACACACGTGTGCACACTGGTTCGCACGCACGCACACACACACACTTTCCTCACTCTAGTTTGAGTGGTGGCCCTGCCATCTGTAAGCTACAATTGTCCTTTAGTTCATCTGCTCTGTATTAAAATTCATAGTGTGGGGGGTGTGTGTGTGTGTGGGGGGGGGGGGGGGGCATGGGTGTGGGGCAGCTGCTTCGTGGCCCAGATGATTGAGCTCTCTCTGAGCTCAACATTTGACACCCCCGCCCCTCCTCCCACCTAGAGTGGATCCCCCAGTCTCCCATCTCATCTGCAATCATAATTCCGTCCTGTCAGATGCTGTTTCAATTAGGCGCTCAATTTCCTCTGTGGGGCCCAGGGGACCCACAAACCGTCCTGGCCTAAATTGGGAACCCCATTCGCTGAAGCCCTCAGCTCTTCCCCTCCACAGCTCATTTATTGGACTGTGACAGTGGAAAACACACTTGGGAGGGAGGCAAGCTTGTGTCTCCACTCTCCCACATATAAGGCGAGCATTACAGCAGTGAAATTAATGTTAAATTGGGGTTCAAATTTTGATTTAAAAAAAAAAAGAAAAAAAAAAAAAAGGTAAGGCCCCACTTTGGGCACCGAGGTTACATGCCTTTGCTGCAGTGATTGGTTCAGCTGTTTGGGGGCTGTTGGGAAAAATGTCTTTTCATGGTGGGGTACACTTCAGTTCACTGCCTGTCGATCCCAAGATCACCCTGATAAGCCATCATTTCACCTCTCCCCTGGACACAGTGTGGAGTAAACCGATTTAATTCTCGGATTCGCTTCAGCATAGAGAATCCGAGAATTACCCTCAGAATTGCTGTTCAGAACTCCCGCTGTGGTATAATGGATGGCCTTCTCCCATTGGATGCTGTGCCTGCTGTAAATTGTCCAGGAAGGCAAGACCGAGGCGCAACGAGGACACCTGGTGGTCGCAAGCTGTAACTAATAACATGCCCAGTTTGTGCAGGATGCCTGCTGCTACTGTCTGATTTGAAATGGAATAACATGCTTCACTTGCACCTTTAAGTCATATCTATTGGTCATTTATGTGTGGATAATTTTTATAAAGATTCCGTTTAGTTGCATAAACCACTTTATTCTGTGTTGGCTTGTGTAATGAGTTGGTGTTTTGAATATAATATTTGTTAGCAGAAGTCTTATCTCGCTCTCCTGTTTCTCTCCCTCCCTCTCTCTCTCCCTTCCTCTCTCTCTAACATACATTCTACCTCAACCTCCAACACAACTCTCTTACCTTGAATATTTGTTTTCTCTCTCTTTCCTTTCTTCCATTATCCTTCCATCTCTCCCTCTCTCTTCTTCCCCCCTCTCCTCTATTTCCTTCCTCTGTCTCATTTTCCCTCCTTCATTCCCCACACCCCCATCCTTCTCTCCTCTCTGTTCCTCTCCTCCTGTTCCGCCTCTCTCTGTCCATCATCTGTGCGTCTCTGTCCCTCTCCCTCTCGAACTCTCAGGAGCTGGAGAACTACCGCACGGCCATGCAGAAGATGGCCGATGACATCATCGCTCTGCGCAGGCAGGTGGGGGAGCTGGAGTCCGAGAACAGCCGTCTGCGCACGGACCTCACCCTCCACCAGGACGTGGGGCGCACCCTGCTGGAAGACACCGACGTGGACGTCATGACCAAGGCCGAGATCGCCGACCGAATCGGTGAATCCCTATGGCTTTTCCCTATCCTCCAGTTAGACAGAGAAGTATATCCCTTATCTAAGGACCAGGCAGACACCGTGAGATACACTTGATAGGTTTATGCCTGCAGCAAGAATGCAACAAACTCCCACCGGAGTGTTCAAAACTGCACTGAAATTCAGAGACACGCCTAACAGAATATATAGAGTCTCTAAGCCCTTTTGCTCTGTTGGATACTACTAACTAATGCATGAATAATTATAAGACGGTGATTTTGTCTTCTTTTGTAACTCGAGTTGAGGCAGCGTTGCTTTTGTCTGGTTTAGAACCTTCATCCTTTTATGGTAAAGAACACGAGGGCAGAGGTTTGAAATGCAGCCAGCCCAGGTCCCGTTATCTTGTATCAAGGACGGGATATGACCAACCGTCCCTGCCGGCAACTTTCTGGAAGACACACCAAACTAATTGTATTTTTCTCTTTTTCTCTTCCAAAGTAGGCTACATATGCACTCCACTGCTCAGATCCCCAACTCCCCCCCCGTAAAACCATACATCATAGAATGGCTCATGTCACTGACACTGCACCCCAATTGGAACACAATAAATGCTTGGTACCTGTGCATGCAGTCTTGCAGTCTGGAGTCTTGAGAATATTTATTTTCAGAATGTGAATATACAAACATAATAATGAATATTTGTCATGTATAACCAAACCTCAAAAGCCACTACTGTACTGGCGCATGCGAAAACTTCACATTAATTCCGAGGTTGTATCTTTGCGCATGCTCGACAGGTCAAAGGTCACACGGTTATAAAGGTAACTTGGGGAGCTAATCTTAAAGGACACCTGTCATCACATGGTCTCAGTGTCATTATGAACAGTGGACTGGTTACCTGGTTACCTCCACAGGTAAAAACCAAAGCGCAGGGGAAATGATGGAACATAACACCAGTGTGAGACTGATTTCACGCACATAGGTCCCCAACCTGTAATTATCCTGCACAAGGATAATGAGGAAGCGGAGACTTTTTTTTTCTGAAACTCTGGGCAGTTGAACTTCAGCAACTTCCTGTTGTGTCTTTGATAAGAATTTGAGGCGTACACCGATCCCTGCCTCAGGCCTGTTAATCCAACCAGTGGTCTGTGGCGAGCGCAGATAAACGCTGCTTTGGGGAGAAAGAGAGCTGATAAGGGAATTCGCTCTGAATCTCTTATCTCCCAAAGCACAGGAGGAATGCCATCCTCTGCTTTTCCTGCTTATTATCATCAATCAGAGATTTAAAAAATGAATTTGGCCTTTAGAGTTTCCTCTCTAAACCAGTTCCCTTGCATACTGTAATTTGCAAGCTATGCAGTTAATTGTGAAGCGCTGGGTTTACGGCAGTGGCATTTTATAATTCGTATTTTTTCCTCTTTTTAAACAAATTTTCCCCATTTATTTTCTCCGCAATTTGGAACCACTAATTGTGCCTCTAGAACAGTGGTCCCCAACCCTGTTCCTGGAGATCTACCGTCCTGTAGGTTTTCACTTGAACCCTAACAAAGCACACCTCACTCAACAGCTAGAGATCTTGTTGAGCTGCGAATTAGTAGAATCAGGTGTGCCAAATTGAGGCTGAAATGAAAACTTACAGGATGGTAGATCTCCAGGAACAGGGTTGTAGACCACTGCTCTAGAATTACTGGTGTGTCACCCACACTTGCATACCATGAGCACTACATCTGAGTCACATGTTATTCTCTGATTACTCACCTGTGAGTGAGTGAGTGATCATTCCACTCCACAGTCTACACAGTACTACCGAGAGCTTGTGCTGATTGGAGGAAAGGCACATCTCACTGATGAAACCCTGTGGAGTTCTGGTGCATCGCTGGGGGAACTCATTCAGGGTTCGCCAAGGAAATCCTGCTCAACTTAACCTTTCCCATCCCAGGATGAGGTCAACTGTAGATTCATAGTCATAGGGCCTGATTTTCTAAGACCTTTAGCATGTGCAAAACCTTTTCGAACACGCAAAACCAATAACATGACCAATGATTGGTCCTGGTATTTGTTTTGCATTAATCATTGGTTGTGTTATTGGTTTTGCATGTGTTATAAAGGTTTTGTAGGCCCATAGTCAGCCTATCCGGATGGCAGGAATCTTTACCAACCAAGCTATTTGGGGACCTCTGTCATAGATATTCTTAAAGGAATATGTTATGTTTTCCTCATGGCAAGGTTCTGGTCTGTGGAAGTTTATTTGTGCTTCTTAAGCCAAGCTCACACTACACGACTTTTAAATCTTTACAAAATCCCGTCCGAGGAGAGCAGCTCACATCTAAAATGACAGTCTTTAAAAAAATCACTGCGCGATACAGCACACACTAGGCGATTTTAGGACGACAGAGAATTACTCGGGGGTCGCACATCACACGATTTCTACACGATTTATACAGGACTAAATCAAGAGGTCGAATTTCCACACACAGTTGCCAAGGCTACGGAAGCATGGATCATTTCAAACCGTTTTTCGTTGCGTTTGTTGTGCGCTCGTTCATTGGCTATTGACATTCTAGTAGAACGATGCGTCCACTGCAAGGTCAGCCAGGACTCCCGAAAAAATCAAACCAGTTTGAAAAGATCGTGGGCTCTCCCGACGAGGTCCAGACTGGTTCACGACAGAAATAATCGCATCTTTGACCATCACACACATCAAAAGACCGTTCCAGCCGACAGAACCAAGATTTCTTGCAGATTTTTAAAAGATTATCATAGGACTGCAAAATTTGTCTGGAGTTCGTCTTTGACGTCAGAATCGGGCAAAAGTCGTGTAGTGTGAGCTCAGCATTAAGGAGCAGTAGGGTTGCAGGGTTGTTGGAGGTTATGGGAGTTTGGTGTGGGGTTTATGTGCATTTGTGTAAGTTTCTATAGGAGCTGCAGTTTGAGTTTGTGCGTTTCTAGCGGAGGGGGCAGCAGGGTGCTAAAGCTCTGCTCTCTGGCTCCCCCTCTCTCACAGTGTCGCTGAAGTTCAAGCTGGCCAGCGAGACGAGCTCAGCGGCCGCGCAGAGGGACAAGCTCCAACAGCTGCAGAATGAGCTCATCAAGGTGAGAGCTCACCTGCGCAACTGGGCATGTCTGTTTCATATCTCTAATGACAGTGTGAGGCTCACAGGCAATACCAACAAATTATGGGTATAGCTGTCTCCACTGTTGGCTGTTTTGATTGTGTAATTATCTCGGTTGTATGTTGTGACTCAGTATTTAAGTGTGACCTGTGACTTCAGTGTTGTGTGTGGTAATCTCTGACCCTGCCCTCAGTGCTAAAGAACTGTCACTACTGCAGAGGGATCAACAGCATGTGTATAACCTCTGACTTCCGACCTCCACTCTCTCCTCTCTCAGAAGAATGATGGTGCTAAGGACCTGTTTTGATCACAGAGGGCTCACCCCTGACCCCTGTGTCCTTGCTCTCCCCTCTCAGAAGAACGACGGCGCTAAGGAGCTGACTCGACTGCAGAGGGCCCACCAGCATAATATATACTGTATAACCTCTGACCCCTGTGGCCTTTCTCTCCTCTCTCAGAAGAATGATGGCGCTAAGAAGCTGTTTCGGCTGCAGAGGGCCCACCAGCACATGTATAACCTCTAACCCCTGACCCCTGTGACCATGCGCTCTCTCCCCTCTCAGAAGAACGACGGCGCTAAGGAGCTGATTCGGCTGCAGAGGGCCCACCAGCAGCAGCAGGCCGCTCTGCAGCGTTGTCAGAACCGGTTGACCCGGACCAGGGCCCTGGAGGCTACTGTGCACCAACAGGAGAAGGTGCAGAGCGCTTCACTTTACACACTGTATTCTCACTTTATCCACGGTCTATGCACCTCTCATCACGCTGTCAACTCACTTTACACGCTGTATATCAGTGGTCCCCAACCCTCTTACTGGAGATCTGCCGTCCTGTAGGTTTCCACTCCAACCCTAACAAAGCACACCTCATTCGACAGCTAGAGATCTCGTTGAGCTGCTAATTAGTAGAATCAGGTGTGCCAAATTAGGGTTGAGTGAACCTACAGGACGTTATATCGCCAGGAACAGGGTTGGGGACCACTGCTGTATGTGCTTCGCTCATGACACTATTATACATACTGGGCACAGTACTTACATTGTCTACTCACTATACACACTGTATACGCACTGTATATGCACCTCTTATCACAGTGTACACTCACTTTATGCACAGGTGGTTTCTATCTGCACTTTTACACACTGTCTCAACATATAGACCAGTGAAACTCATTCCTGGTCCTGGAGGGCCGCGGGGCATGTTGGTGCTTGTTTTCGCCTTAATGTCAGCAACCAATTCAGACCCAAGAAACCGGGTGTGGCAAATTAACTGTGTTATCGGCTGCTTTAATTGATCAATTAAGTATCGAGTGACAACAAAAACCGGCATACCGTGCGGCCCTCCAGGACCGGGTATGAGTATCACTGATATAGACTGTACACTTAGCTTACCGTTTACCTCACTGTGCGGTTATATGGTCTGCACCCTGTCTGAGGTCTCTTTTCGGCCTACAGGTGATAGAGAAGATGGAGAAGGTGCTGGACAGCAAGCTGAGAGGCAAAAATAAGGAAAATGCTGAAAAAAGCAAACAAGGGAAGAAACAAGCAGGTGAGACTCCGCAGTAGAGACACGCGGTGTGTCAAACGGAGAACCTAGCAGAACTCCAGAAGAACCCATCTCTCAGTTTGTTCATATAAATCTAACTTAAGGCCCGTCCACACCAAGAACGATAACTAATAAATATATTGTTCTAAAAAACCCAAGTGGATGGCGGGGTCCACACCACAACCATAACGACAACGACAGTGAAGAACGATATCGTTGGGATCACTTTCAGAGCGATTTGATGAACGATAGAAACACTGACAGCCAATCAAAATCCGTCAGAATTTACAAGCTGCCGACACAGCTGGAGCGCGCAGCGCTTTGTGTGCTTGGTGCCACTGTTTACAGAACGTTATCGCTCATCACTGTGGGTGCTCACATCGTTATAGTTATCGTTACAGTTATAGTTATCGTTCTTGGTGTGGACGGACCTTTACTTTGAAAAGATGCCATATATTTTGGTGCTGGTATTGCAGAAACATTCATTTTGAAACATACAGCACAAATATGTCACACAAGTTAAATTTAGTTAGTGCTCTATGGTTGTCCTTTTGATGGTGAGATAATGTGGGGACTAGGTCGTAGTAGTCTCACCTGTCCACAGGTGAGGAGGACAACAGGAGAAAGGAGATTGAGTCAGTGCTGGCTGCCGAGAACTCGCGCCTGAGGATGGAGCTAGAGAGACTCCGCCTGCAGCCGCCACCACCGCCCGTCATCATCCAACAGCCAATGCAGGTGAGCCATAGGGGAACACTCCATCTGTAGGCATAGTGGCAGAGCATACCCTCTGGTGTGAACTCCTTTAGCGCTCCTGAGCTAAAAAGATGATTTCAGACACATTAAGGCCAAGCAGAGCATATGGTGGGATGACAAAGCTCTGACGCACATAAGAGCATGTAAACACATTGCTCTGAAATTCACCATCCCCTCCAAAGGACGCAAGCGAATGTGATTAACTGGAAACTCTTCAGGATGATCTCATGTGTATTACAGGCTCTCTCACCCTGAGTGATGTGAACAGCTCATCATAGGTTTACATCACAGCTGTATATTGTCATTGGGTTCATTACCAGCAACTGCACCCCAGTTATGGATATACTCCAATAATGGATTTTGCACCCCGCTGTCTCAGATACAGGAGGCTTTCCCAGACAGTGAGAAACTGAGTCTCCTGTGCCAGCTGGAGAGAGCAAACGCACGCATACGCACGCTGGAGAGCCAGGTAGTGTCCGACACACACACTCACCCAAGCATTCACCCAAAAACACGCTGGAGAGCCAGGTACTGTCCGACACACACTCACCCAAGCACTCACCCAAACACACGCATACACAGGCTGGAGAGCCAGGTACCGTCCAACTCACACACTCACCCAAGCACTCACCCAAACACACGCATACACACGCTGGAGAGCCAGGTACCGTCCGACACACACACTCACCCAAACACATGCATACGCACGCTGGAGAGCCAGGTACCGTCCGACTCACACACTCACCCAAGCATTCACCCAAAAACACGCTGGAGAGCCAGGTACCGTCCGACACACACACTCACCCAAACACATGCATACGCACGCTGGAGAGCCAGGTACCGTCCAACTCACACACTCATCCAAGCACTCACCCAAACACACGCATACACACGCTGGAGAGCCAGGTACCGTCCGACTCACACACTCACCCAAGCACTCACCCAAACACACGCATACACACGCTGGAGAGCCAGGTACCGTCCGACACACACACTCACCCAAACACATGCATACGCACGCTGGAGAGCCAGGTACCGTCCGACTCACACACTCACCCAAGCATTCACCCAAACACACACATACGCACGCTGGAGAGCCAGGTAGCGTCCCACACACACTCACCCAAGCACACACACACACACACACACACAGATACACTCGCACTTTCTCTCACACACACATACTCGTACACTCTCTCACACATACGCACACACACACACACACACACACAGTGAGGCACACACAGATCCGTCTGCTTACCTCCCAATTAGCCTGGACTGTATGTGTGATGTGGACTGTATGTGTGTGTGTGTGCGTGTGTGCGTCTGTGTCTGCGTGCGTCTGTGTGTGCGTGTATGCGTGCGTGTGTGCATGTGTGTCTTCATGTTTGTGTGTGTGTGTGTGTGTGTGTATTGTTTCAGTTGGATGAGAACTCCAGGCGCTGGGGGAGAGAGAAGCAGGACATGCTGACCAGGTTGAGTGAACAGGACCACGGTTTCACCCGCACGTCGACCATGATCTTGAACAACCTGCCTCTGGTCAGTGCACCAAAACAAAAATAGGAGAAATGTGTGCTAGCTAGCTAGCTTCCCAGACCTACCCAACCCACAGCTATGCTACGTGTTTCAGGCTATTGAGAGTAATGACAGCAAGAGTTATGACTACCTTTCTGGACGGTTCCTCTGTGGGTGGTGAGGTAACTGTCACTGTGTTTCTCCACCAGAAGAGCACCTCTCTCACAGCGATGGGTCCTGGAAGACACAGGCAGCTGGACCCCCTCAAGTGACGCTAGCACAAAAACCTCCTACTGCTTGTCAACACGCGGATAGAGTATTATTTCATTTTCTTTCGCATCTTTTAGTACATTTAATAAGCCACTTAAACAAAAATCATAAGTCATTCTCATAATACCCTGTCTATCGTAGACAACTCCACCTGTTTTAAAATTAATGACAAAGTCTTGTCTGTGGGCTTGTCCAAAAGGTCTGATTAGATTTATACTTAAATAGGGATGAAATCTAAAAGTGATGAAGTAGAAACAAAGCCTAGCTGGCCATTCGTGCGGCAAAGACAAAGTCATGTGATTACAGCAGGAGGATCGGGCGCTACAATACTGATTGTAAATTGATGGTGGTTGTGCCTAACTTGAACTTGAATAGCCACCAGATAGCAGTATTGCCTTTTTTTTCTAACCTAATTAAGCTTTCTGATATGTGAAAGGATTGCTGGTTATGTGGTTATACCTTGGGGTGCACTTGAATTAAAAATTTTATTTTCACATAATTTTGATTTGAGCATTTAAAGCATTTAAGTGCCTGTCTGAATTGCTCAGCTCAATATCATGATATTGATAATATTGTCATTTTAATTTGTAATATGTGTCAATTAACGTAAACATTTTAAATTTGATTTTGAGTAACATTTTATAATATTGAACATTTTGGCCTATATTTCATTTTATACTACAGAGTTGTGTTAGTATGTTGCGAGAAGCAGTACAAGGGGGTTTCTGGGTGGGCGGCATGGTGTTAAGGCACTGTTCTAGTGCATGAATGGGCCCCACGGTCTGGTACTCAATTCAAATCATGCCAGTGCCAACTCTCTCTGGCTGGCAGCCCCGCAGGGTGACACACAACTGGCTCCAGTGTCACCCGAGGGCAGAGGTGTAAAATCCAGGGATCAGAAAGTGAAAGTCCTGCCATGAGTTTCTTCCACCCATGAACTCAGCCAGCTGATTTCACTAATTAGTTCTACCTCCTGGGCTGAACAATTGTGCTAATTAGTAAATCCAGGTGATTGGAACAAAATACTGGGGAGGACTTTTACTTTCTGAACTCTGATTTTACACCTCTGCCCGAGGGATGAGAGGGATTCAGTCAGCCGGGATGATAGCAACTCATCGTGCACCAGTCACCCCCCACAGTAGGGTGCCTGCAAGTCCGCCTGTTACCCCCCACAGTAGGGTGCCTGCAAGTCCGCCTGTTACGCTGCACATCAATGATGTGGCTGATGTTTTTGTCCGTGTGCCAAATTTCATGTCATAGATGTTAAATTAATTATTCCCCGTAGCTGTACAAAGCCTGTGCTATTGTGCGAGACCATACTCAAAATGAAGTTTAATTGATTATCAAATAAAGCACTATTTTCTGACCATTGTGTGAGTGTACATGTTAGATTATAATGGGGAAAATGACATGTATTGCTGTATGGAGGCAACAACACTTAAACTCTGCACACATAAGAGTTCCTAAAATTTACATTATCACACAATATTAGGAAAAGGAAAGTGATCCAGTTACACCTGAGAGACATGAGGGACATGAAGCACTAGAGGAAGTGGGAAAACGTTTATTAGAAAAGCTTTCTTACTGACACATAAGCACAATAAAGCGGTTAGAAATTGTATGCTTCTAAGGACAGAAAACACCATTAATGACTAAAAGTCCTTCAGGCCTTCTGAGTCACGTCAAGCTGGTCTGACTTGGACCTGGCCGGGCCGGACTTGTTCTTGTACATGTCACAGAGCAGCTTCTCCATGGGTGTGTTGCCAATGGTGCTGTGGAAGAAGAGGAGCTCGATCTGTTCCGACACCACAAAGCGGAGGGACGGCAGAAGCAGCAGGAGCTTCCCAAACCTGCAAAGGGATGAGTCAGAGTCACAGAATCAGAATCTAAACATGCACAGGGTTCAGTCAGAATCTAATGGATGAGTCAGAGTGAGAGAGTCACAGAGTCAGAATCTAAGCCTGCACAGGGATGAGTCAGAGTCACAGAATAAGAATCTAACCCTGCACAGAGAACAGGGCTGAGTCACAGAGAGTCTAAACCTGCACAGAGAACAGGTCAGTCACAGAGAGTCTAAACCTGCACAGAGAACAGAGGTCAGTCATAGGCAGAGTCAGAGCGTCAGGGTCTGGTGCATTTACCTGGTAGGCTGATGAGGATAGTGTGTGTGGAGGTGCTGACCCAGCATCACCTGACACTGATCCTGCAAGTTCTCCACCTGTTCTGGATCTTTCAAGCCACGGGCCTCTGCTGGGCCAAGGAAAAGAATGAAGACCACTTTTGCCACCATCAAATGATATGATAACCTTGCATTATCCTTCACAGCAGGTGTCCCACCTGGCTTGAACAGGATGATGGCCTTGAGGCAGGCGAACTCAGTGGGGTCAATGGCCAAGGCCCTGAAGCGGCCAAACATGTCCTGCAGGAGCTGCAAGTGAGCACTGGCGGAGCTGGCCTTGCTTTGTGAGGTTGTGGACATGTCAGGCAGAGAGAGCAGAGGGCAGCTGTCCAGGGGCATGGACCACTGAACCGCACACAGCAGGAAGAGCTCGCTCCAGGCCTCCAATAGGATCACCTGAGCAAGAGCACGTCGCTGGAGTTTATCTCCAAAGACCTGAAAAAGACCTGGGCTGTGTCCGAATCAGAGCCCTGTCTTCTGCGCCCCGTCTCCTGTGTACAGTGCACTGGCAGAAGTGTGCTGTTTAATGTGCACCGTTTAGCAGTCCGCGAAAAATGTCCGCCATACTATTTTCCAACCGTACTGTGGAAGTGTCGTAAGCAGGTCATAAGACGTCCCACCAGTGTTGCCATGTTCGCGGTTTTACAATTAAATTGAAAATGTTAAAAACATGATGATTTCTATTTAAAATACGTTGGTTTCGGTTAAAAATAGCCTATAATTTGGGCTAGATTTGAGTCGCCATTTGGCTGGAAAGTCTTACAAGATCTGGCAACCCTGCGCCCCACTCTTGCGTGTGCCATGTCACATGTTGGTTTTGTTGTATTTGAAGGAAAACGTTAGCGAAGCTGCGCCTCATTTTTTTTAAACGAAGCTTCACGGTCATATTCATGTGACCAAAATGATTATGGAACATTATGGGTATTTCTTTTCTTTCACAAATTGAATTTTTTTTATTTTGTGAATTGACCGAATTGAAAATGGAATTGATCCAAGCCCTGCAATGTACAAACCCCAATTCCAAAAAAGTTGACAGTATGTAAAATGCACATAAAAGCAGAAAGCAGTGATTTGTAAATTCTCTTTTACGTATGTTTAATTGAACAGTACAAAGAAGAGATATTTAATGTAAGTCATCAAGGGCCTGCGGTATCAAACGAGCCTCAAACCATCACTCTGCTGCCAGATATGCAGTAGATATGGATGGAACACTTGAAGGGTTGTTTCTCCTGACTTATTTTTCCAGAATTCAATAGGAAAATGAGTCAGGAGAAACAACCCTTCAAGTGATCCATCCATATTATCTACTGCATATCTGGCAGCAGTGTGATGGTTTGAGGCTCAGACCCTTGATGACTTACAGCCATTTAGCCAACCATGGGTTCCATACTATTCCCGTGTAATTTACAGCTTAATCTAGTCCCACCCCCCAATTCCCATAAAGATCCATTCAAATGCAGAGAGGTTATATTATCGCTTGTAAGAGTACCTGAAAATAAGATATCAAGAGTCTTTTGATATCCTTTCATACCCAGCCATGATAGCATCACATGTTTACCTGTGGAATGTTCCAAACAGGCGTTTTTTGTCCCAACTTTTTTGGAACGTGTTGCAGGCATCAAATTCAGAATTAGCGTATATTTACAAAAATCAATAAAGTTGATAAGGTAAAACATTAAATATCTTTTCTTTGTACTGTTTTCAATTAAATATATGAAAGACAATTTACAAATCACTGCTTTCATGTCCATTTTACATACTGTCCCAACTTTTTTGAAATTGGTGTTTGTACATAAAAAAGAATAAAATGATAATATGAATTAAATTGGAAGAAGGTCAACTTTTAAACTAAAGGTAAAGGTTTATCATCACAGGCAATAAATTATGCGCAGTTGCAATTCAGAAAGGTTATGGAGGAAATGTGCTTTCTGAAAAAGGACAGATGATCTTAAGAGAAGGTTATCTCCTCTGAGTTGTTGCCACCCGTTTTCACACAAACACACACACAGTGTGGAGGGTGGAGTCGTGGGCCTCACCTGGTCTCAGAAGGGCAGGTTAGAGAAGATGGCCAGGTTCTTGGCCCATTTGATAGACATGAAAAGCAGGCGAGCCGAGGTCTCGTACGCATTCTCCTGGTTGCCAGAAGGCCAGAGCGGCATCCGGCACTCTGACGGTGCCCTCTCTGGCTCACCGCTTGTGACGTCAATGTTTTCATCGGCTGAAACAGACAGAATAATTGAGGCGCAGATGAAAATGTGAAATTATTTGCGACATGGATACATGCCTTTGATTTAGTACATGCCATTTTAACCTGAAAGACAGCAGAGTGCAACAGCTGTTTTAGTATTGTACAGACATAAAGCACATTGCTCACTCACTGGACACCCTAGAAAAGGTACAGAGAAGGGCAACAAGACTTGGCCCAGGTCTTAAACAGATAGCTCATGAAGAAAACATTTTAAGGCATCAAATGAGGTGCATCATTAGGTGTCAACAAAACCAAGCTTTTATGACTGATATTCTCCTTTTTGTCCTGCTTAGTTCTTTTTTGTCTTATATGTTGCACGAGAGACACTGTTGATTATTAATTTAGATGCATGCAAGCCATGACAGATTGAATGTCCTGTTCTTGTAACTACAATGTTCTTATTTTCTGGTGTTCTGAGGTTCTAGTGTTCTGGTGTTCCTGTGTTCTCTCACCCTCCTCGAGCTCCAATTTGGCGCAGGTCTCTGCGGTCATCAGGCTGGCCATGAAGCGGTGGTTGTTTTGAGGGGTGGCGTACTGCTGCAGGGGGGTGGAGGAGGAGGTGGACGAGGTGATGTGGGGCCTAGTGATGCCAGAGCAGGACGAGGAGGAGGAAGAGGAGGTCAGCTCCCATGTGGTGGCCAGGTGTTGCTTCTTGGCATCCAGGTCAACGGTGTCCAACCTCACCTGCGCTGTACTGCGGGGCTGCCTCTCATTCTGCACCGCTGTTTGTGTGTTTGGGGTGAGGGACATCACGGGACACAACATCGAGAGAAGGCTCAGATAGAGTATACAGAGCCTAGCAAAAACGGTCACTTCTTTTCTTTACGTCATCCTCTATAACTGGGATTGACTAGCCTTTTCCTGACGGGCAGGGGAAACAGCTTTAGACTAAAATGCCACTGTGTTTCACTATTGTCACCACAAGCACACAGTAACATTTAGAACAGAAACTGTTAGGTGTCGGTGGGGGAAGGACCCAAACGCAAGCAGGAGTATAAAAAAAAACGAAGTTTAATAAAGGGCACGGCAGCAATCCGAGGTAAACAGGCTGGGTCGAAAACCGGGGAGACAGGGCAACGGTACAAAGCACAGTCCAAAGAGTGGTCAAGGAACAGGCAGGGGTCAAACCGGGAAGGCACAGCAAAGGTACAAAAGCAGGATCCAAAACCACGGTCGCCAGAACACAAGCAGGGGTCAAAACCGGTATGGCAGAGGAGGAACAAAAAGAAAACAAAACAGAAATAAAACAACAACAGGTAACGGACGAGGGAAACAAAAAAAACTAGAAAACAGATACTAGGAATAAACAGAACAACTCGGGCAGAATCTCAGGAAAAAACAGGCAACACAGAAGCAAAATATTTAGTACAAGGAACTCGCGAAGAACACTGTAATGACAAGGTATATATACACAGAGGGAGACAGACATAATGGGAATCAGGTGTGTAGAAGCAGGGAGGGGAGATTGCTCACAGGTGAGAACAGTGAGGGTTAACAGGGACCAATAAAACAATGACAGGGGAAACGTAAGACACGGACTGGAATACACAGACACAATGATAACAAACGGCCTGGAGTTAGCAGGTAAACAAGTGCACAGCTCAGAGGGGAGGCCCACGAAAGTGGACACGTGCAGAGAATGTGAAATCACAGATGGATACAGGGATAGGATAACGAGGAGGGAAATGACAGCTGCAGATAGAAACTCAAGATCAATTAGTAATTAGTAATGTTAGTAGTGAACTCTAGAACCCTAATGTTAGTAGGTTAGTATTATATACATGTTAGTTTGTTAGAAGGTTAGTATTAAATCTAATCTAACAGTTAGTATGATTAGTACATTAGTATTATATACAAATATAAATAAAGCCAGAAGGAAGAAAACGAGATATACGAAATACAGAAGAAACCTGAATGTTCCCAAAATCACCCGAATAGTGCAATGACAAAGACGGGGTGGAATCTCAGAAACATGGAACGCGGACTGACAATCGCGAGGGAAAGAAAACAGGAAAAATAATAACAAATAAAGAATAAACAGACAGAATTACAGGATCCTAACAGAAACTGGCTGTATCCACCATACTTGTTCATGCCAGCCTCCAGGCAATTCTTCAGTCGGCAGGCTTGGCACTGGTTCCTGTGTGCTTTGTCCATGGGACACATGCCCATGCTAGCCTGGCACCTGTGAGAGTGGTGAGAAAAACGCGGTCTGAAACCAGCTTACCCCAGGGCACTGAAATCTGCATATTTTAAAATTTTACTAGCACTGTGCAGGATTTGAAAGGATTTACTTACAATGCTTGCAATATTAATAGAATATAAAGCTTCATTCCCAATCAAAATGAAAAAGATGAGGTGGGAGCAGGAACTACCCCCTGAGCCTTGCCTAGTCCTGCCACGCCCCAGGGCCCCGCCCTCCTCACCTGTAGATGAGCCTCCTCCTCACGCTGCGTTTGAAGAAGCCGCTGCAGCCGTTGCATGCGTAGATCCCGTAATGCTTCCCGCTGCTGCTGTCCCCACACACTTTACACAGCAGGGCAGGGCTTAGGGATATACCAGGGGCGGGTCTCTGCTCTGGAGGAGAGAGGGAGGGGAGATAGAAGGAGAGTGAAAGAAAGAGGAGCAGAAAGAGATGGAGAGACGGAGTGAGAAAGGGAGACAAAGGGAGGTAGAGAGGGAAAATATGAGAGGAGCGAGTGGAGTGTCAGAGAGAGAGACCGAGAGGGTTGGAAAAGACACAGTAAGACACAAAGATGAAGAGAGAGAGTGAACCGTGATGATAAAAAAGACAACATAAATGACTTCAAAGCATAGACAAGTATACTGCACATTACAATTTCAACCGAGGAAAATATGACCAACTATTTGGAGTGGCAGTGGTGGCACTAAATCTAAGTTTAGGCAGGTAGTCATGGCCAAAACAGGCACAGTGCCAAAGGTAAATAAACGTGTCCTGTCCTCTCAGTCAAACCAAGTCCAGTTCATTGATTTCCATGTGTAAGTGTACAGTACATACATTACAATTAATTGTCGTAAGAGCTCTCAAGAATAAAAAAGACATAGCAGTATTGATAAACAATTTCTAGATATCCGGTAGTTGCTGCCCACCCCTGGTGTACAGTGAGCATGTGTACACTGCAAAGTCTTGACAAGCATTTTAATCATATATTTAGACTTTAGAATCTAATTTCTGTAACTTTTTTGCTAAATAAGACAAAAACATTGCCAGTGGGGTGAGAGTTTTACTCATTTCAAGATTTGCCAGTGGGGCAAGATAATTTCACTTTAAAGTAACTTAAAACAAGCTAATATATAAAGAAAACAGCTCAGCCCGGACGCCTGTATGCAGCCAGTGGCAATAACAGCCAGCTGCAGGGTCGGAGAAGCCTCACGCTTGATCAAGGAAACGTGCGCATGCGTGCGAATGTAGCCAAATCCCGGAGGCAAGCCACGCAAGAGGGAAGCCTGTTGCATGAAAAAGAAAGTGTGCATGTGCGCGAATGCCTGTGACGTGAGTTATGGAAAGCCAAACAGGTCAAAAACATGTGAAAATTATGTCTGGAATCACGCATTGTCTATGCGTTGTCAGCTTGTTGTCAACGTGTTGATTTTTCAGCTGTCAGGTAGGCTACATTGTATACTGTACATGCAAATACATGTACTTGAAACGTACAGGCTATTTTGCAAACTTCCTTGTAAGAGACATGTGGAGGAGAGAAGTGGAGGAAAGGAGGAGGGGAGTGAAGAATATTGGGACGCACCCTATTATAGCCTATGTAAAAAGGCCTTGCCTTGCGCACTCTTCTCTGGCTGTGTCCCAATATTCTTCACTCCGCACCTCCTTTCTTCCACTCGTCTCCGCCCGAAATATACAAAACTGTCTGTAGCCTACGTATACAAGTAGGCCTAGTTGCATGTAGCCCACAGTATACACCTAACATTGTGGTTCGGTAAATTATAGGCCATAGCCTATGTAGCCTAGCTACCAACTTTTTAAATACTTTACATTTAAAATAGCCAGAAATTATAGGCTACACATAAATGAAATAGGCTACCAAATAAAATTTTCTATATAAATAATGAAACAACGTCAAATAGCCTAACTATAGCTACAGAGTAACAATCGAAACAAGTTTTTTTTATTTGCTCAAAACCAATAAAATATTGATTGTTAATAGCCTACATTACAAGCAGTCCATGGTAGCCTAATCAGCAAGGTATGAAAACTAATTATGGCATTCATTCAATGAATAGGAAATTAAAGTATCACCCCTCCCGCTGTGAAACAATATGCCTATTCACTGGGCTCTAACGCCTACGAGGAAGAAACATTTCAGCCAATTGACCTGTATCTTTAAACATATCCACAGGTGTCCACGAGGAGGTGGTAGTGGAGGAAAGGAGGAGAGGTGTTAGTGGAGGAAAGGAGGGTGCATTTTTCGAGTATTGGGACACACCCCTGGTTTTCCAAGGTCTCCCTTAACCCTAATGCTGCTTAGCTTACCTTTTATTACTTACTATAGTACAGGTGTCTGCTCCAGCCAGTTCCTTCATTTCCAACAATAGCAACATCACCTAAAAAATACATCATTTGATCATTGATTTCCAGTGTGAGAAATACAGTAATAACAATAATTATTAATATTATTATATTTTATTTTTATTTGAAGAGATTTTAACGTTTTAACTGTATGGCACTGCCCCTGAAGCAGACAGATCGACCGTTTTCGTCAGGGAAATTATTTCTCGGCATTAATGACACTCGATGAAGTTGAAATACTGCAACTCGCATATCTGAAGAGCCGATTTGTTTTATAAATGAACACAAGACAAGTGCTTGTGGTCTTGGTGGAACTTTTATTAGTTTTTTTCTTCAAGTTCCATCTGTAATCAAAGAGAATAATTTTTAGGCCAAAAATAAATAAAACCACTATAAGAAAATAACATTAATAATAATTTAAAAACCAGTTTAATTGTTGGTCAGTTTAATTATTCTGATGCTGCAGTTTTGCACATTTATTTGTTTATGCATTTATTTATTTTACTTTGTTATGACGCAATATTATATTCTATTTTATTAGTGTCTATTTTCTTTTGAAATGTTCAACTACGCACTGTGTTTATTGTGCAATTTATTTCAAGACATAAAAATGCCCTACTTTCAATGCACATGTGTAATAGCGTCTTACTGTTTTTACATTTATTTAAATAGTTTTTATAACAAACAAAATGCAAAATAATGTTATTTTGGTAATTAGAAGGTAGAGTAAGATTCCTTTGAACAATTTAAGTGATAGATGTGCACAAACACCAATCATAGGTCAAAATATCGCTAACTTTGGCCGATTTAGAAAAACCGGAAATGCTACTGAATGAAGAGCCGTTTGGGAGCCGAAAGAGCCGGCTCTTATTGGTGAGCTGAGCCAAATGATCTGACTCACTGAAAAGAGCCGGAATGCCCATCACTAGCACGTTAAGTAACTTAGCGGCTCAGCTTCGCTCAGAGCGAAGAACGCACTTAACGGGTTTAACTGTCTCTCTCCATCTGGCAAATTTTCAGTTGAACTTTAAAAATATCATCGCGATTGTTCACTGGTCTGGATATGCCATCTAGGTTGGTCTACGATTGAAATGCGACGGTTGGGTTAAAATCACAATGCCAACGGTGTGGTAACGTTGGTTCATGACGATGATGCGACGGTTGGGAAAGAGTGGTATTCCAGCGTTGTACCAATATTGGCTCACGACGAAATATTTAACTGTTGTGCTACAGTCACATTCCAACAGTGTGCCAACGTTGGCAGGAGACAGTGACCGTCGCCAATCATAATGACCATTAACCAATGTTGGCCCAACCAACGCATGTTTACTGTCCCCGGGGTCACTTAAAGCCACACGTTTCGTTCTTAATCTCCGGAACCATAAACAGAAACAGCCGGCAATTTGGAGAGGAGACAAGTGAGGCTTTACCGGTTGAGGGTCGGGGCAGATGGCTCCAGCACCACAGTATACAAATCTGAAACAATTGATAGACAGCTAGCTAATTTAATCTAAGTCGCGAGCTAGCAACATGCCATTTCATTCGATGCATGCACGGCCATGCTAGTAGTTAAAGAGAAAGTTACACACCTCATTCCCCTTAATCGGTTGCTTGAATGCATTTGTGAAAATACAGCGAGATAATTTTACTACGTGTATGAACAGATTAAATAATGAAGTGAATTTTACAAGGTAGCTATTTGCTTGTCAGTTTCATGTATATAAGCCATCCTTTCTTTATTATCAGCTTACTACTTGATTGTTGTCTTCTGTCCATCTTGCTATATTGTCCTCGGTCATCTAGCCACTTATTGTTATCCTCAGCCCAAGTGAATTAAATTGTCCTTAGGCATATTATCTCTTAGTTGTCCTCAGCCCAACATAATTCAATTATCCTTAGGCATCTAACCTCTTAGTTGTCCTCAGCCCAACATAATTCAATTGCCCTTAGGCATCTAACTGTAACGTTCCGTTCCCATCCTGTCCGTTTTCCGTGTTTTGCCCTTTCCCTCCGTGTCATGTTTGATTCCCATTGTCCGTGTTTTCCCCCTTGCTGCAGACTGGGCGTGTTCCCTCCGTTTGTTTCACTCCTTTTCCCCGCTCCTGTCTCAGCCTATCTCCTTTCTCCATTGCAGCATGCATTCCTCACACTCTGCTCTGTTCAATTACCCACGCTTACATTTGCACGCTTTCTTAATTGTTTCCAATCTCACTCCCTATTTAACCCTCCTGCTGGCTGCTATTCAGGGCCAGTTTGTTAACGTTGTTTCGTTTGTATCCTGGTCTAGTATTCCCTTGTCTGTTAATCTTGCTACAGTTTGGTTCTGTCTCGGTGCTTAAACGCACACTGCCTACTGTTGTTTGCTAGTCTGTCCTGTTTATATGCGGTCCTACCTGCCGCGCCTTGCCTGTCTCGTTAACCACTACTCTATTGTTTCTGCCAGTCTGCAGTTGTGCGCTATTCCCTAATTGTGTTGCGGTACCCCCGCTTCCACCTGACGTTGCGCCCACAGTGGGGCGTTCTGCTCCTCCATTCTACAGTGGTTCCTGTCTGGCCGTGGCTACCGCCATTGTTACGGTTCCGGTTGCATCTACTGCTATTGCCCTGCTGCCTCAACCGGGCCAACCCGAGATCCGCCAGGTCCAGTTCCGGTTGGGAACAATTCCTGGGAGACCCGCTCAGTCCAGTTCCGGTTTGGAACAACCTAGTGTTCCAGTCTGGTCCAGTTCCAGTTTGACCCGATCCAGTTCCTGTCCAGTCCAGTTCCGGTTTGGAACATCCAGTGTCCCATACCAAGTCCAGTTCCGGTTTGGAACAACCCAGTGTTCCAGTTAGTCCAGTTCCAGTTTGACCCGATCCAGTTCCTGTCCAGTCCAGTTCCGGTTTGGAACATCCAGTGTCCCGTACCAAGTCCAGTTCCAGTTTGGAACAACCCAGTGTTCCAGTTAGTCCAGTTCCAGTTTGACCCGATCTAGTTCCTGTCCAGTCCAGTTCCAGTTTGGAACATCCAGTGTACCGCACCAAGTCCGTTTCCGGTTTGGAACAACCCTGTGTTCCAGTTAGTCCAGTTCCGGTGTGATCCTATCCAGTTCCCCGTCCTGTCCAGTTCCGGTTTGGAACTCCAGGGTTCCAGCACAAAGTCCAGTTCAGGTCTGGAACATCCTGTGGTACGGGATACTGGAGGCAGAGGGACAGAAAAAGGTAGTTTATTATATCTTGGGGGCAGTCCCAAGCTGTACATAGATTACAAACAAGAAAACAACTAAGTCCGGAGATTCTCCGGGACTTCACTTTGCTCCAAGCCGGAGCTGGACTTGAACTGGAACGCAGAATGTTCCAAGCCGGAACTGGACTTGCTCCGGCTTGGAGCAAAGTGAAGTCCCGGAGAATCTCCGGACTTAGTTGTTTTCTTGTTTGTAATCTATGTACAGCTTGGGACTGCCCCAAGCTATAATAAACTACCTTTTTCTGTCCCTCTGCCTCCTGGTCGTTGCACTTGGGTCCAGCCCGTATTCAGGTTCATGACACTAACCTCTTAGTTGTCCTCAGCCTAACATAATTAAATTGTCCATAGGCATCTAACCTCTTAGTTGTTTTCCTCAGCCTAACATAATTAAATTGTCCTTGGGCATCTAACCTCTTAGTTGTCCTCAGCCTAACATAATTAAATTGTCCTTAGGCATCTAACCTCTTAGTTGTTATCTTCAGCCTAACATAATTAAATTGTCCTTGGGCATCTAAACTCTTAGTTGTGCTCAGCCTAACATATTTAAATTGCCCTTAGGCATCTAACCTCTTAGTTGTCCTCTGCCTAACATAATTAAATTGTCCTTAGTCATCTAACCTCTTGGTTGTTTTCCTCAGCCTAACATAATTAAATTGTCCTTAGGCATCTAACCTCTTAGTTGTCCTCAGCCCAACATAATTAAATTGCCCTTAGGCATCTAAACTCTTAGTTGTCCTCAGCCTAACATAAATAAAGTGTCCTTAGGCATCTAACCTCTTTGTTGTTTTCCTCAGCCCAACATAATTAAATTGTCCTTAGGCATCTAACCTCTTAGTTGTTTTCCTCAGTCCAACATAATTAAATTGTCCTTGGGCATCTAACCTCTTAGTTGTCCTCAGCCTAACATAATTAAATTGTCCTTAGGCATCTAAACTCTTAGTTGTCCTCAGCCTAACATAAATAAAGTGTCCTTAGGCATCTAACCTCTTTGTTGTTTTCCTCAGCCCAACATAATTAAATTGTCCTTGGGCATCTAACCTCTTAGTTGTCCTCAGCCTAACATAATTAAATTGTCCGTAGGCATCTAACCTCTTAGTTGTCCAAAGCCCAACATAATTAAATTGTCCTTGGGCATCTAACCTCTTAGTTGTCCACAGCCTAACATATTTATTTTGTCCTTAGGTATCTAACTTCTTAGTTGTTTTCCTCAGCCTAACATAATTAAATTGTCCTTAGGCATCTAACCTCTTAGTTGTCCTCAGCCCAACATAATTAAATAGTTTCCAGGCATCTAACCTCTTAGTTGTCCTCAGCCTAACATAAATAAATTGTCCTTAGGCATCTAACCTCTTAGTTGTTTTCCTCAGCCTAACATAATTAAATTGTCCTTGGGCATCTAACCTCTTAGTTGTCCTCAGCCTAACATAATTAAATTGTCCTTAGGCATCTAACCTCTTAGTTGTCCTCAGCCTAACATAATTGAATTGTCCGTAGGCATCTAACCTCTTAGTTTTTATCTTCAGCCTAACATAATTAAATGGTCCTTAGGCATCTAACCTCTTAGTTGTCCTCAGCCCAACATAATTAAATTGCCCTTAGGCATCTAAACTCTTAGTTGTCCACAGCCTAACATATTTATTTTGTCCTTAGGTATCTAACTTCTTAGTTGTTATCTTCAGCCCAACATAATTAAATTGTCCTTAGGCATCTAAACTCTTAGTTGTCCACAGCCTAACATATTTATTTTGTCCTTAGGTATCTAACTTCTTAGTTGTTATCTTCAGCCCAACATAATTAAATTGTCCTTAGGCATCTAACCTCTTAGTTGTCCTCAGCCCAACATAATTAAATAGTTTCCAGGCATCTAACCTCTTAGTTGTCCTCAGCCTAACATAAATAAATTGTCCTTAGGCATCCAACCTCTTAGTTGTTTTCCTCAGCCTAACATAATTAAATTGTCCTTGGGCATCTAACCTCTTAGTTGTCCTCAGCCTAACATAATTAAATTGTCCTTAGGCATCTAACCTCTTAGTTGTCCTCAGCCTAACATAATTAAATTGTCCGTAGGCATCTAACCTCTTAGTTTTTATCTTCAGCCTAACATAATTAAATGGTCCTTAGGCATCTAACCTCTTAGTTGTCCACAGCCTAACATATTTATTTTGTCCTTAGGTATCTAACTTCTTAGTTGTTTTCCTCAGCCTAACATAATTAAATTGTCCTTAGGCATCTAACCTCTTAGTTGTCCTCAGCCCAACATAATTAAATAGTTTCCAGGCATCTAACCTCTTAGTTGTCCTCAGCCTAACATAAATAAATTGTCCTTAGGCATCTAACCTCTTAGTTGTTTTCCTCAGCCTAACATAATTAAATTGTCCTTGGGCATCTAACCTCTTAGTTGTCCTCAGCCTAACATAATTAAATTGTCCTTAGGCATCTAACCTCTTAGTTGTCCTCAGCCTAACATAATTAAATTGTCCGTAGGCATCTAACCTCTTAGTTTTTATCTTCAGCCTAACATAATTAAATGGTCCTTAGGCATCTAACCTCTTAGTTGTCCTCAGCCCAACATAATTAAATTGCCCTTAGGCATCTAAACTCTTAGTTGTCCACAGCCTAACATATTTATTTTGTCCTTAGGTATCTAACTTCTTAGTTGTTATCTTCAGCCCAACATAATTAAATTGTCCTTAGGCATCTAAACTCTTAGTTGTCCACAGCCTAACATATTTATTTTGTCCTTAGGTATCTAACTTCTTAGTTGTTATCTTCAGCCCAACATAATTAAATTGTCCTTAGGCATCTAACCTCTTAGTTGTCCTCAGCCCAACATAATTAAATAGTTTCCAGGCATCTAACCTCTTAGTTGTCCTCAGCCTAACATAAATAAATTGTCCTTAGGCATCCAACCTCTTAGTTGTTTTCCTCAGCCTAACATAATTAAATTGTCCTTGGGCATCTAACCTCTTAGTTGTCCTCAGCCTAACATAATTAAATTGTCCTTAGGCATCTAACCTCTTAGTTGTCCTCAGCCTAACATAATTAAATTGTCCGTAGGCATCTAACCTCTTAGTTTTTATCTTCAGCCTAACATAATTAAATGGTCCTTAGGCATCTAACCTCTTAGTTGTCCTCAGCCTAACATATTTATTTTGTCCTTAGGTATCTAACTTCTTAGTTGTTATCATCAGCCCAACATAATTAAATTGTCCTTAGGCATCTAACCTCTTAGTTGTTTTCCTCAGCCCAACATAATTAAATTGTCCTTGGGCATCTAACCTCTTAGTTGTCCTCAGCCTAACATAATTAAATTGTCCTTGGGCATCTAACCTCTTCGTTGTTATCTTCAGCCTAACATAATTAAATTGTCCTTGGGCATCTAACCTCTTAGTTGTCCTCAGCCTAACATAATTAAATTGACCTTAGGCATCTAACCTCTTAGTTGTTTTCCTCAGCCTAACATAATGAAATTGTCCTTATGCATCTAACCTCTTAGTTGTTTTCCTCAGCCTAACATAATTAAATTGTCCTTGGGCATCTAACCTCTTAGTTGTCCTCAGCCTAACATAATTAAATTGTCCTTAGGCATCTAAACTCTTAGTTGTCCTCAGCCCAACATAATTTAATTGCTCTCAGGCATCTAAGCTCTTAGTTGTCCTCAGCCTAACATAATTAAATTGTCCTTAGGCATCTAACCTCTTAGTTGTCCTCAGCCTAACATAATTAAATTGTCCGTAGGCATCTAACCTCTTAGTTTTCATCTTCAGCCTAACATAATTAAATTGTCCTTAGGCATCTAACCTCTTAGTTGTTTTCCTCAGCCTAACATAATTAAATTGTCCTTGGGCATCTAACCTCTTAGTTGTCGTCAGCCTAACATAATTAAATTGTCCTTAGGCATCTAACCTCTTAGTTTTTATCTTCAGCCTAACATAATTAAATTGTCCTTCGGCATCTAAACTCTTAGTTGTCCTCAGCCTAACATATTTAAATTGCCCTTAGGCATCTAACCTCTTAGTTGTCCTCTGCCTAACATAATTAAATTGTCCTTAGGCATCTAACCTCTTAGTTGTTTTCCTCAGCCTAACATAATTAAATTGTCCTTAGGCATCTAACCTCTTAGTTGTCCTCAGCTCAACATAATTAAATTGCCCTTAGGCATCTAAACTCTTAGTTGTCCACAGCCTAACATATTTATTTTGTCCTTAGGTATCTAACTTCTTAGTTGTTATCATCAGCCCAACATAATTAAATTGTCCTTAGGCATCTAACCTCTTAGTTGTCCTCAGCCCAACATAATTAAATTGTTTCCAGGCATCTAACCTCTTAGTTGTCCTCAGCCTAACATAAATAAATTGTCCTTAGGCATCTAACCTCTTAGTTGTTTTCCTCAGCCCAACATAATTAAATTGTCCTTAGGCATCTAACCTCTTAGTTGTTTTCCTCAGCCCAACATAATTAAATTGTCCTTGGGCATCTAACCTCTTAGTTGTCCTCAGCCTAACATAATTAAATTGTCCTTAGGCATCTAACCTCTTAGTTGTTATCTTCAGCCTAACATAATTAAATTGTCCTTGGGCATCTAACCTCTTCGTTGTTGTCTTCAGCCTAACATAATTAAATTGTCCTTAGGCATCTAACCTCTTAGTTGTTTTCCTCAGCCTAACATAATGAAATTGTCCTTATGCATCTAACCTCTTAGTTGTTTTCCTCAGCCTAACATAATTAAATTGTCCTTGGGCATCTAACCTCTTAGTTGTCCTCAGCCTAACATAATTAAATTGTCCTTAGGCATCTAAACTCTTAGTTGTCCTCAGCCTAACATAAATAAAGTGTTCTTAGGCATCTAACCTCTTTGTTGTTTTCCTCAGCCCAACATAATTAAATTGTCCTTAGGCATCTAACCTCTTAGTTGTTTTCCTCAGTCCAACATAATTAAATTGTCCTTGGGCATCTAACCTCTTAGTTGTCCTCAGCCTAACATAATTAAATTGTCCTTAGGCATCTAAACTCTTAGTTGTCCTCAGCCTAACATAAATAAAGTGTCCTTAGGCATCTAACCTCTTTGTTGTTTTCCTCAGCCCAACATAATTAAATTGTCCTTGGGCATCTAACCTCTTAGTTGTCCTCAGCCTAACATAATTAAATTGTCCTTAGGCATCTAAACTCTTAGTTGTCCTCAGCCCAACATAATTTAATTGCCCTTAGGCATCTAAGCTCTTAGTTGTCCTCAGCCTAACATAATTAAATTGTCCTTAGGCATCTAAACTCTTAGTTGTCCTCAGCCCAACATAATTAAATTGTCCTTAGGCATCTAACCTCTTTGTTGTCCTCAGCCCAACATAATTAAATTGTTTCCAGGCATCTAGCCTCTTAGTTGTCCTCAGCCCAACATAATTAATTTGTTTCCAGGCATCTAGCCTTTTAGCTGTTGTCCTCAGCCAAACGTTACTATATTGTCCTCAGAATTGTATAAACGGCATTAATGGCTTGGGGGCAACTTTTGCCCCTCATAAGTAAGGTCCATGGGCATCTTGTAAAGAATTGAATGCACTTATTGAAATGAATGATACAAAGTGTCATAATTGCTTGAAAATATTATTTGCAATTTAAATCTAGCCGAAAAAGTGCATACAATAGGTGAGCACTCCCAGCAGGGATGATACCCAGTTGTCAGTGCCACTACTTACCATAATTGTTATCATGTACATCAGTCAGTCAGGTCCAGAGGGTTAAAAGCTGCACACAAACAGTGGATTTATGATGTGGTGGGATTATAATTTTCACTGTGTGGGTTGTTTTATTAGAATTTGGATTTGGGGGCATAATTAGGCCAGATTTAATTGGGTGCATTTTTGCCCTTTGTCCCTGTAAGTTTTAGATGCTGGTTCTCAGGCACCAAACCTCTTATATGTTGTCCTCAGGCCATCCTTTCTTTATTGTCTGCTAACTAGCCCTAATTGATTGTTGTCTTCAGCCCAATGTTACTATATTGTGCATAGAGATATAACCTGTTATTTGTTGTCCTCAGCCTAACATTAGCCGCAGTATTGTCCTCAGGCATCCAATATAATAGTTGCTGTCATCAGAAAATCATTAGCCTCCACACAGCACCTAGGGCTTTATTTACAAAGACCTTTAGCGTGTGCAAAACCTTTTAGCACACACAAAACCAATAACATCACCAATGATTGGTCATATTTGTTTTGCACACGCTAAACGTCTTTGTACATCAGGCCCCTAATGTCTATTTGTCCTCAGGCCATCCATTTTTTATTTTCAGCTACCTTCATTTTTGTATTGAACCCAACATTACTGTATTATCCTCACAGGCATCTAACTTCTGAGTTGTTGACCTCAGCCTATTATTAATTACGCCTCCCCATAACAGCCAATGTCTTAGTTGTAGTCCTCAGGACATTATCACTGTATTGTACTCAGGCATCCAGCCACAGTTTATGTCCACAGGCCATTAGTTTAGCCTGCTCAGGACAGCTAATTTCTTAGTTCTTGTTTTCTGGCCATTTCTTTGTCAGCTTACTACTTGATTGATTTCCTCAGCCCTGCGTTACTATATTGTACACAGGCTTCTAACTTCTTATTTGTTGTCCTTAGACCATCCTTTATTTATTGTGTGCTAACTAGGGCTATTTTATAGATGTCCTCGACCTCGGTGCAATTTTACTATGTTATATATCCAACCACTTAGTTACTGTCCTCAGCATATCATTATACACCTCCTCTGAACATCTAGGGCTCTATTTTCAAACCGGCGCAAACCAGCGCAAGGGGACGGTATAGTCAAACGCAAGCTTGTTGACAGCATCAACGTCTTAAAACTGGCGCTATGGCGTTTCTCGGCAATACCGCTAGGATCAACAAATTCTCAACATAACATCCTTTCGCTTGCGCTGCAGTGGGATGGGTGGCGCTGTCTGGGGCGTGTTCTAAAATACTTTTGGCGTAGTGACAATTTGAACCAACGAAAACCCATTGCGTTATGATCAGCTGGAACCACCTCTTAGCGGCAACGCAATAGACTCTGGCAATTTGGCAACTTATTAGTCATGTAGTTCTATGTAGTGTCTATAGGTGATGCCAACATTACACTTCCATTTAATGAACAAATAGCCTATAATTATTATTATTAATTCATTTTAATTTAAACTACTAGAATAAAACAGGACAGCTTACAAGAAACTTGCGATCATGTAGGCCAATAGCCTATAATATATAAATTACACATTGGCACAGTTGAATCATAAGCCTACCACTACACAATACACAGAAAGGATATCCCAGATAGCAAGCGAACGTTGAATCGACTTAGATTCAATGTGGAATGCCGACGTTGATTCAACATCAATTTGCTCATCGAGATCACGTTGAATCAACGTCAGAATACCGACAAATATTGAATAATCAAGGTTAAATATAGCTACACGTGATGTTTAAAAGTTGTAACGTTTGTCGCTATCACTGACTCACTCCATTAGCTAACTGAACTAGTTAGTAGCCGATAATGTCAGTAACTGTAGCCTAAATAATTCGCCTAACGTCATATTGCTTTGCCAGCTATTTGGTAGGCCTAGACATTAATTACTGAACACGTAATAAAATTGATAAAAATACAACTTCATTGCAGTGAGTGTACTGTGGGCGAAAAAATAATCAATTTAGATTATTATTCAATATTTGTCGGTATTATGACGTTGATTAAACGTGACCTCGATGAGAAAATTGATGTTGAATCAACGTCGGAATTCCACATTGAATCTACGTCGATTCAACGTTCGCTTGCTATCTGGGATACTTTCAGCGGGTGTCCTTCCTCAACTAGTATACGGACAATGAATGCAGTAAAAAGTCAAAACTCGCATTTTTTCTCAAGTGTGGGTTCCCCGGGGTGCTTGGTGCTATCGACTGCACGCACATACAAATCCGCCCACCACCCGAGCATGCAATAGTTTTCGTCAATCGCAAAGGAACACATTCCATCAATGTCCAGGTGACATGCGACAAAATTAGCTTGCCCCACCTGCACCAGTGGTCGCGGTCCCCATCACAGCCAGAGCAAAGAGAAATCAACTGGCTGAGCGGTTTGATAGGGCTAGATAAATGGTAAGTATCGGATCAGCTTTTAAAATGAACATTTCAATGCATGTTCCCACGTAGAATCATACACACATCCAAGTTGACGGTCCAGTGCGTTTGGGTTGCTCATTATGAAATTGCATGGAGCGATTGTGTTCCAACTGGCTTTTTTTTTTTAAAGCATGAGAACAACAATTTGATTGGCTACCATAGAGACACACCTTGGACATTTAAACCCAGCCTTTTAGCAATACCGCCATAAGGTGCGCCAAGATTGCCGTCATGAAATTACCTAATTTCTCGCCTACACGCCCTCAGAGCGATACCGCCAAGCGATTACTCTTGCGTTCAGCATTGCGTTTGGTTTATTAAAATAGAGCCCCTAATGTCTTAGGCTAATTGTCCTCAGGCCCTCAATTCTTATTCTTTATTGTAAGCTAACTTGATTGTTGACCTCAGCTTCATTGAATCAGGAATACTGAAAATGTTTTAATTAAATGTGTTAACCTGTACTTGGGTCTCTCACTTTTTTTCTTCTACAAGGAAACTATTTTTCAACATTTGAGTTTTGCCTGTGCTTAATTGTGCCTTTCAAAATGAAACGCATATTTTGACTTCACGCAGTCTTGCAAGCGTTGATGTCCATTCCCAGCAGGGACGTAAAAATCGGATGTGTGGGGCCCTATCCATTGTACGTAGGGAGTTTTATGTCCCTGGTACAAAGGGACAGGGTATCTGATGAGGTAGCCTAATTATTTCTGCTTGTTTAGTTCTAAAAGGAATATGTTCTTATTCCAGAAACATACACTGCCTGGTCAAAAAAAAAGTCCCACACTCTAATATTTTGTCGGACCGCCTTTAGCTTTGATTACGGCACACATTCGTCGTGGCATCATTTCGACAACCTTATGCAACGTCACAACATTTATTTCCGTTGCACTGATTCAGTTGCATTGATTTTTGGCCGAGATCTTGTATTGATGACGGGAGAGCCGAACCACTCCGTAAAGTCTTCTCCAGCACGTCCCAAAGACTTTCAATGGGGTTAAGGTCAGGACTCTGGTGGTAATTAATGTGTGAAAATGATTCCTCGTGCTTCCTGTACCCTGTACGACTCTTTCACAATTTGAGCCCGATGAATCTTGGCATTGTCGTCCTGGAATATGCCCATTGATGGAATGACCTGGTCATTCAGTACATTCAGGTACTCGGCTGACTTCAGTTTATTGCTGCATAACGTTGCTGAGCCTAGACCCGACCAATTGAAGCAACCCCAGATCATAACACTGCCTCCAGAGGCTTGCACAGTGGGCACTATGCATGACAGGTGCAACGGCGACTTTTTTTTTGGCCAGGCAGTGTAGCTTAACCTATTATGCACTGTATCAGTATCTTTATTCTGAAGTACTGTTTTATTGTTGATGAGTACAATGAGAAGTTTTGTCTTCTGTTTCTTTTCCTCATCTCTGTGATGTCTCCTCAGACAATGGATGCCGTGTTCCACCTGTTCAGCATGGTAATATGATATAATCAAAGCTATTGATGACATTCTTTTCTGTTTCTGTTTTCTGATGTTTATAACAAACATGAGAGGCAACCTTTAAAAAAAAAAGGAAACATATTTAGACCCTAGCTAATATTTGTCATTAATGTAGATGCGACCTGGGCTGGTGGCTATTGATTGCCACAGTTTGTCACACATACTGAATGGGAGTTCCAAGGCCAGGAGCCTTTACTTCACTAAGGTACATGATTATTGACTGTTCTTAGCCACGTCACTTTCTTTCAACAGTATATCTAAAATAACATCATTGATGTTAAGTGATTGCTGCTAGGCTCACTGTAGCATGGCTGTACTCCACTGATAATATAGTGACTTCATAAAAGTATATATTATTTACCATATATCTTTTCCTTCTGAAGAGGAATATCGTGTTACAAGCCAGGGAGGTTGTCGGTCCCTACTTGGATGGGGGTGATCATTGGACTTTTTTTGTAAGTCACTGACTGTCATTCTGTGTGTTGTTTATAACTGACCAAGGCTGGGATTCAATCAAGCTTTTAGCTGTACATTTAAAATTTGAAAAAAAAAATTAAACATTCAACTTGATGGATTTGAAATTTGTAACCCACATCAAACAAAGAAGACTTAAATGCACAATCCACTTTCAATCCCATTTAGTTTTTGTGGCATTTCAAATCTGCCTTACTTAAATTTGTCATGGTTTTGGACCTTGTGGTCCCATGCGGTCGTTTTCCTTGGTGGCCACGCGAGGGCGCTGCCCTGTTGGTAGATGCTTGCTCCGCCCTGCTGAGTTGGGGGAGTGTTTGTTAAGCTTTTACACCTGTTGCGTGGTCACCTGAGGGTTATATAAGCCTACCGTTCCCTTCGTTCGGGGCTTCGACATTAATTGTGAATAATTGTTAATTGTTTTGTATTGTGGTGTATGTTTGGCTGTGAGTGCTCGTACCATTTTGGCTACTCGCCCATTTTGAACGTCTCTTGGTGAGGCAGGGCTTATTTCTGGCTGGCTTACTAGTGGATTATCTCGTAGAAGTTTGGGACTGTAAAATCTCTACTCTAGTTTCGCCTGTGTGCGTTTTCCTCCGTGTATGGAGATTTGGGCGATGGTCGGAACTGTGTTCTGTTCGCCTCTCGGTGCATGTCGTCTCATAGGAGATCTGGCGTTTCGCTTCGGCTGGGTTGCTTAGCTTGTCGAAGTGTAGAGTAACTGTTCTTTGTTCCTTTTCGCCGGTTAATGGTTTTCTTAGAGAGAGACCTGGCGTGTTAGCTTCTACTGATTTCCGGGTTACGGTAAGCCAGTTAGTAGCTTGGTACGGTTATTTCCTGTTGTCTCCTTCTCATGGGTTACATTCCCCTTTGTTGTGAGTCGGGGTGTTTATTACTTATTCCTTTACTGTGAGGCTAGGGCTTGTGTTTATTTAAGTTCGCGGAGTCTTTTGGTTAGTAAGTTTTGGGACGACGGTGCTCGTCGGCTCACCTGTAAAATGTTTCTCATGTGAGATCGGGTGTTTACCCAGGTATGTTTGCTGCATTAGACTGCGGACTTATTTAAGTAGCCATGGAACGTTAAGTCTCTGTTCCTGTTTGCCTCGTAACCTTTCTCATTATTAAGAGGCTAGGGCGCTTGTTTGATTAAGTGTGCGTGAGTCTTGTGGATTAGACTGCAAACTTAATTAAGTAGCCATGGAACGTTAAGTCTCTGTTCCTGTTTGCCTCGTTATCTGTCTCCTTATTAAGAGGCTTGGGCGCGTTTGAGCTAGTGTGCGTGAGTCTCTGGTTAGTAAGTTGGGACGACGGTGTTCCGTCGGCTCGCCTGTAAATGTCTCTCCCTCTTGGGAGATCGGGTGTTTGCCCAGGTACGTTTGCTGCATTGGACTGCGCGTAATTCTTACTAGTCTTAGAACGTTAAATCTCTGTTCTTGTTCGCCTAGTTTCTTTTCTCCTGTCTGTGAGGCAGGGCTTGTGCTCGTGTTAGTCTGTTTAACCCTTGGTTAGGGTGCAGCTGTCCTTCATCGTTTGTGCTTTCCTTCTCCGTGGATAGGAGATGTGGGCGATGGTTCGGAACTGTAGTTCTGTTCGTCCTTCGGTACAATTCGTCTCAGGGGTACCTGTTGATGATGTTGGACATGTTTGCGTGTGACTGCGAGCCTTGAAGCCGTGGAACGTTTATTATCTGTTCCTGTTCGCCTCGTTATTTTTCTCCTGTCTGAGAGGCAGGGTTTATGCTTGTGTTAGTCAGGTTAGCCTTTGGTTAAGGTGCAGCTGTCCTTCATCGTTTGTGCTTTCCTTCTCCGTGGATAGGAGATGTGGGCGATGGTTCGGAACTTTAGTTCTGTTCGTCCTTCGGTACAATTCGTCTCAGGGATTCCTGTTGATGGTGTTGGACATGTTTGCGTGTGACTGCAAGTTTTTTACCACGGAACGTTGGATCTGTTCCTCTCGCCTTCTCACACTTTCGTTTTATTTTGCTGTGTTTGTTTGTGTTTTATGTTGTTTTTACGCTCCCGCCCGTTATGTGTCTCGTTTCCGAGACAGGGCGTGTGTTTATTTCCGGCTGTTCTGATCCCTGTCTTTGCGCTCTACTGGGCGATTGGCAGTGGGCCGGTTAGTAGCGTTGTGTGTTCCTTGTCTTGTCTCCTTCCCTTATCTGCGGGTATCCCGCCTTAGTGGCCTAAGGGCTTAATGATTCCCCTTGCTGCGTTTGGCTCCTCCCACCTCACACGTCACACCACATTACAAAATTTACTTCAATTTGTGAAATTTTGTAAAATGACTTAAATTTGCAGTTAAAAGCTTGATTGAATCCCAGCTCAAATATTACTAAGTACAGTGATCTGTAAATAGCAAGGTATTGGACTGCTAGTATATATGTATGTTGGTTTATGTCTAAGAATTCTCATTAACATTTGCTGGTGATTTATGGCAGATATAGTTCGGGGTTGTTTTAACGTTTTCCCCCATTTCTGTCTTAGCATTGTAATATTGTGGAAAGGGAAATCACATATAGTATGGTCTTGTTACCATGAACTTCACAATCAGTGCATAATACCATGAATACCAGTGGATGGACACCATAAGATATCATCATGATGTTGACCACAATTACCTTGGAGTTTTCTTCTTTTTTTTTTTTTTACGTTTTGTGCTTGAAATGAAAGTAGATGTGAATGTTTCTTAGTTGGGACAAAACGACTGTGAAAATATTATTTAAACCAACCATCACTTTGCAGGAATGCTATACTGCAATGTATGGTGCATGTTATGGAATGCTCATGGCACTGTTGTACATATTGTTAAATACTATTTAATAATATTATAATGTAAATAACTTATACAAAATAATATACGTATGATTATCTTGTCATTGTGTAATGTGTTATGTATTTTGAATTATATATGTGAAACTGGTGCTGTACACAATCCAACTCCCATGCTTATCTCATAACAGGTTTATTGTTTGCAGAACATAGGCACAGTAGCCTAATACAACAGTAGCCTTATACATGTTAGGTTTTTTTGTTGTTAAAAAAATTCTTAACCGTTAGTTATAAGGTGAATAGGCTAATTAAATTGTGACGGGTACTTTTTATGAGTAGCCTATATACAACTAAGCAACATTCCCTGTGTTATAGAAAATACCTATAAGCTGGCTATAGATAAGGCTGCCTGGCTTTCTCCTTAGCTATACAAAGTGCAGTTTAAAGACAGCTGACGCCATAGGCTTAGCATGAGTGTTTGCTTTAATTGTTTTAAGTTTTAATTACAGTTTTCTCAATTGTTTAGACACTAAAATTGATATTATGACAAAACAAAACATTACATTTATGCGCCAACAGATATACAATCTTTTCAAAAATTATAAGCACTATTTTGTTTGTTTTAACACAAATTTCAGTCTCTAACATTTTTTGAATACATTTCACACAATTCTCATGTTTTAGGCACAATTTTCAAAAAGTATATCTCTTGTTTTCACATGGAAAACACTGCCATTAAAAACTATAAACTCCAATATCCATTAACACACAAATTCTTCACAGGTAAAACAATAGTTGATTTAATTATTCAATGTGCAATCAGAGCTTTAGCATAAATAAAAGGGAAAAATATGAGCTCTCCTGTATGTGTAGAACAATGGCTAACGAACATTCAGAAATGCGATTAGGTAGACCTGCTCTATTGTTATTTACTGTAACATATCAATACTCAGTGATTCCTGTACTGCAGACTGTGCAGAGTACCTAATTTATACTACTAAAAGGAGACCACAGACATCATAGTGTGCACAAGCTAAGCTGGCAGTATCTCTCATGTACGTACCGAAGCCACCCCTACATGGAGCAAATACTGGAGAGCCTGTCCCCTCTGCAGCTCAGAGTAGCTAAGCACGGTCTTAGCATCTTACCTGTCTTACTGTAAAGAGGACCTGAAACACAGGAGAAATATGCCTTTCGCAGTGCTGCAGAAATGAGCTCCACACACATTCACACAGAAACACACACATACACACTCACACGTGTAAACACTTACAAATGCACACACACACACACACAAGATAGACCAGAGCAGCTCACACGTGTTGTCATATGGGACAATGTGAGTTTCCACTGTGATGCTCTGTTTCAAAGTTGGTTCAATGAAACCATTGCTTTTTCATTTCTCAGTCATGCCAAGCGTGGTTGTGTCATTCCAAAAGACATTTCTCCCACTGCTTGGCCAGAGAAAAAATATGTGATGAGAATATGTGGCCTGATCAAGAGCAGAGACCAGACAAATTAATTTTTACTTTTACATTTTTTTGTTTACTCCCAGTACAGTAGTTTTTTTTTTCATTTTCTCCTGTTTGTTTTTATTTTACTCTCTACTACATTTTTGTAATTTCGAAAAATAAAAAAGAACAATATTTGCGTTGGCGAGTACACTCAAACAATACTGAAGCTTAACTAATATAGGCCTAATGGTAATAGTGTCTTTCATTTTTTACACCAGTGTGTAATTGCCATTTATAATTTGTATTCATTTGTTGACTAGTGTTCATTATTTGAAGGAAAATGTAATTTTTGAATGAGAGTGTATGGTTTTGAAAATAGTGCTTGATTTTGACAAGAGATACATTAAATTTTGCAGAAAGAGTTGACCTTGTGTGTTTTGTGTTTTTAATTTTGAGAAGTGAGTTTTCATTTCAGAAAATGTGTCTAAACAATTGAGAAAAACGTATTTGAAATCTACATGTCTGTGTTGGACGTTCCTTGCTTTGCATTGGGAAACATTGACAAAACGTTCTGTTACGTTTCACGGTAGTTCTGAACTTCTGAACAGTTCTGTTTTGCAACACCTACGTCACAAGACAATCTTGCAGTGTGGGTGATTGATGTCATTTCGGATCTGCTGGATGACATCAGTTCTCTGATGCACACATTATGAGAGTAAGTTTTGATAAACAGACCAGGGTGAAAGAGCCAGTTAAACTTCGATTACTTCGATCTCACGCTCGACTTACTAGCCTACACTATGGATAAGCAACCGCCAAGTGGAAAGAACAAAAAAGTATCAAACCCGAAGTGGTTTCTCCGTTCCGGTGGTGAGGAAGGCCGATCGAGGAAGGCCTTTTCAAATCGCGAGGAGTGTGAATCGAATACTTCACCCTCTTCTTCAAGTAGGTAGCCAAGCCCTAGCATGGTCATGACATTCATCGTTGTAGGCTAATGTCTATAGCCTACAGGCAGATTTTGAGCTGGAGACAGAACTTTCAAAATAACCCTGAAACTGATCATTACTCGGAACTTGTTCCTTGATTGAGTCTGGTACGGTCTTGTACCGTGGTAGCCTACGGTCTGGTACCGTGGGACGAGGCTGACAGTTGGTTCCTTATTTGAAGCCTCGGCAGTTATTCGCAATTCGGTCCACCTTAAATTGGCACGGCCGATGCCAGCACCTTATTCACGGCATTCAGGACATAATTTAAAGGGTGAAC